>SJYT01017786.1:56269-137288 GCA_006410635.1 Cephalophus harveyi | reverse complement strand
AGGACGCAGGAGCCTGGCGTGCTGCAGTCCATGGGGTCGCAGAGTCGGACACGACCTGTCTCTTATACACATCTAGATGTGTATAAGAGACAGGGCATACAACATGAAATTCACAATCTAAACACCTCTTTTATATTAAAAAACTATACAAATTGTATTTTATCATTACTTTTTAATTATTTTAAAAATAAGAAAATTTAGATAAAATAATAAGATCCATTGTAAAGCATCTAAATCAATTTTTCTTTGTTGACAGCAGGTAAATAGAGCATAGGTATGAAATCCTGAAGGCAACTGGAATCCAAAAAGTAAGAAGATGAAAGTAATAACATTTTTGTTTACTGGTACTGCCTGGTAGGCTACAGTCCATGGGGTCGCAAAGAGTCGGACATGACTGAGCGACAAGTTACTACAACTACAATGTCCACAGCCTCTAGGGCACATTTGAGAAAAATTCCTAAGAAAAAATACTTTAGATAAATAAAACTGCATAGACATCTTCTTTATTACACACTCAAAATATTGATTAAGGAAGATACAACTCTAAAGTTAAATCGCAGATTTTATATTGTTAAAAAAAAATCAGCATGGTAACACCAAACATCTTTCCAGAATCTTTGAGGACTTTTGAATTTTCTATTGAGAAATCTAGGTTTTTAAAATTGTTTTAAACACCCTGATTACTAATTAAAATATGAATTTATATCGGTGAAATCAGATTTGAAGGGGCTTCCCTTGTGGTTCAGCTGGTAAAGAATCCACCTGCAATGCAGGAGACCTGGGTTCAATCCCTGGGTTGGGGAAATTCCCCGGAGAAAGGAATAGCTCCCCACTGCAGTATTCTGACCTGAAGAATTTCATGGACTGTATAGTCCACGGGGTCACAAAGAGTCAGACAGGACTGAACAGCTTTCACTTTTACTTTCACTAGTGATAGCATACTCTTTCCATGAGAATATTTTTATTTCAAAAATATGGATTAAAAATGACATAATAACTCATTCATTCATGTTGAACAAGAAATGATCTTCCAATGATTTGCTTAACAAAATATAAAACAAAATGGTAAACTACCAAAACAAACAAACAAACAAAATAACAGTTCCACCAGAAAACAAAAATGACTTTCTTTTCTAAGACAATGTCTGCTGCTGCTGCTAAGTCGCTTCAGTCGTGTCCGACTCTGTGCGACCCCAGAGACGGCAGCCCACCAGGCTCCCCCGTCCCTGGGATTCTCCAGGCAAGAACACTGGAGTGGGTTGCCATTTCCTTCTCCAATGCATGAAAGTGAAAAGTGAAAGTGAAGTTGCTCAGTCATGTTCGACTTAGCGACCCCATGGACTGCAGCCTACCAGGCTCCTCCGTCCGTGGGATTTTCCAGGCAAGAGTACTGGAGTGGGGTGCCATTGCCTTCTCTGAGACAATGTCTATACAATATCAAATATACTAATCAGACAGATGTCATGATGGAGGTAGTAGGCCTGTTTCTCTTCTTTCAAAATCCTGGTGAAGCCACCAATGAAAGAAAATGAAGTCACAAGGATAAAAATGGTTAACTCACCTCTTTATCGCCTTTTCATTTTCTCTGAAATATTTTTAGTATGTAGTGTCAGGTCCAAATGGACTTAAGATATTTATAAATTATAATGATAAAACAGACACTGTGACTTTATTCCTGATTTCATGTGCACAGAAAAACACCATTATGTTACTTGTGGGTTTTTCTCTATCCTTTTCTTTCTTTATTTATTTTTGAGATGACATTTTTAGGATCGTGGGCAGGTAATTGGTTTTCTGCAATAAGACTCTTTTTCTTGAATAACTGATCCAACAAGTAATACCTTGAAGAAAGTGAGCTAGCTGGTGTGACGTACAAGCAGATAGGATGTGGAAAGTGTTTGAAAAACAATTTGCCAGATTATTTTAAATTTCTGAGTGGCCCAAGATTGAGACTTCTAATTGCTATGCCAACTTTCATTGCTTTTTTCTATTGGTTTACCCTGGAAAATGTGCTCAGAATCAAATTTCTTCATTTCATACATATTAAAATTAATTATTTCCATATACACAGCACTGTTGTGGGTGTCAGTATATAAACAATATTGAGAGAGACAAAGCTCCTAACCTCACAATGCTTACCTTCAAGAAGGGGAAGGCAATTAAACACTCAGACAACTGACAAGATAGGCAATATTTAAAAGAAAATAATGGAATAATGTGTTTTTAGATTGGTAGAGTTAATAAACTAAAATATCAAACAAGCTCTGTTCAGTTACCCAGTTGTGCCTGACTCCTTGCAGCCCCATGGACTGCAGCACACCAGGCTTCCCTGTCCCTCACCATCTCCCGGAGTTTGCCCAAGTTCATTCCATTGCATCGGTGATCAAATGAGACATTATATTAATTTATAAAATTCTCTTCTATCTCTTGCTCTCTTTTTCTTCAAGCATAGCATATTTTTCATCTTTACTCTTAAAGAAAAAATTCAATATACTTTTTAGATGAAATAGCACATTTCCTTATAGACAAATTTTATATTCTGTAAATAACCTCAGAACTCTGAGAAAGTAAGTTTGTTACAGGTAAACTGAGATTGAAGATCAACAGTTCATTTACATTGATCTTCAGAAAAGTTGTTGCTGCTGCTGCTGCTAAGTCACTTCAGTCGTGTCCGACTCTGTGCGACCCCATAGACAGCAGCCCAAAAGGCTCCCCCGTCCCTGGGATTCTCCAGGCAAGAACACTGGAGTGGGTTGCCATTTCCTTCTCCAATGCATGAAAGTGAAAAGTGAAAGTGAAGTTGCTCAGTCATGTTCGACTTAGCGACCCCATGGACTGCAGCCTACCAGGTTCCTCCGTCCATGGGATTTTCCAGGCAAGAGTACTGGAGTGGGGTGCCATTGCCTTCTCTGAGACAATGTCTATACAATATCAAATATACTAATCAGACAGATGTCATGATGGAGGTAGTAGGACTGTTTCTCTTCTTTCAAAATCCTGGTGAAGCCACCAATGAAAGAAAATGAAGTCACAAGGATAAAAATGGTTAACTCACCTCTTTATCGCCTTTTCATTTTCTCTGAAATATTTTTAGTATGTAGTGTCAGGTCCAAATGGACTTAAGATATTTATAAATTATAATGATAAAACAGACACTGTGACTTTATTCCTGATTTCATGTGCACAGAAAAACACCATTATGTTACTTGTGGGTTTTTCTCTATCCTTTTCTTTCTTTATTTATTTTTGAGATGACATTTTTAGGATCGTGGGCAGGTAATTGGTTTTCTGCAATAAGACTCTTTTTCTTGAATAACTGATCCAACAAGTAATACCTTGAAGAAAGTGAGCTAGCTGGTGTGACGTACAAGCAGATAGGATGTGGAAAGTGTTTGAAAAACAATTTGCCAGATAATTTTAAATTTCTGAGTGGCCCAAGATTGAGACTTCTAATTGCTATGCCAACTTTCATTGCTTTTTTCTATTGGTTTACCCTGGAAAATGTGCTCAGAATCAAATTTCTTCATTTCATACATATTAAAATTAATTATTTCCATATACACAGCACTGTTGTGGGTGTCAGTATATAAACAATATTGAGAGAGACAAAGCTCCTAACCTCACAATGCTTACCTTCAAGTAGGGGAAGGCAATTAAACACTCAGACAACTGACAAGATAGGCAACATTTAAAAGAAAATAATGGAATAATGTGTTTTTAGATTGGTAGAGTTAATAAACTAAAATATCAAACAAGCTCTGTTCAGTTACCCAGTTGTGCCTGACTCCTTGCAGCCCCATGGACTGCAGCACACCAGGCTTCCCTGTCCCTCACCATCTCCCGGAGTTTGCCCAAGTTCATTCCATTGCATCGGTGATCAAATGAGACATTATATTAATTTATAAAATTCTCTTCTATCTCTTGCTCTCTTTTTCTTCAAGCATAGCATATTTTTCATCTTTACTCTTAAAGAAAAAATTCAATATACTTTTTAGATGAAATAGCACATTCCCTTATAGACAAATTATATATTCTGTAAATAACCTCAGAACTCTGAGAAAGTAAGTTTGTTACAGGTAAACTGAGATTGAAGATCGACAGTTCATTTACATTGATCTTCAGAAAAGTTGTTGCTGCTGCTGCTGCTAAGTCACTTCAGTCGTGTCCGACTCTGTGCGACCCCATAGACAGCAGCCCAAAAGGCTCCCCCGTCCCTGGGATTCTCCAGGCAAGAACACTGGAGTGGGTTGTCATTTCCTTCTCCAATGCATGAAAGTAAAAAGTGAAGTTGCTCAGTCGTGTCCGACCCTCAGCGACCCCATGGACTGCAGCCTTCCAGGCTCCTCTGTCCATAGGATTTTCCAGGCAAGAGTACTGGAGTGGGGTGCCATTGCCAAAAGTTGTTGAAGTTGTCTAAATGGAATATATGTTGAAAGACTTGTAAAGACCGTCCAGAGGAAAATAAAGAGCCTTGCTTTACTCATGGAGGCTGATGAATCAATTTATCCCTGAGGCAATGATATGAATATGTCACCTCTATAGATTTTCCTAGGAGATTTGGTGCATATAAAGAGCAGTATATGCTTTCCTTATTGATTAGACAGGCTATATTAAAATCAGCATCTCTAATCAATTTTTAATCCAGCAAAAAATAATGGAAAACATACTAAAAAACATTATCTCTCATTTAAAAAATATTAAGAGGAAAGTTAGTGGTCCCCATCAATTGGTTTTCTTTATGCAGAGTAGTTTCCATGCCCGGTGAACAATGGAATAATTAGGCCATCTGCTGGCAAGTGGGAAATAGGCAACCTTTTTCATCCAAACTCAACTAAAGCCACCTAGGTGGTATTTCAGGCTTAAGAAGGTTATTGTTTGTTTTGTTCCTTACCTATATTTATCTGTAGTCTTTCATTTTAAATACTTTTGGTCACAGTAATTTAACTTCATAACTTTAAATCTTTCTAACTGAGGTGAGGAGCTACAACATGAATGCAACCATAGGGATTGCTTCATTTATGTGTTTATTACATATTGAAGATCTGTTATGGAGAAGGCAGCATTTTAAACGTTAAGGATGCAGCAATATACATGATAACATTTTTACCCCCACAGAATGAATATTCTAGATGGGCAGGTGTTAACTAGTAAAGTGATAAAAAATAAATTTTCTTCTTAAAGAAAGAGTAAACCAAGCTAGAGTGTTTGATAGTTTATATCAAACTCTTTGCGACAGTCCATGGAATTTTCCAGGCCAGAATACTGGAGTCGGTAGCCTATCCCTCCTCCAGGGGATCTTCCTGCCTCAGGAATCGAACTGGGGTCTCCTGCATTACAGGCGGATTCTTTACCAACTGAGCTATGAGGGAAGCCCATATACAATGATAAAAAATAAAATTTTTTCTTAAAGAACGAGCAAACCAAACCAGAGTGTTTGATAGTTTATAGTAGATGCCATAGTATTTCAATATGGTTTCTAGAGAGAAAGAAAAGATTCTTGAATCTTTGTTTTGGAAAATACTTATTCCGTTAGCCAATGTCAACCAAATTGAATAAATGTTGCTAAAATTCACATCTGAGAGTTCTCGGCTCTTATAAATTTGACTGAGTCTACTTACAGTTATCTTCCCAAATCGTAGCAATTCGTGGAAATGACATATCCCTGTAATTTTAAGCAGACTTTCTTTGAAGCAGTAGTGACTAACTTTCTTTTCAGTATGAAGGGCAGAATAGGACACTCCAGCCTTGAGGATATCTGCATTAGGTCATCCTGAATATAATTCACTGATGCTCTTGCTAAGGCTTCTGCTAACACAATGGAAACCGTTCTCCAGGTAAATTGAGGACTTTAGTTTCCTGGGGACTTCAATTTGGCACCATTCCCAGGATCATTCTCTGCCTCTCTCTCTCTCTCTCTCTCACCCACATGCACACAACCAGTCTTATAGGTTCATTTCTAGTTCATAGAATTCTGCAGCAGAAACAAATTATCTAATTAATACTCAAATTGCCTAATTAATACTCAAGTCACCCCGTTAATACCAGTCCTGAAACTGTTTTATTTTGTTGCTGTCAACGTCTTTCTTCACAGGATTCTTTACATGCTGTCTCCTATTCCCATTTTTCTCTATAGATTTCATTGAAAAACAATTCATGTTTTGGCTATATAAGTTAATAAATCTATTCATTCATTAAATAGCATTGAACTCTTTGCAGGTCTTTATTGTTTGATTGCAATGGGCTTGAGTCTCTTCGGGTTTCTCTAGCCACCACAGCATGCCCACTGAGAGGAGAGGAAGGAGGAGACAGGATCCCCCGGGAGAATGTGTCCCTCTATTGACATTTACATATTTAAAGGAGAAATATTTTATAAGAGGAGCCAACTTCAAATATGTCCTGGACTGTGCCTGAAATTAAAAAATTAAACCAATGGAGGTTTTATTTTTAGCGAATGGAGTACTGAGGCAGAAAAGATAACAACCACCAGAGTTATCTTCCTAAAACAGAAATGCGGGACTTCCAGTGTCCCTGTTCATCACCTGAAAGAACGCAGGCAACCTTCTGCTGAAGTCTAAAGCATCCAGCCTGTCCTCCTAACCAGTCCTAGGCATGAGACTAGGTAGAGAAAGTCTTCACAGCAAATATCCTGGACTCAAAAAGAAGGCTTTAAAAAAAAAAAAATCTTACTCCAAGGAAGAGCATCTGGCCACAGTGGTGGAGAGTGAGGAATGGCAGCCTCATGGGAAGAGCAGGGCTGCACTTCAAAACCACTGGGGCAGAGTCGCTGTCGGTGAAGCTGGAATCCATCCGGTTTAGTGCAGTATAGCACAGAGGACCAGGAGTGCTTCCACTGTAGGAACCAGTGACAATGCTGCTGCTCTGGGTTGCCTGTTGAAGAGTCGCCCTGGTTAGAGTGTGGCTTTTACTGGCTTTGAGGTTACTGGTCAATCTAAACTATGAGAGGAGGAGCCAGATCTATTGAGAGCAATTGCCTATATCTTACATGTTTCCCAACACTTTGCACTCCTCTTGACATACATATATTCTGTCATTAAATCAGTCTGTGACCTTGGGTAAAATATTTCATCTCTGTGAGCCTCACTTTTTCTGTTAGAGATGATGACAACACCTGTTGTCATCTCAGGAGTAGTTCTGAGAATAAGGTGAAATAATGTATATGGATATAGTACTCTTGAGCCTCACTTTTTCTGTTAGAGATGATGACAACACCTGTTGCCATCTCAGGAGTAGTTCTGAGAATAAGGTGAAATAATGTATATGGATACAGTACTCTTGCCTGGAGAATCCCATGGATGGAGGAGCCTGGTGGGCTGCAGTCCATGGGGTCGCAAAGAGTCGGACACGACTGAGAGACTTCACTTTCACTTTTCACTTTCATGCATTGGAGAAGGAAATGGCAACCCACTCCAGTGTTCTTGCCTGAAGAATCCCAGGGACGGAGGAGCCTGATGGGCTGCCGTCTATGGGGTCGCACAGAGTCGAACACGACTGAAGCGACACAGCAGCATACATTTTGAGGTTCTTTAAGCATGATGCAAACGTAAAGTATCAAAGGTAGGAAAGCTGTTTTGTACTACTAATTCACGAATACACTACCCCCAACCAGACTCAAAAGTATTTTCAGTTTGAATTGAAAAAGAAATGTAGCTCTTAAATATTTTGATGTTTTCTGACTTGAACACTTGCACAACAGTTGCCTACCACTCATCAGGAAATGGCAACCCACTCCAGACCCATAGGTTTTATCCAGTCCGTCATGTTTTCTTATTCTTCTGTGCCTTTGAAAATGTCAATCCCTACTTTGAATTTCTTGTCGACATTTGTTTACCTCTTTGATAAAAAGCATTCTTGTCCTTCAAGATGCAATTCATGTCTCTTTCTCTGTAAAACTAGCCCCAGTTCTCAATCAGTAGTTGAATGTCCTCTTCCTTACCCACATTAAACACTGTGTTATTTTATAAATGTTTATGAGTATTTAGTATAAACCTACTCATTTAAATTAAACTTTTAAGGGGAGGAAAATTTTTATGTACATCATCCTATCTTTGTGCCTAGCCTGGTGCTTATCACTATTACTGTTTCTATTATAGTAATTGATAACTAAACACACATTTAAAAGAAATGTTCTAATAACTTACTCAAAGCTTGAATGTGAGCCTCAACTTTATTGTTTCTCTCTTTTTTTGAGTTGTTGGAATAAAAAGACAAGAAAAGAATCTTAAAGAAAGATGCTTATAGCTTCCAGGTACATAGTCTTTCCAAAAGTACCCTTGTGAAGGCAAAGTAATTCGTCCTTCCCAGTGTGCAGAGAGAGATATCTGAGGCCCAGAGAAAGAGAGATTGAAGAGTCATCAGGGTTGGAGTAGTTAACACTGGCCTCCCTAAACTTGATGGACCATAAGGCTAGTGAGGGTCAATGAAGCTCTGACATACTGACTGCGTTTCTAAGATGGAGTCCATTAAGAGACAAGGATATTTTGAGCAAGTGGCCAGCTAGTAGACAGTTTGGAGATGCAAACACTGTGCCCATCCCTACAAGGAAGCAGAGAAGGCTAAGACGAAGTTTAGTTCTGCACATAAGACCAGACAAATTCTTGCAGTGCAGTGAGAACAGAACATACAGCCACCAGATTGTGCAAGCAGGGGAGGGATGCAACAAAGCCATGTCCAAAATTGCAAAAGTAAAGTCAGTATTTTAAGACAAAAAAGATTTTAGTCAAATGTATAACACATTTGAATCTGGACCTCAAAAAACATTTACATACATATATTTCCCCTAGAAGCATTAGTATTACAAAGAAAAAAAATGATAGCAACCTAGGTTAAGACTAAGTTTCTAAACATCTGTGACTAGAGGATTTTGCCAAATCTGAGTGAAAAAATATTTGCAAATATTAGAAACTTCTTAACTTGGTTTGCACAGTGAGTTATAGTAAGTGCTAGCTNATATATTTCCCCTAGAAGCATTAGTATTACAAAGAAAAAAAATGATAGCAACCTAGGTTAAGACTAAGTTTCTAAACATCTGTGACTAGAGGATTTTGCCAAATCTGAGTGAAAAAATATTTGCAAATATTAGAAACTTCTTAACTTGGTTTGCACAGTGAGTTATAGTAAGTGCTAGCTGTACTATAAAAATAGGTAAAGAGTTTGATAAAATTACATGTCATTTTCTCATAAAAGCATATAGTTTTTTTTTAAATGGCCTTCAAACCGAATAACCCAATTTGCATTCTATTAAAAAAGAAGCACTCAGTACAAGAGAGGGTAAAAATTATACCTTTAAATATGATTTTTATGACTACTCAGAAATTACCTTTGATTCTAAGAGACTGCTACACAGCAGTTAGTTACATACCAGCTACCAAGCTTGTTGGAATGTGCTGTGTTTAGTCCACCTGGGGCGCAAAACCGTGGTGATGGCAGCACTGGCTTTAGAACTTTGCACTTTAAGCAGCACTCGACTCAAAAACATATAATATAGCATGTTAGCCTAAATGGTCCTAAATCAGGTTCTCCAGAGGCCATGTCTAAGACAGGGACTCAGGAACGGGTAATTTACTGAACACACTTTTAGAAGGAAAAATCCTCTGAAGGATCACATAGGACAGGGAGAGGGGGAGGGCTGGGTGAGGATGCATCTCCCATAAAGTCTGGGCTTGGCCTGATCCACTGTGGTGAGCAGGAGTTCTGGAAGATGCACTGCAGTTAGGTCACAGCATGGACCTGCCTCAAGGAAAAGGGGCTGGGCTTCCCTCTCCATTGTGCCGCATGTATGTCAGACGCTGGGAGGGATGTGGGTGGAATCTCTCCAGCGTGCCCAGACCAAGGACATTTCTCTGAAGTTAGTTCTTTGAACTCACAGCACCTGTGGGATAGTGCTGTCAGGCCAAGTGAAAAGAATCTGGGCTGAGATCTCAAGCAACTACTGCCAAAATCCAATGTATATATACTGAACTTAGAGAATCATTTCTATATAAATATTAATTTGCTTTTAATATATTTGCTCAATAATTATACACTTATACATAAATACAAAGAATTTAAGGCCAAACATTCATTAATTAATTAACTATATGTTTTCTTTAAGCAGATGAAACCTTACAAACCATCACATTTCCATTTTTGTTGATGCAAGAAGTTTAAACTTTGATTATTGGAAAAACCATTTTCCCAAGTTTAAAGATTTGTGATTTTCTTTCTTTAGTTTTATTAGATACTATTAGATATGTTTTTATTTTAAGGAACTTCAAAATTCATGTTCTGGAAGTAGGCAGAGTATAATTTATTTGAAACAGGAATTATTTTGTTAAAATATCATTTCTGAAGTAAAAGTATTTTGAATTGTCTTAATGTAATGCAATTTATTTCACAGTTATTTATTGAATGCCCACTATGTCCAATCATTGATCTAGATGCTGAGCATAGAGCAGAGGATCAGTTCCATGGGATCTCTCTCCTCTTATAAAGGAGACAGAATAAATAAGCAATCAGATAAATACAAAAGATAACGTCAGTACTGTTGGGAAATTAAAACAGGGTGCTCTGATAGAAAATCAAGTGAAAGTGCCTTTCTGAGATGTGTATAAGAGACAGTCTGAAAACTAAATATTCTATAAACATCTTCCTCACTTTCCTAAGTCAATGCTTACTTATTTTTCAGACTTTATAGTTGTGTTTATTCAGGTAACCCACATAGCTTCACAAATGCAAACTGAAATATTGCTCATAATAGTGAAAAAGGTAAGATATATTTACTTCAGATTAGTTCCTGATTTCAATTTAAGGAACAGTCTGGGAAAATAGCCATCTGTCACTGGAGACACCCTATTTACATATGCATTTTAGACAAACAAATATATATTTAATATATATATTTGTTTAAAAATATATTTAATACATATGTTTGTTTAAATATAAATAACAAATACATATTTGTGATGTATATATAAAAACTTTATGTTTTTTTCACTATAATCACAGCTCTATAAGATATATCGAGGTTACAAAAATTGCAAGGATATATTAACTACCCTGAAAAGAACTCACCATCCAGCAATAGTTATGTATTCAACCAGCCACAATTATATAGCAAGAAAGTTACAAGGGAGGACTGTTAACAAATGATATAACAGCAAGAGGTTTGGGGAATAATACATTCTTCTTGGGAAAGCCAGTGTTAAGAAGTGTTTATGGATGTCATCATTTGCACTAAAACTTATTTGAGTTAAGGAAGGAAATGCGCAATAAGCAGAATGAGTTGCAGTCATCAGAAACTCTCTTTGGACAAGTTCACATATGAATGACAGGGATGGCCCAAACAACCTGAAACATCAAGTTTCTCAAAGTACGGGGTCAAAACATTTTTTAACAGACAAATACCAGAAACTAATAAACAGTTTTCTTTTCTCAAAGTGTTATCATCAAAACAATCTGTCTTTGACTATTTTCAGACCTTGAATCACCTTCTACACATTTTTAAATTCTAGAACTTGTGTATTTGACCTTGGTTGGGTCAGGTGCCCACCTTTTCACCAGGGGAAAGATGTAATTCCTTGATGAAACTGCCCTATTACTGCTCTCCGATGGAGAATAGTGAGATGTCCAAAGAAAACTGGATGTGCTGCATCCTAAAAGAAAAAGATGTAATTGATAATTAGATAATTCTTCTCTGCAAGAAGAAGTCAAGTTACTGCAAATGTTCTCTTGCCCTGTATCATTCCCTTGTCACACAACCTAGGAATGTGAATAAACGCTGAGATGAATAAGTTGAGTATTTCATCTTTAGTGTCTATAATTCCTCACCCAGGAACACACTGATAGAAAATGGGTTAATTTCTACAGTAGAGAGTCAGGAAAGGGTGAGAGTTATAGAAATGGTCTTCAACCACTGAGATTAGAATGGTTCTTCTCTTCTGTTGGTTCCTTGATGTACTGCTAATGGAAAGGAAAGGAAATGCATGACTCAGGTTATGATAAGCTATATAGGTATATACTGAACATTGATTATACTTTTAAATTTTCCTGTTGGGATTAATTTTTCATCAATGTTCCAGGGAAATAAATGATGATTGAACTGTTATTTTGCCAAGTTCTTTGTTTCTCTTCTTCTTTTTGCTGCCTTTAAACAAGCGTTTGCCTCCAGTAAGTTTTACCATCTCCTGATGCCTGGTACAATGTTTTATTATTTAGTGTGTTGGATTTGGAATGGTGTGAAGAAAAGATCCTGTAACATAGCACTATATTTACACGGCTCTCCCTCTAATGCAGGTTCACAATCCTAGTGACCTAGTGACTAGGTCACATTTCTGCTGGTATATCCAGAGCTATAGACAGTAGGCACTTGAAAAACATTTTTAATAAATAAATGAAAACTATTAACAAGCAGTTCTAACTACACAGAATAGAAGCTATTGGGAGAACTTAGATATGTGATAAACTTAAGTGTAACAATCCACCTATTTTTAAAGAAAACTGAGATAGTCCCAATATTAATAACAGGATAAATTTTAAGCAAAACTCTTAAACACCCATATACCTTGTTATTATAAGACTTTCTTGTTATGTTAAGGAGAGGGTTTCATGAAGCTTTTGAGGCAAAAACAGAAAACAAAGGTGCGATTAGTGGATATTGTTAATTTATTCATGAAGTGAAGTGAAAGCCGCTCAGTCATGTCCGACTTTTTGTGATCCCACTGGGATTCTCTAGGCCAGAACTGGAGTGGGCAGCCATTCCATTCTTAAGAGGATCGTCCCAACCCGGGGATCAAACATAGGTCTCCTGCACTGCAGGTGGATTCTTTACCAGCTGAGCCACCAGGAAAGCCCAATTTATTCATAGTTGTAAATAAAAAGGCATCACAGTCTTCATACAGAGGGCATTCTCTATATTCAAGGACCCAGTATTCTCAGATATTTGTGTCCATCATCTGTTAGTTCCCCTAAAGTATGCATTACACCACCCATGATATTGCTTTAGAATATCCCAACAAGAGACAGTATGACATTATGTATTCTCATAATTTATTTTTAAAAAATCTTTCAAAAAGAAGCAACAGATCCAAATAGTATGCAGCATTGCTTGTTAACAAGGTAGAAATTGATTGACTTGAACTTCATATTGTATGTCTATCTTCACAATTTTAGCTCTTATTGAATATGCATTGAATTCTAATGATGCTAGACATTGGAGGAACGGTGTTGGTGAAGAAGCTATTGTTACTGCCTTCAAGATCCTTTCAAAATTACAGACAACTCTCATGCAGGACAACGGACAATACAGAGACAAAATATGGAAAGTAATAGGCCAAGGTTGCAAAAAGATTAGTGTTGCAGTACAGCTCATTTTAAGATCTCGTGTCAGGTTCACCATACACTCAATGTTTACCATTTTGAGTAAACACTCAATGTTTACCATAACCTTTTAGGGGCCACCTGTTTTTACAAACTGCCTGGCATCCTTTTCTGCTGTTTATGGTGACAGCACGATGGTTTTCCGTTTGGAGCCTCCCTTACCCCACTCTCAGTTCACGAGCTTCTTGTAGGGCCGGGCATACATTACAGAGTGATAGGGGCAAGGAGAGTCATGCTGCAAACCCCAGACAAGGAGCCCTAATTCCACACATCGTGCGTGGAAATACTGGGAAGAAAAAAACTTTCTTCTCACCGAAAGTTCAAGCAGAATGATGACAGAAAACTGAAACTTCTAGTTAGAGCCTTGGAATATTCACCACAAAGAAAGGAGCAGAGTTAACAGACAGAGAGCAGGTCCTGATTATATCGTTTGAACTGCTGGTTTTAGTTATTCTTATCTGTTCTCGTTAAGTAATCTAATTATATCCCCTTTCACTTCAGCCATTTTGAGTTGGGTTTCTGCCACTGGACGCAAAAGATTCCTGACAAAGACAGGTCTCTTGAGTGGGCTTAAGGGGCAGATTGAGGCAGAGAGTAACTGGTATCTTACAAGACATAGAGAAAGCAAAGCATGAAGCTACTCTCTTTAACCCCAGGCCCTAAACAACACAGAGTTTGAGTTTCAGAAAAATACTTTGACAAAAATATTTGGTGATATTCAAGATACTGTCTCCTATTCTCCCAGTTCAGAGTGCTGCCCTCTGTGTTCATGAGCACAGGCGTACAGGGACGATAACATGATTGAGGAATTTCAGCTTCAATCTGGATACCAGTTCTACTTCCACACCTGGTGTTTATGTTGCTGTGGGTCAGTCTCTTGAATTCAATTTTTACTCCTCATCTTTTCGAATTTGTAATATTGGAAACAGTGGGACCAATCAAAGGCACAATAGTTCAGGGAAGTCACGCCTTCTGCCTGCTCTTCAACAATTCTTTCATGGGTGTCCATTTTCAGAAAATTTTTCTACTTTTATATGGTTCTAAAATTCCTGTGAGTAAAATTCATGCTATGCTTAGGAAGACAATTTTAAAAAATAGAGCCTAAGGGCAATGACTAAATTTTATTTTTCTGTCTTTTTTTGCTAAGAAAAATGTGTTTTTTTTTATAAATTTCAATTAAGCCCTGTGGTTTGCTGCAAAGTCAAATGCAAACTTCCTGTTGAAGTTATTTACTAACCCACATGTACTAAAATTATCAGAGTTAGTACATGTTTTACTACTTTTAATATGTTTTCCTTCCTATCTATATTTCAAAATTTTCCTAGAACACTTTTAAAGACTTTTATAAACTCTGATATAAATATTTGAAAAAACTTTTAAATTTATATTATATATAACACAATTTATTGATACTTGAAACAGGAATTATTTTGTTAAAATATCATTTCTGAAGTAAAAGTATTTTGAATTGTCTTAATGTAATGCAATTTATTTCACAGTTATTTATTGAATGCCCACTATGTCCAATCATTGATCTAGATGCTGAGCATAGAGCAGAGGATCAGTTCCATGGGATCTCTCTCCTCTTATAAAGGAGACAGAATAAATAAGCAATCAGATAAATACAAAAGATAACGTCAGTACTGTTGGGAAATTAAAACAGGGTGCTCTGATAGAAAATCAAGTGAAAGTGCCTTTCTGAAAAGATGACATTAGATCTGAGACCTGCAGCTGTGTTATGCTATGCTTTGGGCTGAATTGTATCCTCCCAAATTCATATGTTGAGGTTCTAACCTCATTACCTCAGAATGTATCTATATTTGGAGAGGAGGTCTTTAAAGAGGTAATTAGGGTTGAGTGAAATCACCAGGGAGCCCTAATCTCCAGAGAAAATACGCTGTGAGGACACAGTGAGAAGCCTTGTAGAAAGGCTCTGAAGAAACAACCCTTCAGACATCTTGATCTCAGACATCTAGCCTCCAGCACTGTGACAAAATCGCTTTCTACAGGTTAAACCACCCAGTCTGTGGTATTTTGTTAAAGTGACCCTATTGCATTCTTCTATGAAGGCACTGAATATCTTGGGAGTAGGAAAACCTCCCATTACAATCCACAATCCTAAATTTTAGCCTACCCTCCATTTCCAACGTAAAAGTAGGAAGTCAAGAAACACCTGGAGTAACAGGCAAATGTGGCCTTGGAATGCAGAATGAAGCAGGGCAAAGACAACAGAGCTTTGCCAAGAAAATGCACTGGTCATAGCAAACACCCTCTTCCAACAACACAAGAGAAGACTCTACACATGGACATCACCAGATGGTCAACACCGAAATCAGATTGATTATATTCTATGCAGCCAAAGATGGAGAAGCTCTATACAGTCAACAAAAACAAGACCAGGAGCTGACTGTGGCTCAGATCATGAACTCCTTATTACCAAATTCAGACTGAAATTGAAGAAAGTAGGGAAAACCGCTAGACCATTCAGGTATGACCTAAATCAAATCCCTTATGATTATACAGTGGAAGTGAGGAATAGATTTAAGGGCCTAGATCTGATAGATAGAGTGCCTGATGAACTATGGAATGAGGTTCGTGACATTGTACGGGAGACAGGGATCAAGACCATCCCCATGGAAAAGAAATGCAAAAAAGCAAAATGGCTGTCTGGGGAGGCCTTACAAATAGCTGTGAAAAGAAGAGAGGCGAAAAGCAAAGGAGAAAAGGAAAGATATAAGCACCTGAATGCAGAGTTCCAAAGAATAGCAAGAAGAGATAAGAAAGCCTTCTTCAGCGATCAATGCAAAGAAATAGAGGAAAACAACAGAATGGGAAAGACTAGAGATCTCTTCAAGAAAATTAGAGATACCAAGGGAACATTTCATGCAAAGATAGGCTCGATAAAGGACAGAAATGGTATGGACCTAACAGAAGCAGAAGATATCAAGAAGAGGTGGCAAGAATACACAGAAGAACTGTACAAAAAAGATCTTCATGACCCACATAATCACAATGGTGTGATCAATCATCTAGAGCCAGACATCCTGGAATGTGAAGTAAGTGGGCCTTAGAAAGCATCACTATGAACAAAGCTAGTGGAGGTGATGGCATTCCAGTTCAGCTATTTCAAATCCTGAAAGATGATGCTGTGAAAGCGCTGCACTCAATATGCCAGCAAATTTGGAAAACTCAGCAGTGGCCACAGGACTGGAAAAGGTCAGTTGTCATTCCAATCGCAAAGAAAGGCAATGCCAAAGAATGCTCAAACTACCATAAAATTGCATTCATCTCACATGCTAGTAAAGTAACGCTCAAAATTCTCCAAGCCAGGCTTCAGCAGTACGTGAACCATGAACTTCCTGATGTTCAAGCTGGTTTTAGAAAAGGCAGAGGAAACAGAGAAACCAGAGAAACCAGAGGAACGACTGAGCGACTCAACTAGCTATACATGAAGAGTAGAAATACCCAGTTATTCACAAACATTCCTTGGATCCAAGGCCCTCATGCTCCAAATCTTTTACTGGAATTTATAGTAATTAACTAAAGAATGAAAAGAGACATATCTCTTTCTAGTGTCTACCCACACTTTCAGTTCAGATCAGTCACTCAGTCGTGTCCAACTCTTTGCGACCCCATGAATTGCAGCACACCAGGCCTGCCTGTCCATCACCAACTCCTGGAGTTCATTCAGATTCACATCCATAGAATTGGTGATGCCATCTAGCCATCTCATCCTCTGTTGTCCCCTTCTCCTCCTGCTCCCAATCCCTCCAAGCATCAGAGTCTTTTCCAATGAGTCAGCTCTTCTCATGAGGTGGCCAAAGTACTGGAGTTTCAGCTTCAGCATCATTCCTCCCAAAGAAATCCCAGGGCTGATCTCCTTCAGAATGGACAGGTTGGACCTCCTTGCAGTCCAAGGGACTCTCACGAGTCTTCTCCAACACCACAGTTCAAAAGCATCAATTCTTCAGTGCTCAGCTTTCTTCATAGTCCAACTCTCACATCCATACATGACCACAGGAAAAACCATAGCCTTGACTAGATGGACATTTGTTGGCAAAGTAATGTCTCTGCTTTTGAATATGCTAGCTAGGTTGGTCATAAATTTCCTTCCAAGGACTAAGTGTCTTTTAATTTCATGGCTGCAGTCACCATCTGCAGTGATTTTGAAGCCCAAAAAAATAAAGTCTGACACTGTTTCCACTGTTTCCCCATCTACTTCCCATGAAGTGATGGGACCAGATGCCATGATCTTCATTTTCTGAATGTTGAGCTTTAAGCCAACTTTTTCGCTTTCCTCTTTCATTTCATGGCTGCAGTCACCATCTGCAGTGATTTTGGAGCCCAAAAAAATAAAGTCTGACCCTGTTTCCACTGTTTTCCCATCTATTTCCCATGAAGTGAAGGGACCAGATGCCATGATCTTCATTTTCTGAATGTTGAGCTTTAAGCCAACTTTTTCACTCTCCTCTTTCACTTTCATCAACAGGCTTTTTAGCTCCTCTTCACTTTCTGCCATAAGGGTGGTGTCATGTGCATATCTGAGGTTATTGATATTTCTCCCAGCAATCTTGATTCCAGCTTGTGCTTCTTCCAGCCGACCATTTCTCATGATGTACTCTGCATAGAAGTTAAATAAGCCGGATGACAATATACAGCCTTGATGTACTCCTTTTCCTATTTGGAACCAGTCTGTTGTTCCATGTCCAGTTCTAACTGTTGCTTCCTGACCTGCATATAGGTTTCTCAAGAGGCAGGTCAGGTGGTCTGGTATTCCCATCTCTTTCAGAATTGTCCACAGTTTATTGTGATCCACACAGTCAAAGGCTTTGGCATAGTCAATACAGCAGAAATAGATGTTTTTCTGGAACTCTCTTGCTTTTTCCATGATCCAGCGGATGTTGGCAATTTGATCTCTGGTTCCTCTGCCTTTTCTAAAGCCAGCTTGAACATCAGGGAGTTCACAGTTCACGTATTGCTGAAGCCTGGCTTGGAGAACTTTGAGCATTACTTTACTAGCGTGTGAGATGAGTGCAATTGTTCGGTAGTTTGAGCATTCTTTGGCATTGCCATTCTTTGGTATTGGAATGAAAATCCACACTTTAGGGAGGTACTAATGAACAAAAAGGTAAACAAGAATAAGAAAGCATGTAATAAAAGAAAATACAAAGGTCAAGGTATATTTTCTAAAGGTTTGAAAAATTTCTAAAAATATCAAGCTACAGTGTAATAATATTACTGACACTAAATTTTATCTTTGTCATGTTTGAATTATTAAGTCAACAGAGATGTTAAGGAATATGTTGTTATGGGGAGAATTAAAAAATATATCTTCAATGAAAAAAAAAATGAAACCTTCTGTTTTTATTTTCCTCACACATGTATAGAGCTGTGCTTGAGAATACAAGATGCACTTTCTGTTTTTCTTCAAATGCAGTCATGTATATATTTGTTTTAATTAGAACTTTTGGTGACAAAATCTTAATTGAAGAAAATCAGCTGATGAAATATTGACTGAAATAATCATGACAAACAGAGAAAGAAATGACTTTCCAAAAGAGAACCAGATTCAGCCGTAATATAGCCTCTGTCTACCCACAGCCTCATATTTGAATATTGGCTTTTATTCGGGACCATCTTTTTCATAGAGCAAGGAACTTGGCCATAGAAAGCATTTGGACTTATTCCATATGTCTCCATAAACAAAGAGAAAGAGGCCCTTCACCACCAGCTCTCATTATAAATGATGTAAGGAATGTCTTATATTAGATTGGATTGGTCACATACACTTTCTTGAATCAGTCATAGACAGATGAGATACTATTGGCTTGGTCTTAATCATAGCTTTACCCTTAGAGTGAGGAGAGAAAATCTGTTACCAAAGGAGAATTGGGACAGGGAGAAGCAGACATGTTAGTGTGTACTAACTCCACACTTCAGCAGAATTAAAGCAGGCGTGGACCATTCATTGCAATCTGCAGCATGTTTAAGATCCTGGTAAAGACCCATAAGGGTAAGAATCTTACACAAAGTAGCCTGTTAATAATTGTTCTACAGTAAATCTGTAGGTGTTTCTTGAAAAATGAATGAATTAGTTAATGAATAAGAGTTAAAGTAGAATAAAAGAGTATTAACAGAGTGATTTCCAATTTAACTATTTGAATGAAAAATCTTTTGAAGAGTTTTATCACTATGTGAATTAAAAAAAAATGAGAAAGCATAATCTAAGTTTTTAGACCTGTAAATTTGGAAATTTTGTCAGAAAAAATCCAACTTGAATATATGCAAGCTGCCCTTTTAGTTCTTCGTATACACTACTTTGCAGATTATTATTCGAAGATATTTATTCTTTAAACATAACACAGGAAAAAGAAACATGACCTACATTAAACTTTATTTGCAAAATACTTCTGAATTTTTCGCCCACATAAATCATGCATCAAGCTTATGATCTCTCTGATAATTCTTTAACCACAAGTATATATGAAGTGAGTGGTATATGGGTTGCTAGAATAGTAAGCATGAGCTGAATCTAAAGGCCTCATCTTATTATTCCATGAGGTTTTCCAAACAAAGTTATGCACTAAAATAACTATCGATTATGCAAACAATTATCTGTCATGGCTCAAGATATAGAGGATTAATGATAAAGATGCAGAAGACACAATATTTAACCTGAATGTGATGATAATCTAGATAGTGAAGCATGGTAGATGTGAAGTAAAATCACTTCACTAGAAGAGAACCTAAAGATGATGTTTTAATCAAAATTCTCTTATTTTACAAGTGAAAGAGCTGCAAATTTCTGTAAAGGAAAACACATGACATAAGAAGCCAAATGTAGTCATGTAAAAATATAATTACTCAGAGTCATTTAGAAGGCCAAATTAAATGAGAGGTTAGAAACTAAAATTTCAAGTAAATGCTGAAACCACTTACCACATCACACCCACGTTGATATTTTGAGTTTGTTTTGCTTGTAGACAAAACACAAAGCTCTCTTTATGAAAAGTATAATATTCTTGAAGCACATAAGCATGTAAAAGGACAAGCCAAAGACAAATCTAATGCACATAAGTTGTGAGAAACCTCAACATAAGTAAAATATCATGCAGACAAATTAGTTGCAAGCAGTTTACATGTTTATTACAAGTTTCCAAAATGATATATCCTTATCTCTCTAGATAAGAGCTCAAAGATCAAGGAAAGAAGAGAAGGAGAGAAATTTTTAGAGTTAAGAACATTATGATCATTTTTAATGACCACATTTCACCTGAAAAAGGCTTTCCCAGGTGGCACTAGTGATAAGCACCTGCCTGCCAATGCAAGAGACCTAAGTGACACAGGTTCGATCCCTGGGTCAGAAAGATCCGCTGGAGGAGGGCATGGCAACCCACTCCAATATTCCTGCCTGTAGAATCCCATGCACAGAGGAACCTGGAAGGCTAGGGTCAAAATGGTTGCAGGTAGTCAGACAAGACTGAAGTGATCTAGAAGAATCAGTTTTTACTTTAAGATATTGTAGTAGTAAATTCCTGAGTTTCTGCAGATCTCTTGAATCCCTATTCTAGACAGCATTTCTTTCACTAACTTTTAGCTAAATATAGTAGCGCACTGATTGTCAATAGCTATCAGTCAGACAAGTGGCACACCCAGGTGACCTTTGCCAAGGTGCAAATCTTCAAGGCACTTCATGCAGGCCCCTCTTACAGTCTGATGACCCACAAGGCACTGGGGAGATATTTTGCTAGATTATATAATTTCTTTAACTAAATTCATTCAAATTCTATACACTCCAATCTTCCTGAATCTTAGCTGCTGCTCCTGCTGCTAAGTCGCTTCAGTCATGTCCAACTCTGTGCAACCCCATAGACTGCAGCTCACCAGGCTCCCCCGTCCCTGGGATTCTCCAGGCAAGAACACTGGAGTGGGTTGCCATCTCCTTCTCCAATGCATAAAAGTGAAAAGTGAAATCGAAGTCGCTCAGTCGTGTACAACTCTTTGCGACCCCATTGATTGCAGCCTACCAGGCTCCTCCGTCCATGGGATTTTCCAGGCAAGACTACTGGAATGGGGTGCCATTGCCTTCACATAAATCCAGTGGCTCCAGCAGTCAATTACAAATGTATATATTTTAATAATAAAAACTGAAGTGTATTTCACACTGACAATATGACAGGCATTGTTTGAAGTGTTAAACATGCTTAATTCATTATCTAGGCAGCATCGTATCATAATCAAGCACTTGACTTTTGAAGTCAGAATGCCTGAGTTCAAATAATTCTGCCACTAGCCGACTTGCAAGTGGTCTTGGGGATAAGTTACCTTGTTCATTAAATGGGATTAATACTAGAAACATTCGTCATAAAAATTAAATGAGTTAGTACTTCTAAAGAACTTTGACTACTCCTTGGCCTCTAGTAAGTACTGTATAAGCATGCTAACTAGAATTTCAATTTTAAATAATTTTAAGTTCTGGCATTTTACCCCTCTTATAGATGAGGAAACTGAGATAAATATAGTCTAAAAACTTGATCAAAGTTACATAGCTGGTAAGTGGTAAAGCCAACTTCTTTAATTTCATATGTGTGTGTGAGCACACACACAGGTATGTGGTCTCAAAAGTGAGTGGAATAAAATAAATGATATTTTTTAATGGTTGAGAATTTTCTAAATATTTTGAAGAATGTTAAATTAGACATCTAGTTAACTAGATGTCCACTAGACAGACAGTTAAACACAAACAAACCAACAAATATAGTTAAACTACTGAAAATCAAAGCTAGAGGAAATAATATTAAAAGAATATGAAGAAAAATGACACACATATGTAGGATAATAATAAGAATAACCACTGACATCATCAGAGACAATTCAAATGAGATAAAGGACAAGAAAATATACACAAATTGTCTAAAAAAGTCTATTAAGAATTTTATATTCAGTGAAAATATCTTTCAAATTAGAAGACAAAATATATAGATTTTCAGACAAAAAAGCTAAAAGAATGAATGACAGAAATTTTGCACTTCCAGAAACATTAAAGGACACTCTTCACACTAAAGAAACATGATACCATATGAAAACCAAGAAGAAAAGAACAGGAAAAAAGAGCACTAAAAATGGCAATTTGTGGATAAAGTTTTTTTCTTTATTTTGTAATTTAAAACATGCAACTATTTGAAGCAATATAATAACAATGTAATACTTTTATCAAAAGAAGGAGAAAAAATGGAAGAAAAAATAAAATAGAAAAAGTCATGAAATGGTATAATTTCAGTCATATCAAAACTGAATGAACTAATCATTCCAAATTATAGACAGAGATTGCTCCACTTTATTTTTTAAAAAAGGACATCAAAACAATTTGCTACCTATAAAACACGGGTTTAAAAACAGGGCAAGGAATATACAATGTAAACACTAATTCTAAAAAAGCCAAAGTGACCGTATTAATGTCAGATGAACTGTATACTATAACGCAGTGTTTTACAAAATCATACAAAGATGAGAGAACTTTCATAATGATAAAAAGGTCATTTAATCAAGAAGACATAAATTCCAAATGTGGATACACTTTTTACATTGACAGTAACCAATTGATAGTGAATTCAGGTGGATCTGGTGCACTCGGTGGATCTGTGTCACAGCTGAGAAATCCTGAATTAATGAAACTTCGGTCTTTCAAAACAGGCAGCAAAGAAAACTGCCCCTTCTTTGTCCAAAGAGGGATGTTATTTTTATTATACTGAAAAGACAACAAACCCTGCCCTCTGCTCTACTTATAGAAATATCCTTGAAAATATAGGCCTAGATGTCCAGAAATGTACGATTGACCCATGGATAGAGTATTTCCCAACAATAAGTGTAGAAACAGATATGAATCCACTGACAAGGCTGTCTCTTGTATTTCACTGTATGTAAATGACATTTTCATTGTGAAATATGATAAGGTCACTTCCAAAAGACACAATAGTTTTGTGTCTTTCTAAACTACTATGGGGAATCGTTACTGTAAAAAGAAAATGTAAAATGTCTATTGAGATGCATTGCATTATATTTTGGGGGTCTATTGACTACTTGGGGGAATAGCTGAGAAAGAGTTTGCATTTAAAATAAATACTCCATGAGAACTCACTGAGTGCAAAAAGCAACATTGCTGCAGGTCCCTATGTAGATCGGGTTCCAGTATTTGACTCTGCAGCTGGTATCACAGTAGTGTAGAGATGCAAGCAACCTGCAATGGAGAACTGAGCCAAAACTTTCTCAAAGCTTTCAGAGGGAAACATAGAGATGCTGAAACACGTGGGTGTTTTGGTAAATGATTCATATTCATTAATTTAACAGACATTTATCAATTTGTGACAGACACGAATATAGGTGCTAGATACACAACTGAGTTAACCTTTGTTTTTGGAAATTAAGTATTTTAGAAGAAAGAGACAGGCAATATACAAATAAACTGACAGCTTAATTTGCTATAGTATAATCCTTGAGGATGCCTGTAATACCTGGATAACAATTTTGGTGCTGATCTTGGTGCTGAGCATGTACCACATGGTCAGTGGTTCATGATCACGGTGGCCGGGGAGGAGCACAGAGCATAGGAGAACAGCACACCACAGCCCCTTCCGTTCACGTGCCCTGCAGGGAGCAGACCCTCAGCTGGTCACTTCCCACCAGGGCTCCAGTTCTTGGGATTTAGGGGCTGCTTCCTCATGTGAGCTCTAGTATCATCTGCCTCACCTTTGATTCTCAGTTGAGCTGTCCATCCATTATTCTTGCCTCTTACAAAGCTCATGGTAAACTATACATCAAAATACTTGTTTCCCTTTTTATACCGCATAACATTATCATAATTATCCCAGTCAATATCCTGGTAAACGCTGATGGTTTAAATTATCACCAGTATGACACTGTCTTCTAAATTTACATCTCCACTCCAGGCTTTAATGCTAACATATGGGGCCAGATACTCAGCTTCTTTACCTAGATTAATTTAGTTCGGTACACAACACACACAGAATCATAACGTGCATCATGTTATGATCTCCTTCCCTTGACATTTGTCTAGTTATCTTTTACATAACTTTTTGTCTTAATTTTTGTAACCATCAACCTAGTTGAATTACAAATACTTTTTATCTGCATTTCTATGGTATTGCCATAACTGTCTGGCATGAAATTACCCTGCCCCCTTCCAAATACTACTCCATATTCCAAATAAAAATAATTTAAAATTCAGCCTAATCATCCCAATTTCATGCTTAAAATCTACCAATAAATAGAAGCTCATATGTTTACACAGAAATATAAAAATCCTAAGCATGATCCCTAAGGACCTGCATAATCCTTCTCTTACCTTCTAGTACAGCCACATGTCAAACCTCACTTCCCCTTATGAATAACTTTGTACACATTCTTTCTACTGGCTATACTACAAACACTTGCTTCATTTTTGCAACTTTAAATTATGATGTCTAGTTGCTGTCCTTATGTCTTCTTCCTCAATATCCATGCCCATACCTTTTTAATACAAGCATTCAAACTCAGAACTAGGTGAAAATTTATTTTTCAGAGAGAGATATGATAAGGAATGTGTTTCACAGGTAGAGATGGGAAGAATTTGAACTGAGATTTGATATCCTGTCTTTATGATAGGTCATTTTTATTAGTAACCGGAAGGTGTTAATAATTACACCGGCCTCTAATATGTTTACTAGGATGAATAGATATGGCATACAGGACCCTTGGGAAAAGTGTGTGAATAAGGAGTAAAAACCTTGACAATTACTGATGTACACCACTAAATCTGTCCTGGGATAGATTTTCATTATGGTATCCTTAAAATTTCCTGGATCTGAGCCTATAAATCTTATCAGGAATCTTTTAAATTCCTTTATTGTTGTTGTTGTTGTTAAGTCACTTCAGTCATGTCTGACTCTGTGTGACCCCAGAGACAGCAACCCACCAGGCTCCCCCGTCCCTGGGATTCTCCAGGCAAGAACACGGGAGTGGGTTGCCATTTCCTTCTCCAATGCATGAAAATGAAAAGTGAAAATGAAGTCGCTCAGTCATGTCTGACTCTTCACGACACCATGGACTGCAGCCCACCAGGCTCCTCCATCCATGGGATTTTCCAGGCAAGAGTACTGGAGTGGGGTGCCATAGCCTTCTCCAAATTCCTTTATTAATGGGTCAATATTTTTAAAAATCTCTCTAATACATAAGATACTGCAAGAGGAAATCTAATTGAATGCAAGGAAAAGTAATCCTCAGGATTTACTAAGTGATAGTAAGGGGGCCCTGGCTACTGCCATTACAAAAACATGATTTTCCTGGAGAAACCTGGGAGAGAAAATGTTAGATTTTTTTAATAGACAAAGGAGAAGGATTATCATATTATCCTTTCTCTAGTCATTCAAAAATAGCCTAATGTCTCTACATCTCTTTTGAACATCTCATTTTCTCTATGACTACTAGTTAAAACAGTATCTAGCCTTCTGTCCACATAATTGTATTACATGAAAAACTGACATTCAATACTTTAAATTCCATAGTCATTGGACTAGAAAAATCATTAATAAGAAAACCGATCTCTGCATCCATCTGTGAAAAAAATCTCAGATAATGTTGCTATGTCAGTGAAAGTCCAGAGGTAGAATACTCAAATTAACACAGGAAGGATAACTCAAATCAATTTTTGGTTGTACTCAATTTCTTCACAGATTAATGCATAATTAACTTCATTTGATGTGCTAAGGAGAATCCATCTCAGTTACGATGTCTTATGTAATATTATCCTTACACACTTGTCCTTGAATAGACCAACTTGGACAATAGGCAGAAAACATCCCAATTTCATTGTTTATCTCAAACATGGAGTATTTTCTCTATATATAGATACAATTGGGAAGTTTAGAAGACACATTGAGGAAAAATCTTTAAGAACAGAATAAGAATCCAAAATGCTTGTGAACTGTACACAAGAAAAAAAGAGAGAGAAAGGAAGGAAGGAAAGAAAGAAACAGGAGGGAGACAGGGAGAGAAGAGCAGAAGGGAGGAGGGAAAAGAGAAAAAGAAAAGAGAGAGAGGAAGGGATGGAGGGAGGAGGATGGGAAGGAAGAGAAGGACGCTTCCAGTTCACAGCTAGATTTCTGTGAAAATGACCTAAGAATGATCTCTGGTAATGCAAATTCTTTAACATCACATGTGTTACGTACGATCTAATATGTTAGGTCAGTCCTTGGTCACTGATAAAGGAAGAGAGAAAATAAAACACATCAATCCTATTAGAAAGAAAATAAAGCTGAAATAGTCTACACTATTTCTCTGAGCCATTAAACATTTTAAAAAATATTCTTATTACAGATTTAATAAAAATTTATCTTCAGAAACTGATGATTTGTAAACACTTTCTTGCCATTGACAATACAACATTGAAAACAGAATACCTCTTTGGATATATTTGTACAGAATTCTGAGCTTAAAAAAATATATATATATATATATATACACATATATATATCCTTCTCAGTAACTAGCTGGGGGGGAGAAACAATACCACTGATTTTTCTGCAAACATCCACATATCATTCCCCACTCCTGGACCTAGAAGTAGTTTTTATAACCTTGAAAAACAATGTCAGAAGCATCTTCTGTTGGCTTTAAAGGCTGGTCATATGAAGGGGATTAGGAGAGCTGTGGGGAAAAGCAGGGCTAGAATGTGCTTCAAAAGCTGCAACTGTTACAGATGAGTCATGGCTCTGGGCTCCGCAAGCTGGGGCAAGTTTTGTGCAGGCAGGGCTCAGCCTTGAAGGGTTTACAAAATAAAGATAAATAAAATAAATCCATTGCTGCAGACTAGACTCTATTTCAGAGAAAGAAAGAAAAAAAAAATCCTTTCATGTCTTTGTGTCAGCTATGTTGAGAAAATAATTTCTTAAATGTATATTTTAAGTGATCATGGATGATTTGTCTATGAAGAAAAGTAATAATTATTTTCATGACAAATATTTCTCTGAATTTTCTCTACAGCAGCAGCTGCTAGTAAAACAGTGGAAATGCTGATAAAAGTCAAGGTGGAACCTCCTTTATCCATTTTTGCTTGGAACTAAACAGGAGAGTTCTTGTTATGCCTGGGGCAGAATCTTTGTAGTCAGCGGCCATTTGCTCCCCGCCCCTCAACATGTTACAGGATTCTGTCCAGGAAAAGTAAACAAGGGAATTAGCATCCTTGCCAAGGCAGCTGTGGCTCTCCTGCCATGGCCCCCTGCCCCACCTCTGCGCCCCTCTGTCCCCCAACTCCCTGACAGTCTTCCCTCCACGTGTATTATGGGGATTGAAGGAGAAAATGAAAATCACTTTGCCTCTGAGACTTATGATCTTCTAGTGCCATCTATTGCCACTCCTGTTTCTGATTCTCACAGCCCGTTTTTTTAATGTCTAAGCTGAAGCTCCAATACTTTGGCCACCTGATGCGAAGAGCTGAGTCATTTGAAAAGACACTGATTGCTGGGAAAAATTGAGGACAGGAGGAGAATGGGACGACAGAGGATAAGATGGATGGCATCACGGACTTAATGGACGTGGGTTTGGGTAAACTCCGGGAGTTGGTGATGGACAGGGAGGCCTGGCATGCTGCGATTCATGGGGTCGCAAAAAGTCTGACACGACTGAGCGACTGAGCTGAACGGAAGCAAACCAGGACTTTTTTTTTTTTAACCATAAATACCTCCTTAAAATATTGAAGTCTCATTCTTGTTTCATATACAGTGACTTTCAGCAATGCTTTTCTGCTAAATAAAATGAGGAAGACAAGACCCATTTATGATCTTGGTTTACAGTGGAACTAAAACAAGGTAATCCCAGTTCTGTCCTATTTCTGAAAAATCCTCCCTTTAGATCTGAGTGATCAGGCTGATTATCTCAATTCTTTACTCTGAAAGAATAAATCAGTATTCAATGGTTTCATCAATATTGGTTCTACCCAGATACCTAAAAATACTGGTGGAGGGAAAATACCAAAACTGAACTTCCCTATTTTTCAATTAAAAATAAAATTTTTAATTGACAGCTGAATCTACAGATGAATGGATAAAGAAGTTGTGGTATATATACACAAAGAAATATTACTCAGTAATAAAGAGGAAGGAATGATGCTAAAGCTGAAACTCCAGTACTTTGGCCACCTCATGCGAAGAGTTGACTCATTGGAAAAGACTCTGATGCTGGGAGGGATTGGGGGCAGGAGGAGAAGGGGACGACCGAGGATGAGATGGCTGGATGGCATCACGGACTCGATGGACGTGAGTCTGAGTGAACTCCGGGAGATGGTGATGAACAGGGAGGCCTGGCATGCTGCGATTCGTTGGGTCGCAAAGAGTCGGACAGGACTGAGCGATTGAACTGAACTGAACTGAATGGAGAAACAGACATAGGGAATAGACTCATGGACATGGGGAGAGGGGAGGAGAGGGTGAGAAGTATGGAAAGAGTGACATGGAAACTTACACTACCATATGTAAAATAGATAGCCAATGGGAGTTTGCTGTATGGCTCAGGAAACTCAAACAGCGGCTCTATATCAACCTAGAGGAGTGAGATGGGGAGGGATATGGAAGGCAGTTTCAGAAGAGAGGGGATATATGTATACCTATGGCTGATTCATGTTGAGATTTGACAGAAAACAACAAAATCCTGTAAAGCAATTATCCTTCAGTTAAAAAAAGAATAAATTCTTTTAAAAATTGAATTTTTATCCAATATTGCCTAAAATTCTATAGCAGATAAATCTCTCTCTCCCATCTTGCTTATATAGGTTTGGCTAGCACTAGTATTTTGTTTATATGAACAATGAGAAAAGTAAAAATGAACAACTATCTGATGCTTTGTTACAAGTGATAATTCTGTTGGGTAAAACTAATCTGACATTTTCTATGCTGAATTGTAAGATCACTTCACTTGCATAGAAACAGACATTACTGATGTAACAGTCTAAATTCTAGGTTCTAATAGCAAAAGGTACAAATTACATTTGTTTCTGGCTTGACCTGCTAAGTAAGCATTAAAATAAAGTGAGCCTCCCATGTGGACTGCTAGTGTTCAAAAGCTATCTGGCTGAAATTGTAATTCCTGACTCCTACTTGGCAATGTTTTGACAGCACATACTGATCATGTCAAAACTGGCTGTGATTCTTGACTGTTGATCAGCTCCAAAGACTGAGGAGTCGGTGGCTATTCTAGAAATGACAAGGTAGATAAACGTTTCCTTATTTTTAAAATTACAGTTCTCTCAACCTATGTTTTTGTTTGTTTGCTTTTTGTTTGTGTTTTTTCATTTTTCTTTAATTGCCAAAGGAGCAATTTGTACTCAGGGTTATCATGGACAAAAAACATACAGAATTAAACAGGTGAGCAATTCAGTGGTTAAAAATAAATAAGCATCTAATTGTGTGTGTGTGTGTGTGTGTGTGTGTGTGTGTGTCAAAGAGAGAGAGCAAAGGCAAGTTCTTAATATCCTCCTATTATATCATCCACGTAATGGAAACTACCCTAAGTTGCTAAATTTAGCAAACTTCGCTTCTTTTGCCATCTTCTTTCTTTTTTCCCTTTCAAACTAGTAGAAAGGAAGTACTAGGTTCTTGCCCAGAATCTAATACTTGAAACATGTTTCCCTAACCTAAAGAGTAAAAACATTAAAAGGACAATCTTTTATACTGTGCCCTAGAGAAAAATTAATAAGATTCAGAACAAAAAGTGGAAATTGTTTAGAAGTTGTGGCTATCTATTATACTGCTGTGGAAAAGAATAAAACAGAGCAAAATTCACAAAATTTCATCAAATACCTCTGATTGCAAAAGGAAACAATATAAAGAGAAAAGGAATCAGCTGGAGGTACCAGGATTTGAGCAACAGTTTTATTAGAGAACCAGAAGAGGGCACTCATCTCTTACAAATAACAGCAAACTTTTACCATGGCAATTGAAAGTTTCAAAAAAAAAAAAAAAAAAGAAAACAACGGAGTCACTTCTAATGTATCATAATAGAGTCCTCTAGCATATTTTAATGATAAAGGATATGTTGATAAGATTTTATAATATCAAATAAAAGCTAAAAGTGTACAACTAATTTGTATTAATTCAGTGGTAGCTTGAAGACACTAAGCTAACTCATTTAAAAAAAATAAATCATCAGTATTTTCCATGGCATCATGCTGAAATAAAGATATAGGAATGATATGATTTTCTTGCATTTGTTTTTCTTATCTGATTAAGAATAGAAGTAAGGACTAATTTCCAAAGTTAACTACTGCACTGGACAATTTGATTAAAGATAGTTATTAGGAGTCTGCAAGGCATCCTCTCACGTACTCTCTTTCTCTTTCAATAGTTAGATAGGTATATGCATACAAGCATGTATGTATAAAAATATCGGACACGACTGAGCGACTTCACTTTCACTTTTCACTTTCATGCATTGGAGAAAGAAATGGCAACCCACTCCAGTGTTCTTGCCTGGAGAATCCCAGGGACAGGGGAGACTGGTGGGCTGCGATCTCTGGGGTCGCACAGAGTCAGACACGACTGAAGTGACTTAGCAGCAGTAGCAGCATATATGCGTATATATATATACAGACATGTGTAAGCTGCACACACATAAACATGCAAAATTATAAATCATGTCAGACTTACTAAAAGAGGTGAAACTAATTTAACTTTTAAATAGGAAAACATTTTGTATGCATTATCTTTTGTCATCACAATAATTCTAGTAACTAGAATTTTAACCACTTCTAATTTTACAAGTAAGGAATCTGAGTATTAAATTAATTGTCATGACATAAGTTTATTCAAAACTTTGAAACATGAATGTAATTTAAGAAAAGAAAAATAAAAAATGTCAGTTTTGAACCTAATAGGAAACAGGTGGAAGCCTCAAAGGGGCTAATTAAAAATGAGTGACTATGAATGGAAACTGATGGGAATGGTGCAGGAACCCAGGGCACCAAGAATTTCCTAAGAGGTTCCTGGAGCAGAGGAGAAAATCACTAAGGAGCTATTTTGAAGGATAGTGATAGCTCTACCAGGAGAAACAAGGAAATGGAATAAATATCCAGGCTCACTTGCCTGTCTCCATCAGATCTAAAGATTTACAACATCGCTAACTCAAGTACTATTTTTTTGTTTGTTTGGTTGGTTGGATTTTGGTTTCAGTTTTGGTTCTTTAAGAGGTATCAGGCTTCCAGAGTTAAGAGCAAAAGAGGGGAAAGTAGCCTTGAGAAATAGATTTTCAGTACAACAGTATTTTAATCAAGTGCCTACAGTGTGCCAGAAAAAAAAAAAAAAAAAAACTACTAGACACTTCCGTTAATGTTATTTTATTTAATCCTGATAATAACCCTGAAGGCTAATAATGTTACTGTCTCTTTTGCAGGAGTGGAAACTGTGACTTAATAAATACATCTATTTTGTTCAGGGTCCTATGTCTACTGAATGGCAGAGGAGGCATTTTTAATTAGATATGCTTGACATGGAAGCTTGCTTTTAAATTGTTAAAGAGTAAAGTCTCGGAATTAGAATCCTTTGTATAAATCCTGCCTCAGTTACTGAAGAGCTCTGTGAACTTGAGCAAGTCACTTAACCTCTGAAAGTCTTGTCTACATGTGCACAGTAGTCATTTTTATGTACCGTATAGGATTTTTGGTTTTCTTGGTGACGTTTAATTTAAACACCATATGTAAAGACAATTAAAAGGGTATGCCACCTGGATGGATGATTTAGAGTTGAATAAAAATGTAGCGTGCTAAAATTTCATCTAATTTCAATTGAAAAACAGAAATAATTTGAGTTAATGTTATCATTAGGGGAACAGAGTCAGTGAGAAATCCTAGTGACAACTGGTTACAAAGTGTATTGAGAGGAAAAAAAATAAAAAAGGATGAGACTTAAGTTACAGAGGGATTTACAGACCTGTGTTGCTCCATGGGGTGTCGGTGAATATTCCTTCAGTTCAGTTCAGTTCAGTCACTCAGTCGTGTCCGACTCTTTGCGACCCCATGAATCGCAGCACACCAGGCCTCCCTGTCCATCACCAACTCCTGGAGTTCACTCAGATTCACATCCATCGAGTCCGTGATGCCATCCAGCCATCTCATCCTTTGTCATCCCCTTCTCCTCCTGCCCCCAATCCCTCCCAGCATCAGAGTCTTTTCCAATGAGTCAACGTTTCGCATGAGGTGGCCAAAGTACTGGAGTTTCAGCTTTAGCATCATTCCCTCCAAAGAAATCCCAGGGCTGATCTCCTTCAGAATGGACTGGTTGGATCTCCTTGCATACCAAGGGACTCTCAAGAGTCTTCTCCAACACCACAGTTCAAAAGCATCAATTCTTCGGCACTCAGCTTTCTTCACAGTCCAACTCTCACATCCATACATGACCACTGGATAAACCATAGCTTTGACTAGACGGACCTTTGATGGCAAAGTAATGTCTCTGATTTTCAATATGCTATCTAGGTTGGTCATAACTTTTCTTCCAAGGATTAAGCATCTTTTAATTTTATGGCTGCAGTCACCATCTGCAGTGATTTTGGAGCCCCCCAAAAATAAAGTCTGACATTGTTTCCACTGTTATCTCACCTATTTCCCATGAAGTGATGGGACCAGATGCCATGATCTTCGTTTTCTGAATGTTGAGCTTTAAGCCGACTTTTTCACTCTCCTTTTTCACTCTCATCAAAAGGCTTTTTAGTTCCTCTTCACTTTCTGCCATGTGGGTGGTGTCATCTGCATATCTGAGGTTATTGATATTTCTCCCGGCAATCTTGATTCCAGCTTGTGCTTCTTCCAGCCCAGCATTTCTCATGATGTACTCTGCATATAAGTTAAATAAGCAGGGTGACAATATACAGCCTTGATGTACTCCTTTTCCTGTTTGGAACCAGTCTGTTGCTCCATGTCCAGTTCTAACTGTTGCTTCCTGACCTGCATATAGGTTTCTCAAGAGGTCAGGTGATCTGGTATTCCCATCTCTTTCAGAATTTTCCACAGTTTATTGTGTCCACACAGTCAAAGGCTTTGGCATAGTCAATAAAGCAGAAATAGATGTTCAGTAATTTATAAATGTGTCCCAAGGGAACACTGTTTTTATTATTTGATGTATCATTGAATGTAGTAGGAAAACTAATAAGAACACAATTATTCGCCTATCTGTATTATTTGAAAAAAATAAGTCATTCTTATGATATTTCACAATGAGGGAAAGAATTAAGAACTAGATAATTATTAAGCAGATACAAGTGAGAAAGTTATGTTAAAAAATAAATGCAGATTTCCACTTCTAATCATGATGGAGTAACAAGATCTAGGCATACTCTCTTTGGATAATGTTAAAATACTTGATGAATGTGTTTATAGACCACAAACAACAACCAGTACAAGTCTCCCATCCCTGAGAAAAGTGAAACAAATCATAAGAGCCCTGCAGTATTTCCAGCTCTCCATCTGGAAGCGAATTTGAGTGGAGGCACAAGAAGAGATGATCTAAGCAGAATATATTTGGACCTAAACATAGTAGGAAATAAAAAATTATAAACCTTCTAGAAGAAAAGATACAATAGAATCATAACCTGTTGAGAAACCAAATTTTCTAAGAAGTACACACACACACAAAATAACTATGAACGAAAATTATTTGTATGTTTCATGAAAACTAATACTTTTTACTCTGAAAGAAACCATTAAGACAATGAATGCAAATTTAAAGGCGAATGAATGACTGTAAGAAAATATTCAGAATCTGTGTATCTTACATAAGAAAGCTTACAGCTATTTAAAGAGAAGCTAAGAAATCCAGTAAAAAAAAAAAAATAAGCAAAATCTTTATATATACATGTCCAAAAAAACTACACAAAAATGTACTCAACGCCCTAAGCCATCAGGGAAATGATAATTAAAATCTAAATAAGATACCTTTGAAAATACATCCACAGGAAAACTTGTACACAAAAGTTCATAGAACCTGAAGTCCTAATAGAAAAAAACATTGTTCCCAGAGTAGGGGTTAGGAAATGAACATACCCAAATGTCTATCAACAATGGAAAGATAAACAAATTATTGTATATTTATATAATGAACAGCTGGAATTCTGTTAGTTGGAGCATCTGCTTGACATGTATCTTATCCTCCTTCCAGGAACCAATAAGCATATTCTTCCAATAACAAAAGCACACATTCAAAAGAATACCAAAAACATGCAAATCCTCTAAATCATGGGTTTAGGACCAGCATACTGTCATTTCTGCCTCATCCTCTTCACCAAAGCAAGTCTCCTGGCCAAGCTGAGAATCAAACAGGTATGAAAGTGGACACTATTCCTTTAAAGGAGGGAACAACAAAGTTACCAGGCAAAGACTATGCAATAGGAAGGTGCAAAGCATCAGTCACTACTATAATATACCAATACATCTAATATTTTTTCTGTGTTGTTCTGTTCACAGATTAGTTTACTTCATTTTTACATCTAAGTGCATTATAATGTTGACTTCTACTATGAATAAAATGATATACTTTTATTACACTCATTAGATGGTTTTTATTGATGATCTCAGAAAAGGCAATGGCACCCCACTCCAGTACTCTTGCCTGGAAAACCCCAGGGATGGAGGAGCCTGGTAGGCTGCAGTCCATGGGGTCGCTAGGAGTCGGACACAACTGAGCGACTTCACTTTCACTTTTCACTTGCATGCATTGGAGAAGGAAATGGCAACCCACTCCAGTGTTCTTGCCTGGAGAATCGCAAGGATGGGGGAGCCTGGTGGGCTGCTGTCTCTGGGGTCACACAGAGTCTGACACGACTGAACCGACTTAGCAGCAGCATTGATGATCTAGAATGCTCTTGATTTTGTATATCAAGACAAGAAATAAACAGTTTCATTGATTTGAAGTTTCTATCTTCTCTTACAGTTTTGGTATAAACAATATTTTCTGTTGTTAAAAAGAAACTTTTCTTATTTTTCCAGTTTCTCTATATCAATCTTCTTGTACTATTGCTTTGTTTATAATTTTTTTTTTTTTTTGGAAAAGGGGAATTTATTCATTAAAGAGAAGTCATCTGTGAATTCTTCTACTCAAGTTAGTACCTTTGATGATAACACTTTGGATTCAAACATGCCTTGTTTCAAATAACAAGTGGACTCTACAAGCAGCACCTATGGTCAATTCAAGTAGCGGTTCAAGAGCCCAGGGGGATGTTGGAGGGAGGCGACCCCTTCCTGGGGTGACGGCCTTGTCTGTAAACACTATCGGAGGCTAGAGGCGCGACTGAGCACGCTGCTGCCCGAGATTTTTCAGCAGTAAGATCCCAGCAGGAGTGCGGCCCTGGCGCCCGACACCCAGGGCAGGGTCCCCTCCGGCCCACCTGCTCCCCTCCCCCAGCCCAGGGGCACCCTGGGGTCCGCACACTCTCCCCACCCTTTGGGCTGGGAAGAAGAGGCCCTCCGGGCCGGGCAGCTGGAGTGCACGGCCTATGTGCGGTTCAGGGTCTGGAAGATTCTGGAGATCTGCAGCATGACCGGGCCGTCTCCGGGTCGTTCATCCACTGAGTGCTGTTCAGCGGGTTCTCGAGCATGTCTTCAAACGCTAGTAAGGTTTTCGGGTTGGTCAGGCCCAGCTGCACCAGGGGGTTGTCCAGGATGGCCTGAAACAGGGGGCTCTCAGGGTCGATGCCCTTGTCCAGTTCCTCGGGAGAGGGCCTGCGGTCGCCCAGCAGCCATGCGCAGGCGGCGTGCTGCTGGTTGTTGCTCACTCTGAGGGCGTCGATCACTTCCTTCTCGTCGAAGCCCATCTCCATCAGGGAAATGACAGCCCGGGCATCCGCACGGAACTCCCTTTTCCTCCGGATCTTCTTGAAGATCTCCGTCAGCTCGTCTCTGGCTTCCTCCTCCTCCTCACTGGTCCCGGCGGCAGGGGCGGCCTCAGCGCCCGCCTCTCCCTGTGCGGCTGGGCCTGGGAGTGGAGGGTCGATGGTGGGGTCCTCCGCGGGCTCGATGAGCCACTCCATGGCCTGGGGCACTGACATGTGGTTCAGCCGCAGGGCCTTGGCCGCCCTGGTCTCCGGGAAGCCCATCTCCGTGAGCTGCCGCAGGGCCGCCTCGTCCACGCGCTCGTCCTCGTCCTCGTCCAGCATGGCGTTTGCCTTCCTAAATAATTCCACGGCATCCGGGTTCAGCGCCAGCAACTTCTGAGCCACCTCGATGAGAGGCACCAGGATTTTCCGGAGCTCCGTCTGGAAGTCCCTCGCACTGGTCTGCACCACGGCCCGGTCCATGTTGTGGGAAGGCAGGCTGGCGGTGGCTCGGAAGATAGCGTCTCTGCCCGGGGCTTTCTGCTCTTGTTTCTTCTTTTCTTCTGCGGAGACTTCGGCCATCTTGGGGAGGGGGGCTGGAGCACGCTTTCGGATCAACAGTATCACATCCTCGTCCTGGACGTGCTCCTCCAGGAGGGTCTTGGCGTCACTCAGCACCCTCTCAGACGCGGCGTGTATTAATTTGTGATGGGTCACATTCTTGGGGTCTTCTAAGCTCCCAGGCGCACGGTGCTTGAGGCAGCGCTCCTTGAGCTTCTCCACCGAGGTGTCCTCAGTCGCCTCCTCCAGCCACTCGGCGCCGTCGGACGCGCAGACGTGCAGCCGCAGCACCTTGCCCGCAAAGATCTTCTCTTCCTGCACGAACATCTCGCCGCCGCCGCCTTCACCCGGGCCTGGGGCCCTGCTTTGTTTATAATTTAAGTACAATGAAAAATGAAAGCAATCATTTAAGTCATGCCCGCTTCCCCAATTTTATTTTAACATTTTAAAAATAATCCATTAAAATGTTAATATTGGTTTATTGAATATTTAATTCTATTTACCAAAATATTTTGTGTATTTCTTATACACTATATTGTTGTAGTCCAATTGCATATCCCTATATTCATTTTGTCTCTTTTAATAGTCTTTATTGAAGGTCTCTGTATTATAAATGTCTATATATTTACAAATGTCTTTATTTTGCTTTCACAGCTTCACACCCAATCTGCCTTTGAATTTTAAAATATTGTACCATTGTTTTCTGGCCTCTATTATTATTGACGAGAAGTTGCTTTCTATCAGTCATATATATTTTTTATTATAAAATAATTTTTCATAGGTAGTAAAATAGTTTATCTTTGACAACAGAACACGTCACTCCACTGCGTGGACATTCATTTGTATTTTATTAATTAAATTGACTTTGTATTCAGGGCACATTTTCAATCTACAAAGTAGTTACTATATAAAAATCTGGAAAATTAAAGGAGACAGCAAAAGAGACACAGATGTATAGAACGGACTTTTGGACTCTGTGGGAGAGGGAGAGGGTGGGATGATTTGGGAGAATGGCATTGAAACGTGTATACTATCATGTAAGAACGAAGCACCAGCCTATGTTTGATACAGGATACAGGATGCTCGGGGCTGGTACACGGGGATGATCCAGATATGGGGTGGAGGTAGGATATGGGGTGGGAGGTGGGAGGGAGATTCAGGATTGGGAGCTCGTATACACCTGTGGTGGATTCATGTCAATGTATGGCAAAACCAATACGATATTGTAAAGTAAAATAAAGTAAAAATAAAAATAAAAAAATTTTAAAATAAAATAAAAATCTGGAAAATTATGTTAAATGTTGTTAGTACATTCTTTTGCCAATATTTTAAATGGATTTTGAAATCTTTCAATCTTCCTAGGTCTCTTAATTACATTTTTTTCATTTTCTGTGCCATATTGTGTATAAATTTTTCCATTTTATTTTTATACAATTTTCAAAGGTAACTTTCCATTTACAATTATTATGCAGTTATTGACTGTATTCCCTGTGCTGTACAATACATCCTTGAGTCTATCTTATTATACTCGATAGTTTGTACCTCCCATTACTGAATATTCTTAGTTCAATAATCTCCTGACTGCATTTATTGTACAGTATATTCACCTGCTCACTTTTCATTTAAGTGACTATATTTTTATATCTAAGATTCCTAATTATTTTATACCTGACCTTTCCCCATTTACACCTGATTTTGTTTTATAGCATTTTAAAAATAAATTTTACCTTTATCTTTCTAAACCGTCTCAAAATACCTAATGTCTTTGAGATACTTTGCATAAAATAAATTGCATAGGGAATAAGTAACTATTCAGAGTATTGATCTTATTGACCACCTGAAGAAGTAGGGCCTCATTTTTTTGTGTGGAAATGTATATTGCAGGCTCATTTTGGGCAAAAGATAGATTTTGTTACTCCCTCCCTTAATAACCAACTTTATCCAAAGGATTTGTGATGATCTCTTTCTGGGTATCTAGTTTCCTGATCAGAAATAGCTCCAATAATTATACCTGGGTGTTACTGTCCCACAGGGCTTTGGCAGATCCAATTATAGAACCAGTAGGCGACTTTTTTTCCTGGTACCCTGGTGTCTTTCCAGGATCACAGCTTTTGACAAAGGTAGAGCCCTTACTCGTGGTCAAATCTATTCTTTCAGATTCTTTGCATGTATGGAGAAAGCAGCACCTTAGTCTTTGAATTAAAACATTAAACATGGCCCCATTTCTCAAAATCACACAGAGAAAATTGGTTGATTGTAACTCACAATCGTTAAACTGTGGCAGTTCATTATTTGCTTCTGGACACAGATATTAGCAGGCCTGTAGCTTCAAGACCCACATACAATCCTGTTTCTATTTAGTTTCTGGTTCACAGAGATGTTCATATCTTAGATTTGAAACCTGCCCGAAATGTTTTGTTTTAGTCTTTTTATAACATATCCTTTATTTCAATAAACATGTGGAAGAAATGGTTATCAAAGCTTCAAATGATTCTGCCATAATTTATGTAAGCAATATTTTTATTTCCTTTATATCTTGTGTGTTAAAACTTCACATACTTATAGAGCCAACTGCAGGAGCTTTCGGACGTGTTCTACAAATAGTAGGAGAAGGGGAAAAAGAACACTTTGGAAACTATAGTATATGAGGGTTTTAAAGTAAAATTTCTGAATAATAATCACATATATAAAAGTGTATAACAAATAAAAATATAAATCAGTGAATTTTCACAAAATTGACATGTAACTAGCACAGAGATCAAGAAATAGAACAATACTAACAAATGTAGCCCTTCTCATAGCTCAGGCTACTCATTATATCACCAAAAATAACCACTAATTTGACTTCTACCACCATGAATCATTTTGCTTGTATTTGAATTTAATAAAAGTGGAATTAAATTGTATGAATTCTTTTTTGTTTAACTTATTTCATTCAACATTGTGTTGTAAGGTGCATTCATTTATTCACATATAGTTTGTTCATTCTCATTACAGTATAGTGACGTCGCTCAGTTGTGTCCGACTCTTTGCAACCCCATGGACTGTAGCCTACCACGCTCCTCCGTCCACGGGATTTTCCAGGCAAGAGTAATGGAGTGGCGTGCCATTTCCTTCTCCATTACAGTATAAAATTGTCTTATTCATATATACCTACAATTTATTTAACCATTCCAATTTTTATGGAAATATTTCCAAGTTTTTAGCTACATGAGTAGTGCCACTAGGGACATTCTTTTTCATATCTACATGTTATTATGGATGCTTTATGTTGTATTATACATGTAAATATAATTTATATCACTGAGTATGCAAATATGTGAAGAAATCATCCAAAGTGATTGTAGTAAATAACATCCCAAATCTCAGTATGCTCCAGTTATTTCACATTATCACCAACATTTAATACTCTCTCATTTTGTATTTTAGCTACTCAGGTAACTGTAGTGATATCACACTGTTTATACATATGGGTGCACTTGTGTTTTAATAGATATAATATTCATAGTTCTTAAGTGTATAATTCTATGAGCTTTGATTTTTGACAAATACACATGCTTGTGTAATCAACATCCTTATCAAGATATAGAACCTATGCATTACCCTAGAAATGTCCTGCATCTTCTGAAGCAGAACTTTAAAAAATATTCTTTCCAAAAAAGTTTACATTGAAGAAATGTGATGCACAGCTGTAATGTTGCTATATAGTAAATTCAAATCTTTCTGCAAAGTACCCACTGCTCCACACATTACCATCACTGGTCTTAGCAGATTCTACTTTGGGTTGTACTGAATTAGTGTTTTCTCAATGTCTTTGAAAATATTCTCACCTGTAATTGTAAATGCCAACTATTCAAAGGCAAATTCTTCAATCGCTTCAAATTTACCTGGGAGTTTGGGATTGACCTACACACACTGCCATATTGAAAATAGGTAACTGACAAGGACTTACTGTATCGCACAGGACATGGAAAAAGAACTTGAAAAAGAACAGATTAATGTGTATGTATAACAGAATCATTTTACTGTACAATTGAAACTAGCCCAACATTGTTAATCAACTATACTCCCATAAAAATAAAAATTGAAAAAACAAATGTGACACATCGAAGAAGTTCTCTACAAATATAACTTCTTCTTAATATTTACCTGCTTTTTTCATACAGAAACAACTTAATCTACAAAGTCATAAATAAAATTATGAACTCTTATGGCCTAAAAGTAATATATACCTAAGATGTGTATAAGAGACAGGCCCTGCTTTGTTTATAATTTAAGTACAATGAAAAATGAAAGCAATCATTTAAGTCATGCCCGCTTCCCCAATTTTATTTTAACATTTTAAAAATAATCCATTAAAATGTTAATATTGGTTTATTGAATATTTAATTCTATTTACCAAAATATTTTGTCTATTTCTTATACACTATATTGTTGTAGTCCAATTGCATATCCCTATATTCATTTTGTCTCTTTTAATAGTCTTTATTGAAGGTCTCTGTATTATAAATGTCTATATATTTACAAATGTGTTTGGGGGCAGGAGGAGAAGGGGATGACCGAGGATGAGATGGCTGGATGGCATCACGGACTCAATGGACGTGAGTCTGAGTAACCTCCGGGAGTTGGTGATGAACAGAGAGGCCTGGTGTGCTGCGATTCATGGGGTTGCAAAGAGTTGGACACAACTGAGCGACTGAACTGAACTGAACTGAATGATATTAATTTGCATTTCAATTATGATTAATAATGTCAGCATCTTTTCACATTCTGCTTAGCCCCTCATTGGTTTCATTATAGTGTCAACTTAAGCCTTTCTCAATTTTTAATGGAAGCATTTATCTTTGTATTATTGATTTATGGACGTTCTAGACATATTCCACATATACAACTTTGTCATATGTGGTGATAGGACACATTTTCTCCCTTTTACATTTCTTAGCAATGTCTTTAATGAGTAGAAGTTGTTAATGTTAGTTCTAATTCAGGTCTAAATTCCACTTTATCCTTTTTTATGGTTTATGCTTTTTCACGTATTAACTGCAAAATCCTTTCCTACTCTCATGGCTTCCAAGATACTAACTTACTTTTATCTTTATTTTTCTATTAGAAGCATCACTGTTCTAACTCATACATGTAAGTTCAGGGCACATCTTGATTAAATAGCGTATATACTAGGAGATACACAATTATGAGATTATGAGGTTAAGATTTTTCTTTTTATTTAGTCAATTACTTTAGGACAATTTATTACAAAGACATTCAAAACTCCATTGAATTTCGAGGATATCTATGTTAACAATCAATTGTCCATTTAGATGTATATTTACTTCTGGTCTCTCTTTTCATCTCATTGAACTATATACCTATCCTTGAAGTGAAGTGAAGTGAAGTGAAATCGCTCAGTCATGTCCGTCTCTTTGCGACCCCATGGACTATAGCCTACCAGGCTCCTGTGTCCCTGGGATTCTCCAGGCAGGAATACTGGAGTGGGCTGCCACTTCCTTCTCCAATACCTATCCTTAGGCCAGTAATATACAGGCTTGATTGCCTTAGCATCATGCTAAACATCCAATACTGATAGTATGATTTCTCTAGGCCAGTTCTTCTATTTCAAGATTGTTTTTACTTCTTTAGATCCTTCATGTTTCATTAGAATTAATTACCACGGTCTGTAGTATCTTTAGTTTTGACGCAGTGATTAATTCTATTTCTATTAATTCCCTGGACACAATAACATGATTACGTCTCCTGGCTCCTAGCAGTTGAGTGGAGTTCTAAACCTAATTCTGATCTATGAACTGAAAGTGCAAGGAAAGGTGGTACATCTAGTTTGAACACTGAATTATCTAATTGGCATCTTCAAGAGCTACCTCACTTCCTCTGTCATAGTTACCAACTATAATTCAGGTGGTTATGCAGGTCATTAAGAGTAAGACCTTTTTAGTATAGTTCTTCTATTAAGACTCTTGAGAGTCCGTTGGACTGCTGGAGACCAAACTAGTCAATCCTAAAGGAAATCAACCCTGAATTTTCATTGGAAGGACAGATGCTGAAGCTGAAGCTCCAGTACTTTGGTCACCTGATGCAAAGAACTGACTCATTAGAAAAGACTCTGATGCTGGGAAAGACCGAAGGCAGGAGGAGAAAGGGGTGACAGGATGAGATGGTGGGATGGTATCACTGACTCTTTGGAAATGAGTTTGAGGAGTTCCAGGAGATAGTGAAGGACAAGGAAGCCTGGTATGCTGCAGCCCATGGGGTTGCAGAGATAGATACAACTTGGAAACTAAACAACAATAATTCAGGTAATAGCAGCGCCCCCAGCCTGAGTCTCTAAATGCCTATAATGACCTTTTGACTTGAAATGCACTTGTAAAGGGCGAAAAAATAAGCACTTACTATGTTAAGTGAGTCATTTGGGGGTTGTTGCCACAGTGTTATACATTCAATCCACAACTTCTTTGCCAAACTCACTGATATTTACCCTCAACACAAATTCCACATCTATCAGCATATGTTCATAAGTTCAAAGAAAATATATTAGACCTTTGAACAACCCAAGGGTTAAGAGTGTCCACCCTCCCCTTAGTCGAAACTCTGCACATCTGCATTTGAAATGGTATACTTTCACATACGTGGTTCTACATCCCTGGATTAAACCAACCATGGATTGACCCAGTTCAAATCCCTACTGTTCAAGTGTCATTTGTAAAGTGTTAAAGTCTCCCTAAAACTATATTTCCCTAACCACATACTATAAGCAGTTATTGGTCCTAGCATATATTTGTAGATACAACTCTTAAAAGAATCCAAAATGAAATGAATGACAGTTGCTCAATCATGTCTGGCTCTTCACAACCCCATGGACTATACAGTTTATGGAATTCTCCAGCCAGAATGCTGGAATGAGTAACCTTTCCCTTCTCCAGGGAATCAAACCCAGGTCTCCCATATTGCAGGTGGATTCTTTACCAACTGAGCCACAGGGAAGCCTAATTTTTCAATCCAATGTTTCAATAAAATTGATAAACCTGGTATACTCTAGACTTTTCTTAGTGAGCAGACACTAGGGACCCACAGGAGATCCTGCAATTTAAAAGCTATTTTAACGTTTTTAATAAAACTTACTTGAGTAGTGATAAAGAAATAAATCCTTCCATAATAAAATTTCATAATGTGAGAAATAATGTTAAAGGTGAAAGTGTTAGTCAGTCTTGTTCCACTCTTTGTGACCCCATGGAATGTAGCCCACCAGGTTCCCCGGCCCATGGAATTCTCCAAGCAAGGATACTGGAGTGGGTTGCCATTCCCTTTGCCAGGGGATCTTCCTGACCCAGGGACCTAACACATGCCACCCACATGGCAGGCAGATTCTTTACCATCTGAGACAAAGGTACAGCACATTAAAAGCTCTGTGATGTTTAACTCAACGGACACTTTAATCTTTGTCAAATATATGCTATTAATTTCCTTTGCAAATATTCTTCTGAAGTTTGCCAGCCGTATGACAGAGTACCCTCCCCTCTTGTACTAGGTATCAAAAGTCTTCTGGCCCTTACCTGTGTCACTAGTCCCCTCTCCTTTGCTGAATCTAAGGTGTTCCCAAAAAGATTCTTTGGTTGTATCTGTGTAAAAAGAAAATCCAAACATTGCAAAGCATTAAGGAATTAGGTATGAGGGACTCCAAGATTTTGACTATTAACTAGTTTCCTTTCTCTCCAAATTTAGAAAAATTTGGCATCTGTAGTCTGATATTCCACATCCTCTGATTGGAACATCTTTAATTAACCTTTGAAATAACTTTGTTCAGTTTGGAAAACATCTATTAAAAGATCCTGCTGTCCTGAAAATCTTCAAAAAATCCCTTTACCTACTGGCCAACCTGACTGGCACAGGTGACCCAACCTTGGCAAAGATTATACAGACCAAAAGTTTGCTTTTACATTTGAAGTCATGACCTCAACCTCTCCTCTAACTTCCTAGGTCTTTGATTTTATCAGACACCTCATAATCTAGTCAAAGATATGTCTCCATTCTGTAATAAAAACAAAGCTAAAGTAGCAATAAGTAGAAAGTCTAGACAAGGGAAGTATTTTACAGCCAGAAAACAAAAAAAGAACAGAAAAAGGAAAGAAAAGAAAGAAAGGAAGAAGAGGGAAATGAAAGGTAGTAGAATAAGTGTTAGTCGCTCAGGTGTGGCTGACTCTTTGCAGCCCCATGGACTGTAGCCCCCAGGCTCCTCTGTCCATGCCATACAATGCTTGCGGAGTCATATAAGCTGGAATACATCAGATCCCTCTGTTTCATTCTTTTGTGTTCTGCCAGAACTCTAAACCTTTCTAGATGCTTTGGGGAATTCAGTGTGCCTCACATAGTTTTACTGTTACTCATCTTCAGCTCTTCTGCTTCAGCCATCTGGTACCAGCATACTGAATGAGAGTGTGGATCACTTGCCCAGGTGTTATTTTCAAGTGGTCCTCCCAGCTGCAGGTGTCTGAGGTGCCAAATGAAAAGGCACACATCATTGCCTTAAATAGCTTTTAAATTGCCCAGAAATGGGAGGAGTCTCTCCTTGTCTTGTACCACACAGTCACCCACACCCCAAAGCAAAACTTGTTACCTAAACTCTAGGCTGCCTACTCACCGCAGCCTCCATCTCCAATCATGACAACTTACATCCCTCTGTTTCATTCTTTTGTGTTCTGCCAGAACTCTAAACCTTTCTAGATGCTTTGGGGAATTCAGTGTGCCTCACATAATTTTACTGTTACTCATCTTCGGCTCTTCTGCTTCAGCCATCTGGTACCAGCATAATGAATGAGAGTGTGGATCACTTGCCCAGGTGTTATTTTCAAGTGGTCCTCCAAGCTGCAGGTGTCTGAGGTGCCAAATGAAAAGGCACACATCATTGCCTTAAATAGCTTTTAAATTGCCCAGAAATTGGAGGAGTCTCTCCTTGTCTTGTACCATACAGTCACCCACACCCCAAAGCAAAACTTGTTACCTAAACTCTAGGCTGCCCACTCACCGCAGCCTCCATCTCCAATCATGACAACTTACACAGCTCTTTTCTCTGCTGGGCTTAGTGCTAGTCACTAGAACTCAGTAGACAATAAATGCCATGGTTGAGGGTTTTTTTTGCTTTTTACAGATGTCAGATGTTAAATGAAGGTATGTCCTCTCCAGACTCTAGTGAATCTACTCACGCAAATAGATGACCTGGGCCTCACCATCCTCATCAAACACTATAAGCATCTGAATCTCTATTTAACCTTAGCTAGAATGACTACCAAAAATAAACAAATACACGAAAAGGCAGAGGCACAGCAGCAGTCTTATCCTACCTGGATATCTGGAGATACATGAGTATATGAAGATATGTATGCAAGTAAATATAAATACACCCTCTCATATTTGTTACATCTGGCTCAATGTTATTGAAAATACAGAATAAGTTGGGAGATGAGAGGTAATCCTGGACGGTCTTGCAATGACCATACTCCTTATGCTTTCAAGTGAAGATGAGTGCACCGCAGGTAATGGAGATCTGGGTTCCAAAATGCAATAGTATGACTTAGAGGCATCTTTCATCACAATAGGGATAGATGTGATTCCTAAGTGTGAGTGGCAGTATTTCATTATGTGAACTAACCATAGTCATTCTCTCCAGTGATGAGCTTTTCAACTGTCTATACTTTACTATAATAAAAATAAATATAAGCAATGACAATAGCTATTTTTAAACATTGGGTCATTTTCCTCAGTGTAAGTAATTAGAGGCAGGACAGCTGTTTTAAAGATTATGTATGAATATAGTTACACTTAGACACATATTGCCAGGCTTTCCAGGTGGTACCAGTGGTAAGGAACTTGCCTGCCAATGCAGGAGACATAAGAGATAGAGGTTCGATCCCTGGGTCAGGAAGATTCCCTGGAAAAAGGCATGACCACCCACTCCAGTATTCTTGCCGGGAGAATCTCATAGACAGAGGAGCCAGGCAGGCTATAGTCCATAGGGTCACAAAGAGTGGGACCCAACTGAAGTGACTTAGCCTGCATGCACATATACAGAGAGCTAAGCTACTTTGTCCTTATTTTTATTTATATTTCAATGTAACAAGCTTTCAAAAATAGGGTTAATTTTCTTATCTTGAGATACAGACTCATGATCTCAACATCATTTTGCAAGATAATCACTAACTATACTTTTTGAGAATATTACAAATATTCAAACTTTAAACATTATTGAAACTTTTAGAATGAAATGAACTTTGTCTTTAACCTTATGAAAAAAATATAAAGCCATTTTAAGAAAATCATTGAAATCTGGATTAAAATATCAATATGTCTACTGTCAGATAGAGTTTTAATCTAATAAAATATCATGGACTTACTTTTCAACTTGCCCTTTTTCATTTGAAGATGCTTTATCTTCATTTGTCCCTTCAACCTAGTAGGGTCACTGGCTACATGGCCCTGACCCTGCGGCTTTGCTGCCCTATAGCATAGTACAAAACGCTGCCATTGGTATTATGAAGTAAATACGCCTTTGTGTATATGTAAGCATACGAAATGCAATTTATGTGCATTCTGATGTGCATCTTAGCCTAGTTAAAGTCACTTTGCTCCACTAGGACTAGAGTCATGAAGCTCATGCTCTGGGCAGTGACAAAGGGGCTGAGGATTGCACAGGACAGAACTCCAAGCCCCAGCCTGTCAGGCCTGTGCCATGAGCCCTCTGGCCAAGTGAAGCCCCAACTAAAGAAAGCTTCCGAATCAAGGCAGGGAATCCAACTTTCATGCCCAGGAAAATTAACTCTTCGTGCTATTCAGTTTATCAATGTGACAATAATGACTTATTCGTGCAATGTACTTTATGCACTTGTAAAATGCCTCAATTTTCCAGCTCTAACCTTCATGAAGTATACAGGGCAGTTATTATTGCTATTGTGCTTTGAGTAATTCTCGTATCTCTCACTTACTCTTCTTAGTCTCTTCTGTCAAATTCTCTACTTCTTTGCTGCCCAGTCTGTCTCATCAATATTCACGTCTGTAAGAAGTCAGCTCAGCAAAACATTTACTCTACGGTGTTTCTATTAATAGTAAATTGTAAGACATGATCCCAAAGCAGAAGGAGCCAGAGCCCAACAGGAAGGTGGACACTCAAGCCTGCGATAAAAGTGTGTGAAGCGTGTGTTTCTAAGCAGCGGTACTTCATTCATGAGCAATAGAGCCTCAAAGTCTCTACTCCTGAGGAGGTAACATCTGCGCCAAACCCTCAAGAGTGCGATAGAGTTTACTGGTCAGTGTGGGAGGTTTTTGAGACATAACGAACAGTAAGTGTCAAGGCACGAAAACACAAAACAGGAGTAAGGGAGGCCAGGCATGCTGATAACAATGTGAAGACCCAAGAGACAAAATCAGGCTGGTGTTTAACTTGGTTCGAGGTCTTTGAGGAGTGTGTGTGACAAGGGGGATTTCTAAGCCATGAGTGCCACTGTTGCTTGCATTGTAAGCAGATCGTATGCGCGGTAGTTATGCACAATAAAATGGAGCATAAAACCTTACTGCAGATGAACCACTGCAATCAGATCAGCATAAAGTGAAACCTCAATGTTGTAAAAATCCCAACAAGGGCTGTGGCAGCAGAGCCACATCAGGGGTCAATGTGAGAAGTGTTTAGAAGGTAAATATAAAAAGACTAAATTAGATGGTATCAGGGAGAGAACAGAAGGAGGGTATGTGAGGGAGCTATAAACACATTGAAAATAAAACTCAGAAAGTCTGCGATCCTCCCACTTCCACACTGCCAGCAGCAGAAAATACACTGGACTAGAAATGAAGCTGCCAACCAGATATTTAAATACATCACAGGTACCTTACCTTCAAAATATCCAGTAAACCCTTCACATGTTCTTTCTCCTATTTCTCTGTCCTGGCTGAGGGATCTCCATCTTCTCTTTCTAAACATTAAAATCTCAGATCTCTTAATTGTTTTTACTAGCAGAATGAGAGAATGGAAATAATCAAGGCCTAGGATTTTAACTTTAATTGAGCACCAAGTCCCACAGACTCTATCTCTTAAATATGTCTTGACTTTATCTTCTTATAGTGACTTCCACTCTCAGAACTTTAGTTCAGACTACTCAGACTACAACTGTTTGCTTATTTGTCTTCTTGCCTACATTCACCCCTTCCAGTAAATCCTTCAAATTGTTGTCAGACAGTTCTCTCTAAAACTTAACTAGGACTTGTTGTCACACTTGTGTTAAAACGCTTGAATCTCTTCCTAACACTCACATGTCTAAAGCATTGTGTTTTCATCCCAAAATCTAATGAGTTCAAACTCTTTAAAACAGCTAGTAAGATCTTTGGTACTCTAAGTACGGTGGGAATCTGCAATCTCAGACTCCTCTGAAATTGGTGAATCACAAAAATACAGGCCACACTCAACAGTGAATACGCTGCTCATTTTGTCCCTTAAGTCTTCCTCCATCCTTTGAATTTGTAATGAGCTCCTAATGCCATCCTCTGTTTAGGTGAAGCATTATTTTTCTGTGATACAGTCTTATATTCTCTTGTCATGTGGCACAGAACACATTCAATCATATGCCCTATAGCATTCTTCAGACCCCCTTATTGCACATTCACCAGAGGGGGCTGCAATGATGGTTTTACATATATCTCTGCTAGATGATGAACTCCCTACAGTAAGAACTGTGTCTTCGTCTTTGAAGCAACATCACCTAGAAGAGGGGACTGCCTCATACATAACACGTAAAAACTCTTATTACTTGAATGAGTGATTACACAACTAACAACTGTATATGTAATTGATCTTGATGTGATTTGCAAAGCAATATTCAACATACCATTTTGAAGGGGCACCTATATTATTTTGGTCTGTAATGCACACATACATGTGCATGCTAAGTTGCTTCAGTCGTGTCCGACTCTTTGTAATCCCGTGTACTGTAACCCACCAGGCCCCTCTGTCCATGGAATTATCCAGGCAAGAATACTGGAGTGAGCCGCCATGCCCTCCTCCAAGGGATCTTCTCAATCGAGGGATCAGACCTGTCTCTTATGTCTCCTGCATTGGCAGGCGGGGTCTTTACCACTAGGGCCACCTGGACACGATGTTGAACAAATGACCAAACATTTTATTTCTTTTGAACAATCATTTTGTAAAATCAACCCCCTCTGAAAAACTACTTTTATTTCAAGGAATCTGTGAGCTAAGGCATTTTAAATGAATTAAGCCTCCATCTAGAGTTTCATCTTCCACAATCCCAGCAAAAAAATACAACTTATAAATGTACGTATAGTTTAATTTCACTCAGTTACCTATTTACATAAACTTCCTTTACAAGAACATTACAAATGAATTTGAGCAACAAAAATATAGGTAGTTCTCTCCCAAAAACCTAGGTCCATAAAATCTAGGTAGTTTGGTTGCTATTTTCACTGCGTGGGATTTTCGGGGTTGTCACTTTCAATAAATGGCCTCTTGTATTTCACCCTTATCTATTTTATATCTTATGTCTTAATGTGGCACAAGTCAAAGAAATAGTAATTAAGCTTGTTCTGATCAGCTATTTGCATAGTGAGCTGTTAATCTGCATATCATCTGAAATAAAAAGAATTTTCATGACTTAAGGGCAGCCACAGAATTTATATTAATAGTCTTAGAAACATGATTATTGACACTTCAGGCAATGCAGATGTCTTAGATTGTTTATATTAAAGTTCTGATGCATAGTTCCACCTGGCCTTATATTTGTTCTGTTTCAGCAATAACAAATACACCCACCAATATTAACATTTGGCTGAATAATCTGAGTTGTAATTTACCCTATTTGGTTCTGTAACATTGTCCTAAGTCATTGCTTTCTCCCTCTGGCATCACAGCAACCTCATTTCTCTCCACATGATATTAAATCTCACAGACAGGCATTTGTAGGATTTATGGCTCATTTCCTTTCTATTACCATTTGCCTTGTGTCTGTTTCCCTTAATCTTCACTCATTTTTGTGTATCTTTTCCCATCTGAGGTGTAATTCTAGGATGCTGAGATTTTAAATCTTCCCAACATGCTAATCCAATCTTAAAAAGTCTGTCCTTCTGTTTTTGAAATCCCCACTCAGTCCAGAAGCCATAGCAATTATTCTTTCAAACCTTAATTCTTCTTAATCTCTTTTCTTCATCAACTTTATTTCATATTTTTCATTTATGATAGTAAAAGAGTCTCAGAAAAAAACATTCGTTTTTTTGTTTCTCTTTTTCTCTGGATTTTCTGGACTCTTCTTGGTGAATTAACAGGATAGTTTCTCTGTGTCCTTCTCCCAGTGTCAGCCCCATCCTTTCCCCTTCAGTTTTCAGAGTTTTTATAGCCTACTTGAACTCATTACTTTTAGTAGATCTTCATTTTGGGGGGATAATTCCTTGAGAAATTCCAGAATATCTAACAGACAATGAATACACATCATACAGATATTAACTAAAATAAAGTAACCATGGGTTTTCTTAATTGAGATCCACAGGAAGAGATATCTGAATAAATATTTGTCGAGTGTAATAAAAATGTATGATGTGAAAGCTGTGAGTTTCAGTTTTATTTGGAGACATAGTGAGGACTACAGCCTAGGCGACTGCCTGCCAGAGAGTTCTGAGGAACTGCTCCCAAGAGGTGGACGGAAGCTAGTATATACATGGTTTTGCTGAAGGAGTACATACACTCAAGCACACAGCCCTGTGGAAGGTTACTGACACTCACAAGCAATGGACACCTTGGTTAATGACTTCAGAGTTTTCTTAGTAGAAGAAGATGTAAGAACCAAAGTTCGTAAAAACTCTCCTGAAATATTTCTAACTAATTAAGGGCCTGTTTTGCCTCTTTTCCCAGAGCACAAAGTGCCTCATTCTGATTTTTTTGCCCTGAATTCCTTTCAAAATGTGTTGTAGGTCAGTGACTGCAGTACCTAATGACATGATTCTTGTAAAACTGGATAGTGGGCAATATTCTTATAATATTATTATTCACATGTACATGAAATTGTGTATATAACAAAAAACACTAGTGGGATTCAGAATGAAAACTTTAAAATGTACAAATTTATATGTATTTTTAAATCGACTTTATAAATACTCCTTCTTAAATTTTCAAGGTTGAAAATACTATACCCTTGACTTTCAAAGGCTTTCTAGTAACGTGCACATTTTCTGTGAAAGCTGAATCAACTTTTTCACCATCTTTATATAAAACTGAATTTTACATAAAAAATGATGGATTAAGCTCAATCAATGTGGTAAACTAAGATGATTTTTTTCTTAGAAGAACTAGTGTTTTCTTCAAGTTTATAGATACCAATGTCTCAACTTAAATACTTCAATTAATGTCACTTTCAGAGAGTTCTAGGGACTCAGATTTTCCTTGACCACAGAGTTAATATATTTTGAAACTGAATGATTCACTAGATGCTACCTGGCCAGGTTTTATGAAGAATTTTTTTAATATTAAGATTTACAGTGAAAAATTTTTACTGACCTTGTTGCATTATTTGCCAAGAGCACCTCCTACTTGACTGGCTCTCTTTTTCTGTAAAAAAAAAAAAGACAAAATAGCTCTTTACAACAAAGTTGCCCTTATCATGAATAGCATACTCCTCAGCCAATTAAATAAGAAGAAAGAGGAACAAGGAGGAGAAAGCACATTTCTTATAAGTGCATTGATTACTTCTTTGGAGTCTTATTTTATTTAGCATTCAGATTCATCACATTGCTATAGCTAATTCTTCAAACCCTTGAGCAGATTTCTTTTAACTAAAACCAGAGGCATTTATTTATTTTTGCTCAAAATTGTAGAATGGAAATAAATATAAGCTATAGACACCAAGTTTGTAGTAATTAAACAGATTTTTGGAGGTGAGGGATGGTAAGTGTGGTTCCCACTCAGTGAATACTAGCTATAATTACAAAGAGACTGCTAACTACCCAGAAACTAATTTCATAGAGTGTATGACATAAGTAAAGATTTTTTGGTCTATGTTTGGGTCCTCAATCTTGGAGGACAGATATATTGACTTGATCACCTCAGGAATGCTGAATGAGCCTAATTAAACCTGCTGCTGCTGCTGCTAGTTCATTTCAGTCGTGTCCGACTCTGTGCGACCCCATAGATGGCAGCCCACCAGGCTCCCCTGTCCCTGGGATTCTCAAGGCAAGAACGCTGGAGTGGGTTGCCATTTCCTTCTCCAATGCATGAAAGTGAAAAGTGAAAGTGAAGTCGCTCAGTCGTGTCCGACTCTTTGTGACCCCATGGATTGCAGCCCACCAGGCTCCTCTGTCCATGGGATTTTCCAGGCAAGAGTACTGGAGTGGGGTGCCATCGCCTTCTCCGAATTAAACCTGAGGCACACATATTCATCGAAATCTGAATATATGAATGTATAGGAAGAAATACAACCGTCAGGTGAGTCAGATATTCATATCAGTAGAGCCGTTCTTAGTTTCTCATTTAAGAAAAACCATGAGAAGTCAAATAATTAGATTATTTGATAATCCACAAACTGGCCTAAGAGACTTGACCCAGTAAGTAATGTGATGTTAATGCTTAGCTACCCTGAGGTCTGATAATCTGATTTCTCTACCTGCATCAGAGAAATATATCATGCAGTGGGAGGTGAAATACACGATCTTCAACATTCACTGAATATTTGCATCAGCATTTTAATGTATTCTTGCTCTCGGAAAATACTGGGAAAGAATTTGAGAAAATCTCACTGTCACCGCCACTACCAACTCTCCATCTACCCTACCGTGGTTTCTTCGTGTGTGTGTTTTCACTCATTTCACTTTAATGGGCCTTTTATTTGTACAAAAATTTGTAATATAATACTTCCAAATTTCTTGGAGTTTTAAAATGGAAATCTCTTCGCCATAAAGTGTTCTATCCTCTCATACTTGTCTGAGTTCTTCTCTCTCTCTTTCTCTCTGTATAACTTGATCCGTCACATGTCATAACTGAACTCTCAGACACATGGGGAATCTTGCCTGTGTTAATCCTCCAACAATGAAAATATTTTAAAAATAAGACTGGGTCATTATATTGTTAACAATGACACTCTCATATGTGCTGGAGGTTGTTTAACAACAGAATTAGAAAAGCCTCCTGCACAAGACTTCTTGCTAGCTGGGAGATTCCCTCATGGGTAAAGCAAGGACTAAGGCTTCCCAGGTGGCGTTAGTGGTAAAGAAACTGCCTGCCAAAGCAGGAGACACAAGCGATTTGGGTTTGATCCCTGGATGGGGAAGATTCCCCGGAGGAGGAAATGGCAACCCACTCCAGCATTCTTGCCAGGATAATCCCACGGACAGAGGGGCAGAGGAGCCTGGCATGGGTTCACAAAGAGTCAGACACAACTGAGCTGAGCACCTGAGCACAAGTTTTCTCAAGAGTTGGTTCTACCACCAGGACACCTGGACTCTTAAATCAACTCTTACATCGACTCTTATGGGAGCTGCATAAGGATCTCAGTCCTTGTGAAGGGAAAGGAATCTTTCTTCTTCTCATCTGGATAAAGTTACAAGAAAATTTAAGACCCATTTTTCTATTCTGGATATTAAGTGATGAAAATTTTACACTGATGATGAAATCAAAAAAGTAATATATTTTTTATTTTGACTAAGTATGTGTGGGGAAGTAGAATAAGCTATATAAATATCCTTAGATAAACCAAATAAAATTTTTTTAAATGAGAAATATATTTGGCATTAAAATACTTGAAAATTAGTAGAAATCTTTATTCCTACTTTCTAATATCTGTCAGACTTAAATGGAATGAAAGATCTTATGCCTAATTGTTGTCTTTGTTGCTAAGTTGCTAAATCATGTCTCACTCTTTGTGACCCCACAGACTGCAGCATGCCAGGCTTCCCTGTCCTTCGCTGTCTGCCAGAGTTTGCTCAAACTCATGCCCATTGAGTCGGTGATGCTACCTAACCATCTCATCTCATGCTCTCATCCGTAGCATCCTTCTCACTATGCCTTCAATCTTTCCCAGCATTAGGGTCTTTTTGGAGTTGGCTCTTCTCATCAGGTGGCCAAAGTACTGGAGATACAGCTTCATCATCAGTCCTTTCAATGCATACAATGTAAAAATCAATATACCTACAAAATATACATACATTTTCTACCTAATGAAAAATTAAAATATAATTGTGTGGGATTTTGTTAGGTTTAGGGATGCAGTGGGAGGTGAAATACAGGATCTTCAACGTTCACTCTATTTATGGTGCTAAAGAGGAGTATTGTCACTAGAGGGCAGTGTTCGACTGAAAAATTTTTAAAAAACCCATACAATTCCTTATCAACGGTATGCTGCTGCTGCTGCTGCTAAGTCGCTTCGGTCGTGTCCGACTCTGTGCGACCCCATAGACGGCAGCCCATCAGGCTCCGCCGTCCCTGGGATTCTCCAGGCAAGAAACTGGAGTGGGTTGCCATTATGCATGAAAGTGAAAAGTGAAAGTGAAGTCGCTCGGTCGTGTCTGACTCTTCGAGACCCCACGGACTGCAGCCTACCAGGCTCCTCCGCCCATGGGATTTTCGAGGCAAGAGTACTGGAGTGGGGTGCCATTGCCTTCTCTATCAACAGTATACATCTTGTCAATAAACAACATGAGCTTCATCGCTGACCTTACTTAATTTTCCTCTGTTTTTGTGAGTTTTATTTGATGCCTATGTAGCATCGGTGATCGACAGATGTGATTACTAAGCAGGTATGTTTTTTGTAGGCAGACTTATTCCTCTTCTTTAAAGCTGTTGCTCTCTCTGACTTGGCACTCCTTGCCTTTGACATTCACGTAAGTTCAACCAAGAAATAATGCCTCAGGTTGCTATCACAAACCATACACTTTGACCTTTTCTTGTATATATTTGAAGCAGGTACAGTCCTTCTCCATGGACTGCAGCCTACCAGGCTCCTCCGCCCATGGGATTTTCGAGGCAAGAGTACTGGAGTGGGGTGCCATTGCCTTCTCTATCAACAGTATACATCTTGTCAATAAACAACATGAGCTTCATCGCTGACCTTACTTAATTTTCCTCTGTTTTTGTGAGTTTTATTTGATGCCTATGTAGCATCGGTGATCGACAGATGTGATTACTAAGCAGGTATGTTTTTTGTAGGCAGACTTATTCCTCTTCTTTAAAGCTGTTGCTCTCTCTGACTTGGCACTCCTTGCCTTTGACATTCACGTAAGTTCAACCAAGAAATAATGCCTCAGGTTGCTATCACAAACCATACACTTTGACCTTTTCTTGTATATATTTGAAGCAGGTACAGTCCTTCTCCAAGCATTAGTGTGCCTTATAGTGCCCCCAAACCACTTATGACCTCCTGTGATTGTCCCACAGGAGGGACAATCAAATCCTACTTTGATTCTATTATTGTTCCTTTCTTTCACCCCAAGCCCATGTTTTCTAATCTCATAGTTTATTTATTGCTAAGAAATTGGTATACCTGCATATGAATTTAACAAGGATTAAAATGACTGATAGATCTGATAGAGTGCCTGAAGAACTATGAATGGAGGCTCATGATATTGTACAGAAGGCAGTGATTAAGACTATCTCCAAGAAAAGGAAATGCAAAAAGACAAAATGGTTGTCTGAGGAGGTCTTACAAAGAGCTGAGAGATGAAGAGAAGCTAAAGACAAAGGAGAAAAGGAAAGATATACCCATTTGAATGCAGAGTTCCAAAGAATACGAAGGAGAGATAAGAAAGCCTTCCTCAGTTATCAATGCAAAGAAATAGAGGAAAACAATAGAATTAAAAGACTAGAGATCTCTTCAAGAAAATTAGAGATGCCAGGGGAACATTTCATGCAAAGATGGACTCAATAAAGGACAGAAATGGTATTGACCTAACAGAAGCAGAAGATACTAAGAAGAAGTGGCAAGAATACACAGAAGAACTGTACAAAAAAGATCTTCATGACCCAGATAACCACGATGGTGTGATCACTCACCTAGAGCCAGACATCCTGGAGTCTGAAGTCAAGTGGGCCTTAAGAAGCATCGTTACGAACAAAGCTAGTGGAGGTGATGGAATTCCAGTTGAGCTATTTCAAATCCTGAAAGATGCTGCTGTGAAAGTGCTGCTTTCGATATGCCAGCAAATTTGGAAAACTCAGCAGTGGCCACAGGACTGGAAAAGTTCAGGTTCCATTGCAATCCCAAAGAAAGGCAATGTCCAAGAATGTTCAAACTACTGCACAATTGCACTCATTTCACACACTAGTAAAGTAATGCTCAACATTCTCCAAGCCAGGCTTCAACAGTACATGAACCTAGATCTTCCAAATGATGAAGCTGGATTTAGAAAAGGCAGAGGAACCAGAAATCAAATGGCCAACATCTGTTGGATCATCAAAAGAGCATGAGAGTTTCAGAAAAACATGTACTTTTGCCTTTTTGACTATGCCAAAGGTTTTGACTGTGTGGATCATTACAAACTGTGGAAAATTCTTAAAGAGATGGGAATATCAGACCACCTTCCATGCCTTCTGAGAAATCTGTATGCAAGTCAAGAAGCAGCAGTTAGAAGTCCATTGTTCCAAATTGGGAAAGGAATAAGTCAAGGCTGTATACTATCACCCTGCTTATTTAGCTTAAATGCAGAGTACATCATGTGAAATGCTTGGCTGAATGAACCACAAGCTGGAATCAAGTTTGCCGGGAGAAATATCAAAAACCTCAGATATGCAGATGACACCACCCTTATGGTACAAAGCAGAGTGAAACTAAAGAGGCTCTTGGTGCAAGTGTAAGAGGAGAGTCAAAAAGCTGGTTTAAAACTCAACATTCAGAAAACTAAGATCATGGCATCTGATCCCATCACCTCATGCCAAATAGATGGAGAAACAGTGGAAACAGTGAGAGACTTTATTTTGGGATCTCCAAAATCACTGCAGGTGGTGAATGCAGCCATGAAATTAAAAGACACTTACTCCTTGGAAGAAAAGTTATGACAAACCCAGACAGCATATTAAAAAGCAGAGACATTACTTTACCAACAAAGGTCCATCTAGTCAAAGCTATGGTTTCTCCAGCAGTTATTTATGGATGTGAGAGTTGGACCATAAAGAAAGCTGAAAGCCGAAAAAATGATGCTTTTGAACTGTGTTGTTGGAGAAGACTCTTGAGAGTCCTTTGGACTGCAAGGAGATTCAACCAGTCAATCCTAAAAGAAATTAGTCCTGTATAATCTTTGGAATGATTGATGCTGAAGCTGAAGCTCCAATACTTTGGCCACTTGATGGGAAGGACTGACTCATTAGAAAAGACCCTGATGATGGAAAAGATTGAAGGCAGGAGGAGAAGGGGATGACAGTGGATGAGATGGTTGGATGGCATCACCCACTCAATGGACATGAGTTTGAGCAAGCTCCAGGAATTGGTGATGGACAGGAAAGCCTGTTGTTCTGCAGTTCATGGGGTCGCAAAAAGTCAGACACAACTGAGCGACTGAACTGAAATGAACTGAAAATGATCTGATGCTTCTTAAAATGCATTTTCATGTTAAAATTCATTCTTGTTAAGGACTAATAATGTATTTATTTAGTATTTGCATTTTATTTGACAATTTCTCTTTAGCTAATATTTTAAAATGTTGTCCATGTGCCTAGTAGCACTGCAAGTGTAAGCTGACCCTGAATTTAATCTTGTAAGTACTACAATTATTTCCAATGTACAGCTCAAGTTAGGGATAAAGGTATATTTTTCAACATTTAGACAGTTAAGAACCATGAGTTACTCTTCTTTGGCTAATTTGAGATCACTGTGCAAATAAGTGGCAGAACTAGTTCCTGACACTAGAGTTAGAAATGCCTACCTCTCAGGTTTTCTATAGATGTCAACTTAAGTCATCTAAATTGAAGCCCATAGTGACCCCTGAAGTGCTAGGCAGATATTAGGTATAGTAATATTTAAACATTAAGTCCTGTCCATATACTCATGCTTACTAGATCAATTAATTAGTTTATCAAATTTGTAACTTATTGTCAGGATTTGAGGGTATAAAAATGACTAAAACTTAACTCCTCAAGGCATGTTAATAACACATGGAAACTGAAGGAGGAGATTATCCTTTTTGTGATAGTCTTAAAGAGTTAAAACAGAATAACAGTTACATACATCAAATATCTCATGTACACAAGTGCTAATTTGAAGACAGAAGTTGTACTGAACGCAGACATACTTCTTTCTGACTGGAAATGAAAAGCCCACACCGAATACCAACAAGGATGTGGAGAAGGTGGCTCTCTCACACATTATTGGTATGAATGAAACCTGGTACAGCAATCCTTGAATGACAATTAATACTTTCTTAAAAACTAAGCATGCGACCACCATATGACCTAGAAATTGTACTCCTAGGCATTTATCACAGAGAGTTGAACACTGAAAACCTGTTCACAGATGTCTATAGAAACATTATTATTGCTAGCCCCCAAATGGTAGTGATTCAGATATCCTTCAGTAAGTAAGTACCTCTCAAACTCATGGATCTAGAGTACAACTTAGCAACCAAAAGGAGCAAAATATTGACATAAACACAAGCAACAATCTGTATGAATTTCCAAAGAGACACTTCATGAGGGAAAAAAAATGCAGTTCACAAAAGATTAAATAATTATTCCATTTATACTGGAAGTAACAAGTTATAGAAATGAGGGACAGATTACTAATAGGGGTTAATAACGGGTTAATCAGGGGATGGGAGATGGACAGGGGGTGGATGAGAAGAAAGAGGATGTGACTCTACAACAGCAGCATAAAGGATACTCCGTGGGGACGGAACGTGCTTTGTCTTGACTCCACTGACATCACGCTGCAGTGGGTGTGATAAAGCACTGAAGTTCTGCAAGACGTTACCATTAGGTGTAACTGGGTAAGGGACACGTGGAATCTCTCTCAAGTATTTCTTACAACTGCACACAAATCTACAAGTATCTGAAAAATAAAAAGATTAACTAAAAACAAAAAATTAACTGGTCTGGGTATTTCTTATCAGAACCCTCTCTCTTGGGTAAGAGAAACTCACATTATGTAGAAAACAACAAGGACTATCTCAGAGCAGGAAAGATGAAGGCAAGAATGGAAGGGAAAGCTGTGAAAGTGCCAGTTCCTGGGGAACAGAAAAAGGAATCACCGTAGCTAGAAAGGGGATGTCGGAGAAGGCGATGGCACCCCACTCCAGTACTCTTGCCTGGAAAATCCCATGGACGGAGGAGCCTGGTGGGCTGTAGTCCATGGGGTCTCGAACAGTCGGACACGACTGAGCGACTTCACTTTCACTTTTTACTTTGATGCATTGGAGAAGGACATGGCAACCCACTCCAGTGTTCTTGCCTGGAGAATCCCAGGGACGGGGGAGCCTGGTTGGCTGCCGTCTATGGGGTCGCACAGAGTCGGACACGACTGAAGCGACTTAGCAGCAGCAGCAGCAGCAGCAGAAAGGGGATGTGTTATCAAGATGACACATGTTTCCAGACTAGACCACCTCTCCTTCAACGGAGCAGACCAGACCTCAGAAAGGGACAGCGCCCTGATGCTCACAGGGAGGCTCAGGACAAGACACTGGGACTGAGGTTCCGAGGAGATTCCTGAGCCTAAATTGGGAGCAGAGAAAAGCCAGCAAAAGCTTCCAAAGGACCATTCTTGAGTGGACAATGAGCATGAGCATGTCCGTCAGTACCGGCAGTATCAACAAGCACAAGAAATTCCTAATACTTTCTGGACTTTTCGAAGATCCCAGATCCACTGCACACATTTTGGGTGCAGAGGGCAATAAGGAGAGGGAAGCTGGCTTTCCTATTCATACCATATTGACAGGAACTAAGAACCTGATTTCAATTTATTTCAGAAAATTAAAGCAAGTGAGTATTTTGCTGTTGCTGTTGAAGTGGTTCTTATCCTCCAGAACCATGCAGTAAAATTCCTGTCCACCAGTAGGTGTCACAAAATCTTTTCTTACTGATGCACTGCACAAGGGATGATTTGGATTTGTATAATTTCCAGAATCATATCTTCTTTCCATTATCTGGAGTAAATAGCCTGGATCATTTTGACAAAATGGCTAGAGAATTTTTAAAGGCAAGATTTCCTATCTTAATTCTGATAATCCCAAACTGAATATTTTCACATTCTAGAAAGAGTGAGGGTTTCTATTTACTGTGATTTCTTTCGAATGCCTTTGGATAAACTGGAATGACCATATGCTTATTAGCAATGGGACTGTGCCTAAGATAATTAGACAAACAGAAGGATTAAAAGAAAATCTATATGCAGATAATGGGCATGCAAACTATTATGCTTTCCAGAGGTCAATAAGGTATATGTAGATACCAAAGCATTTCTTACTCTGTTAGTAATCCAATTCAATATATTTTAATATTAAACCTCTATAAAATGTTAACAGAATAAAGTTATCCTGTTATGTTTTCAGGCACAAGTGAACACTTTCTTAGCTTTTATGGTGATGCTTACTTTCCCTTTGAAGTTGAAATTACTCCCAAGTTAATCCCAACTAGTAGACACTTCTTCCCACGTGGAGGACAAGAAATTTGCTTATTATTCTGAGTTCCCTGGCAACCAGACTTACCTGTTACAGACTTACTTTGAGAATTGTAGTGGGGAAATAATGCGTGTGCATGCTCAGTAGCTCAATCATGTCTCACTCTTTGAGACTCCATGGACTGTAGCCCACCATTCCTCTCTCCATGGGATTCTCTTGTCAAGAATACTGGAATGGGTTGCCATTGCCTACTCCAGGGGATCTTCCCAATCCAGGGATCGAACCCATGTCTCCTGCATCTTCTGCCTTGGCAGGTGGATTCTTGACCATTGAGTCACGTAGGAAACCCAATAATACTGTCCCTCCATAATTCATGTCTACTCATAACCTCAGACGGGGAAGGCAATGGCACCCCACCCCAGTACTCTTGCCTGGAAAATCAAATGGACAGAGGAGCCTGGTGGGCTGTAGTCCATGGGGTCACTGAGAGTCGGACACGACTGAACGACTTCACCTTCACTTTTCACTTTCATGCATTGGAGAAGGAAATGGCAACCCCCTCCAGTATTCTTGCCTGGAGAATCCCAGGGATGGCGGAGCCCAATCGGCTGCCATCTGTTGGGTCGCACAGAGTCGGACACGACTGAAGCGACTTAGCAGCAGCAGTAGCAGTAGAGCATAACCTCAGAATGTCACCTTATTTGAAAGTAAGGTCTTTACAGATGTAATTACTTAAGTTATAGTCAGGTTGTACTAGATTAGTGTGGGTCCGAAGTCTAGTGTCCCTAAAAGACTAGTGTCCCTCAAAGAAAAGTCAGGGAATGCACAGTCACAGAGGAAGAAGGCCATGTGCAGGGAGTAAGGTGGTACAGCTGCAGCCGGGGATACGGAGGCCTGCCAGCAACCCCCAGAAGCCCAGAAGAGGTCAGCAAAGCCGCTCCCCTAAAGCCTTCAGAGGAGCCTCATCTTGATGGCTCCTTGACTTCAAACTTCTAGCTCGCAGAATTGATGGATTCCATTACTATTGTTTCACGTCACCAGTTTGTGCAAATTTACGAACATGGCCCTAGGACACTAATAAATTCAGAATGTCACCTTATTTGAAAGTAAGGTCTTTACAGATGTAATTACTTAAGTTATAGTCAGGTTGTACTAGATTAGTGTGGGTCCGAAGTCTAATGTCCCTAAAAGACTAGTGTCCCTCAAAGAAAAGTCAGGGAATGCACAGTCACAGAGGAAGAAGGCCATGTGCAGGGAGTAAGGTGGTACAGCTGCAGCCGGGGATACCGAGGCCTGCCAGCAACCCCCAGAAGCCCAGAAGCGGTCAGCAAAGCCGCTCCCCTAAAGCCTTCAGAGGAGCCTCATCTTGATGGCTCCTTGATTTCAAACTTCTAGCTCGCAGAATTGATGGATTCCATTACTATTGTTTCACGTCACCAGTTTGTGCAAATTTATGAACATGGCCCTAGGACACTAATAAACAATCAATCTTCAACTTCTTTTACTGAGTGAGAAAATGTCTGGATGTTTGATTTAAAACAGAATACTCACTTTTGTTCTCCATGCTGCCTTATGATGCTTTGAGAAAAAGCCAGGTGGCTCTCCAACTGTTTTTCGAGCCAAGTAAGAGAGAAGTGGTTAAACAGGTGAATGGATTTTTAAATCATTCTGCGACCTTCATGTTAGAAAGAAAAATTGATTTCCTCAACTCTGAATCACACTAGCAGGAACTGCTGTTGATTAGGAAGACTGTGGTAAGAGAAAAAGAGACAATCAACTGAGAACTGGATAAAGACGAAACATCCAATCTAACTCCATCTTATTTTCCAGTAGTGCTTCTACCCTAATTCGCTTATGAAATTAGTGACTCTGGCATTTTAAAAATATTATGGTATTATTGCTACATTTATTTGTACAATGCCATTTTCTTTGAGGAAGGGGTAAAAATAAAATTGTCAATATATGGTCATATTTTGTTTAACCAGGAGTGATAGGATTTTATGGACACTACCACTATATCTGGGCTGCCCCAGTGGCTCAGCAGTAAAGAATCTGACTGCCAATGCAAAGGACACAGGTTCAATCCCTGAATCAAGAAGATCCCCTGGAGGAGGAAATGGCAAGCCAATTCAGTATTCTTGCCTGAAAAATCCCTTTGACAGAAGAGCCTGACAGGCTACAGACTCTTTTCCCAAAAGGGTCACAAAGAGACAGACACAGCTGAGTGAGCACACCATTATATTCTAAGAATAATGTATTATCAAAATGTAAATAGGATGACCATTGGAATGGAGCTCAAGGGAGATTTGGAGAAAAGGTGGAAATAAAATTAGAATTAAGAGGGCTTTTTCATTTTTATTTATGTACTTATTTATTTTTTATTTGTTTATAGGATCAATTTACATTTACTGAAAACAAGGTAGACGATTGAATATCCTAGGCCCTTGTTTTTTAGTTGCTCAGTCGTGTCTGACTCTCTTCGACGTCATAGATGGTAGCCCATCAGGCTCCTCTTCCATGGGATTCTCCAGGCAAGAATACTGGAGTGGGCAGCCATTCTTTCTCCAGGGGATCTTCCCAATACAGGGATTTGACCTGGGTCTCCCTCACTGCAGGCAGATTCTTTACCATCTGAGCCACCAGGGAAACCCATCCTCAGCCTTAACTCTCAAGAAAACTGAGTCTGGCGCATAAGACTGGTTTTCTAGTGGAAGAGCAGGGGGAACATTATGGTAATTCTGCTCAATCTGGCTAGGTCACTCCCCAGTGGAAACAGCTGACAGGCCATGGCTGGTGGAGACTTTATCTTGGTGGAGAGAAAGTGGAGAAGGGAACACGGTTTCTCGTCCCCCTTCATCACCATCTTTCCCAGTTGGCCCACAACTTGCTCCCAACACCTCACCAGTCCACCATGGAAGGACACAGAATCTGCATAGATGGAGAAAGCATTTTCTTGTAGATTTGCTCTCATTATGAGGTTTTTCAAGATTTCTGACATGTCTCATTATATAACTTACCACAGGCCTTCAAAAAATTCATTAAAAAAACTCAAAGAAGAAATAAATTATTCCACTTAACATTATAACAGTTTGTAATGTTAAGGAATTAAAGTTTATTGATTTTGTTAGTGTAACTGTTCAGAGTCATGTTCACAAATGACAAAGAGCTTAAAGTTTATCCCTTGAAGAACAGGGTGTACTTTAAACAGAGTTGTAATGTTAAAAATGTACTGGAATAATATTGTCTAAGATTTAACAAATTGAGGGTTACATTTTCAAAGTTAGTCAGGTCATAGAAAATAGTCACCCAGTCACTTTTCCAATTTATATGCCCCTGTTCTTACTCTCATCTATTATAAAACACCGATTTTCCGAGGATCAATACATTCCAAAGAATCTCAAGGGAAAATAAGTCACTTAGAAGTGAATTAGTCACGGCATAAAGTAGCAGAAGTTGTATGCCTAGAATCATTATTCTTCTGAGGTCCTTCAACCAGGCCCGTAGGTACATGCACAGCTGTGTGTGTATGTGTTAATGTGTGCATTTCTGTGTATGCATTTGTATGAGTGCAAAGAAGAGAGAGAACAAGAAAAAATCGTTAGCACAAGAAGGGAGTATAAAATAGAAACTAGGCACTTCATTTAATTTTTTATTACATATCTTACTGGCTCAATCTTCCTCTAGGATCAGAACTCCATGAAGAGAGGGCTCAATCTGTTATGTCACTGTTTTAGAGTCAATAAATAGAACAATAATCATCATTTAAAGCCTGCACTTTACATTAGGGTTCACTCTTTTTTAAAATTTTATCAGACTGTAGTTGATTTACAATGTCAAGTGTCAAGTGTACAGCATAGTGATTCAGTTATATATATACGTATATTCACTCTTTTTTAGATTTTTTCCATACAGGTCATTCCAGAATACTGAGTAGAGTTCCCTGTGCTACACAGTAAGGTCCTTATTAGTTATATATTTTGTATATAACAGCATGTATGTGTCAACTCCAATCTCCCAATTTACCCCTTCTAGCCTCCTTTCCCTTCTGGTAACCATAATTTGTTTTCTACAGCTGTGAGTCTATTTCTGTCTTCCAAATAAGTTCATTTGTACCGTTCTTGGTGTTATATGTTGTGTGGATTTTTATGAATGTAGTGTCATGTATTGTACAGAATAATTTCACTGCTCTAAAAGATCCCCTGTGTTCCACTGACATTCCTTCCTCCCCTCTAGCCCCTGGCAACCATTGATCTTTTTATTTTATATTTTTTTAGCTATCTCTATAGTTTTGTCTTTTCTAGAATGTCTTACAGATACTGAGTAGAGTTCCCTGTGCTACACAGTAAGGTCCTTATTAGTTATATATTTTGTATATAACAGCATGTATGTGTCAACTCCAATCTCCCAATTTACCCCTTCTAGCCTCCTTTCCCTTCTGGTAACCATAATTTGTTTTCTACAGCTGTGAGTCTATTTCTGTCTTCCAAATAAGTTCATTTGTACCGTTCTTGGTGTTATATGTTGTGTGGATTTTTATGAATGTAGTGTCATGTATTCTACAGAATAATTTCACTGCTCTAAAAATCCCCTGTGTTCCACTGACTTATTCCTTCCTCCCCTCTAGCCCCTGGCAACCATTGATCTTTTTATTTTATATTTTTTTAGCTATCTCTATAGTTCTGTCTTTTCTAGAATGTCTTACAGATGGATTCATTATCGTATGTGGTCTTTTAAGATTGGCTTCTTTCACTTACTAATATGCATTGAAGTTTCCTCTGTGTCTTGTCATGCCTTGATAGCTCACTGAATAATATTCCATTGTCTGGATGGACCAGTTGATCCATTCACCTACTGAAGTTCTATGACTAAAACTGTTTTAAATATCCGCGTGCAGGTTTCTATCTTGGCATAAGCTTTCCACTCATTTGGGTAAATACCAAGGAATGTGGTTTCTGGATCTTATGGTAGAAAAAACTGCCAAACAGTCTTTCAAGGGGATTGTACCATTTTGCATTCCCACCAGCATGATTGTATTTTCTCTGTTGCTCCACATTCTTGCCAGCATTTGATGTTGCAGTGCTTTGGATTTTGGTTATTCTAATGTATACGTTTTGGAAACAATATCATTTTTAAAACAAATTTTCCAGTTCCTTAATGATGTATCATGCATCTTTTCATACAGGTGGGAAAATATGAAATGTATCACAAATTTACATCATCTTTGCAGAGGACATGCTAATCTCTGTTAAATATCCGCGTGCAGGTTTCTATCTTGGCATAAGCTTTCCACTCATTTGGGTAAATACCAAGGAATGTGGTTTCTGGATCTTATGGTAGAAAAAACTGCCAAACAGTCTTTCAAGGGGATTGTACCATTTTGCATTCCCACCAGCATGATTGTATTTTCTCTGTTGCTCCACATTCTTGCCAGCATTTGATGTTGCAGTGCTTTGGATTTTGGTTATTCTAATGTATACGTTTTGGAAACAATATCATTTTTAAAACAAATTTTCCAGTTCCTTAATGATGTATCATGCATCTTTTCATACAGGTGGGAAAATATGAAATGTATCACAAATTTACATCATCTTTGTAGAGGACATGCTAATCTCTATATGATTCTAATTTTGGCATATGTGCTTCCAGGGGGAGCACTGCCCTTTCTTTTGATTCCCAAGTTGAAGGATGCAATGGCTAAAACAAACATGCAACCATGAGATAAATTGGAGTATGCCATTGACTGCAGAGTTTTGTTTATTTCTATAAAATATATATGAGATCAGACTTGTGAATTGAGAAGGAGCAAGAGATACCAAGAAATGCAGGAAAAAAAAAAAAAAACAGTAGGAAGGATGTGTACTTTCAGACAGAACCACAAAGGCACCCTAGTTTCAACATGTGCAGACAAAACAAGGCAGGTTTTTAGAAGAAAGTGAAAAATAAAAATGGGGGCAGTTAAGTAATTAGAACTAACTTTAGAAACATGTTGGAAGTTTTCTTCCAACATTTTACTTTCACCTTTTCCTCCTGCTTAAGCCTGTTTACAAAGAGCTTAGAAAAACAGTGTGACTCCACACTTATAAAAAATGTAATCAAATTGTTTAAAAATTTTTAAACTCAAAATTGAGCACCTGTATTTTAAGATGTGTAGGATTCCAGGTGGTGCAGCGGTAAAGAATCCACCTGCCAATGCAGGAGATGTAAGAAACACAGGTTCAATCCCTGAGTCAGGAAGATCCCCTGGCATAGGAAATGACAATCCGCTTGAATATCATTGCCTAGACAATTTGTAACCCAGTTGTGCTAGTGGTAAAGAACCTGCCTCCAATGCAGGAAACATAAGAGATGTGGTTTAGATCCCTAAGTTGGGAAGATCCCCTAGAGGAGGAAATGGCAACCCACTCCAGTATTCTTGCCTAGAGAATCCCACAGAGAGAGGAGTGGTGGGCTACAGTCCATGGGGTCCCAAAGAGTTGGACAGGACTGAGCACACACACTATATAAGATGATGGATGTTCACTAAACTTACTGTGGTAATCATTTCATGGTTTATGCAAGTCAGTCCTTATGCTTTACATCTTAAACTTATACAGGGCTGTATGTTGACTATATCACAATAAAATTGGAAGGAGAAAACTAAACTGCAGATCAACATCTCTCATGAACATAGACATAAATATTCTAAACAAAATATTATGAAATCAAACTTAATGATATAAAAAAAGGATCATATATTATTTCTACCTAAGATTTGCCCTAAAAATTTAATATTTATTTAACAGAAACCAGTCAAATCTAGAATATGTTATACCTCTGATTTATTACTCTTGAAAAAAGTGATTATCTTTAGGACATTAGGATTATTCTTAGGACATTAGAATGATTTCCAAGGAATCAAGAATTTAGGAAAATTACAGATTCAAAACTGGCTGCTTTTTGAGTTTATTTTTAGACTTGAAAAAGATGATACTTAATGGCATTTGCCTTACAACACTGACTATTGTTCATATCAGAGTGGCTGCAATCATTGTGTGCTGAGCGACTAATGAAGGTGATAATTAGTGGAAACACAGCCACAATACAATTCAATGGATTGACATTCACAAGACCTTAGAAGAAACTTACAGGAGGAATTATGTTTTCTATCATCTTTATTTGTTCATAAATCAGCCTTTTTTGTTTTGGTAAATACTACCATGGATTATTTCTAACACACACATACTCATACATACATGAATAGAACAACTGCTTTTAAACAGCAGCAGCTTTCAGAATGTTTCAGACTATTTCCTTCCCCTTTTAATAACACATATGTAACAAATTCTTCCTTTTATGCAGACTATTTTGAGGCACAGTGCAGTCTCAGTAATGGACAGTGTAAAGCTTATATTTGAAACTAAATGTACAGTGAAAAGCTTATATTTGAAATTATTTCCTCCTATTAGCTTACATTGTCAATTCTAGGATATTAGCTATAACTTCCAAGGAAGAATTTTTTGCAAAATATTATTAGATTAATTTCTCAGTTATTTATAAGCAACAATGAATTCCCTAAATTCACTTAGGATATTTCTTTACATGAATTAATAACCCTAAGAACAAGTAACAGGAATAAGATTAAATCAAAGTACATGATATGCAGACTTCTCAAAAGCAGTAAACAAGAGGAAATGTTTTAAAACCAGCAAGAGAAAAAAGATACACTAAGGTACACTACATAATAAAAAAGATTTCTTGTCGGAAACTATCCAAGCAAGAAGACAGTGGCCAGTTATCTTTAAAGAAAGTATTAAAGGACAAACGATGAAAACTACAATTTAATACCAGTGAAAAACATTTTTTTAAACAAAGGAGAAATAAAGATTCATTTTCTACCAGCAATAGCAAAGGAATTCTTTAGGAAGAAAGAAAATTACTCTAGATGGAAATATGAATTTTCAAGTCTCTGTCCCAAATGTTGACCTTTAAGCAGAAATAAAAACAATGAAGTCAATGTAGATAATATATGAAAACAATTACAGAAAGGCTGAGAGAGAAAAGAAACAGAAGTAAAATACTTCAAGGTTCTTATGATATCTATAATACGGTATAATATATGACACTTTAAGGTGGACTGTTTTTAATAACCTAAATTTGAAAATAACTCAGGTCTTTCAACTGATTAAACAATAAACATGTTATGGCACATTCATAATACTTGGTAATATAGAAAAATGAACTATCAGTAACTGTAACAGCGTAGATGAATCTCAAAGTAAATATCCTAGGGAAACAGAAAACTAGACCACAAAATGCACATAGTCTATGATATCACTTAAATGAAATTTTAGAGACTATACAGAGTCTAAAAGTATGCTAATACTTTGTCAAATATACAGAGACAAAAAGGGTGTTAATGGTTGTCTGAAGACAAGATGTGCCTGGGAAACATGGGAAAAATAATTACTAAAGGGGACGAGGAATTTGGGCTTCCCAGGTGGCGCTAGTGGTAAAGAACCTGCCCGCCAATGCAGGAGACCTAGGAGACGCAGGATTGATCCCTGGGCCTGGAAGATCCCCTGGAGGAGGGCATGGCAACCCACTCCACTATTCTTGCCTGGAGAATCCCATGGACAGAGGAGACTGGGGCGCTACAGTCCGTAGGGTCGCAGAGTCAGACTCAACTGAAGCAACAGCACACACGCAGGCATGAGGAATATGGGGGACTAATGACTATGGTCATTAGTTTGCGTTCACGTTTTCACAGGAAGATAGTTCTGCCAAAGTATAAATTTGTGCAATTTATATATTTGTTTACTACAATTGGAAAAAACTTATGTAATACATCATGCATAAATTATTTTTATTATGGGGATGCAAGCTGATGTTTAAAATTGGAAAAGCCAAAAGGTTATCAGATACACAGAGGAAAGGACTTCCCTCGTAGCTCAGTAGGTAATGAATCTGCCTGCAATGCAAGAGACCTGGCTTCAGTCCCCAAGTCAGGAAGATCCCCTGGAGAAGGAAGTGGCAACCCACTCCAGTATTCTTGTGTCATTAGTTTGCGTTCACGTTTTCACAGGAAGATAGTTCTGCCAAAGTATAAATTTGTGCAATTTATATATTTGTTTACTACAATTGGAAAAAACTTATGTAATACATCATGCATAAATTATTTTTATTATGGGGATGTAAGTTGATGTTTAAAATTGGAAAAGCCAAAAGCTTATCAGATACACAGGGGAAAGGACTTTCCTCGTAGCTCAGTAGGTAATGAATTTGCCTGCAATGCAGGAGACTGGCTTCAGTCTCCAAGTCAGGAAGATCCCTGGAGAAGGAAGTGGCAACCCACTCCAGTATTCTTGCCTGGAGAACCCCATGGACAGAGGAGCCAGGCAGCTACAGTTCATGGGATCACAAGAGTCAGACACAGCTTGGTGACTAAACCCATCACCAACAAGAGGGAAAAGAAAATCATTCTCATCTTGAGAGATAAGGAAGCATTTGCTAATATTCAATTCACATTCATGATACAAACTCACATTCAGTTGTTTTTCTGTTGTTCAGCTGCTAACTCATTTCCAGCACTTTGTGATCCCACGGCCTGCAGCACACCAGGCTCCTCTGTCCTCCACTATCTCCGCAAATTTTCTCAAATTCATGTCCATTGAGTCTGTGATGCTTTCTAACCGTCTCATCCTCTGCCACCTCCTTCTCTTTTTGCCTTCAATTTTTCCTCATATCAGGGTCTTTTCCAATGAGTCAGCTCTTTGCATCAGGTAGCCAAAGTATTGGAGCTTCAGCTTCAGCATCAGTCCTTCCAGTGAATATTCAGGATTGATTTCCTTTATGATTGACTGGTTTGATCTCCTTGCAGTTCAAAGGACTCTTAAGAGTCTTCTCCAGCACCACACTTCAAAAGCATCAATTCTTCCGTGTTCAGCCTTCTTTATGATCCATCTTTCACATCCTTACATGACTACTGGAAAAACCACAACTTTGACTATACAGACCTTTGTCAGCAAAGTGATGTCTCTGCTTTTTAATACACTGTCTAGGTTTGTCATAGCTTTCCTTCCAAGGAGCAAGTGTCTTTGAATTTCCTGGCTGTAGTCACTGTCTGCAGTGATTTTGGAGAAAATAAAAATCTGTCACTGTTGCTACTTTTTCCCCTTCTATTTGCCATGAAATAATGGGACTAGATGATCGATGATCTTAGGTTTTTATTTGAATGTTGAGTTTCAAGCTAGCGTTTTCACTCTCCTCTTTTGCCCTCATTAAGAAGCTCTTTAGCTCCTCTTCACTATCTGCCATTAGAATGGCATTATCTGCATATCTGAGGTTGTTGATATTTCTCCCAGCAATCTTGATTCCAGCTTCTGATTCATCCACCCCAGGATTTCGCATGACGTACTCTGCATAGAGGGCTTCCCTGATGGTTCAGTAGTAAAGAATCCAACTGCCAGCGCAGGAGACACAGGAGACATGGGTTCCCATCTCTGGATCAGGAAGATCATTCAGAGAAGGAAATTTCAACCCACTCCAGTATTTTTGCCTACGAAGTCCCATGGAAAGAGAAGTCTGGTGAGTTATAGTCCATGGGATCATGAAGAGTCAGACACAACTTCACAACTAAAAAATAACTTTGCACAGAAGCTAAATAAGCAGGTGACAATCAATATTCAGTCTTATTGTACTCTTTTCCCAATTTTGAACCAGTCAGTTGTTACATTTCTGTTCTAACTATTGCTCCTTGACCCACATACAGGTTTTTCATGAGACAGGTAAGCTTGTCTGGTATTCCCATCTCTTTAAGAATTTTCCACTGTTTGTTGTGATTAATGTTAATAACTTCTGAGAATAAAAAAGATGCTATTAATATGGCAAAAAAAAATCCCCAAAGTGGGGATATATATATATACACATATATATGAGGTGAGGTGAAGTCGCTCAGTCGTGTCGGACTCTTTGCGACCCCGTGGACGGTAACCTACTAGGCTTCTCCGTCCATGGGATTCTCCAGGCAAGAATACTGGAGTGGATTGCCATTTCCTTCTCCAGGGGATCTTCCCGACTCAGGGATTGAACCTGGGTCTCCCGCATTGGAGGCAGACGCTTTAACCTCTGAGCCACATATATATATATATATGACAAAAGAATTTTATCAGAATGTATGAAAAGTTCTCCACATGGAGATAATGTCTCACCCCATTGATAAGATTATTCACCAGACTCTTCATACAAAATGATATTCAAATAACAAATAAGCATAAAAGAAGGTGCACAATTTTCCTTTTCATCATAGAACTACAAAACAAAAAACCATTACATACTCACCAGGATAACTACTATGAAAAAATAGACAATACCAAGTATTAGTGAAGTCTAAAACAACTGAAACTCATAAAATGCTGATGAGGAATACATGTCTTTAACCACTTTGGAAAACAAATTGGTAGTATCTACTAAAGTTTTACATATACCAAATGATTCAGCAAGCCTATGCCTATTTATACACAAGAAAATTCATAGATACATTTCCCAAAAAACATGAACAAAATTGCCCGTAGCAAGCATTATTCTTAATAATTTTTCAGGCAAGAATACTGAAGTGGGGTGCCATTTCCTTCTCCAGGGGCTCTTCCCGAGCCAGGGATCAAACGTGGGTCTTCTGCATTGCAAGCAGATTCTTTACCATCTGAGCTACCAGGGAAACCCTCCACTTGATTATATTTACTCATTACCTGAATGATTAACTCAGAATCTGCATCTAGATTCCTGCTACTGGAAACAATGCTGTGGTGGAAAAAAAAAAATCTTCTTCAGGTTTATTAACATCAAACTGGGCTTCCCTGGTGGCTCAAATGGTAAAGCTTCTGCCTGCGATACAGAAGACCCAGGTTCAATCTCTGGGTTGGGAATATTATCCCCTGGAGAATGGAATAGCAACACATTCCAGTATTCTTGCCTGGATAATTCCATGGACAGAGGAGCCTGGCGGACTCCAGTCCATGAGGTTGCAAGAGCTGGGCACAACTAAGTGACTAAAACTTTCACTTTATCATCACTTTGTGAGCTTCTCACATGGCCCTAGTGGTAAAGAACCACCTGCCAATGCAGGAGACATAAGATACTCAGGTTTGATCCCTGGATCGGGAAAGATCCCCTGGAGGAAGGCATGGCAACCACTCCAGTATTCTTGCCTGGAGAATCCCATGGACAGAGGAGTCTGACAGGCTACAGTCCATGGGGTTGCAAAGAGTCTGACACAACTGAAGCAACTTAGCACACTTGCACGCCGGATAATCACTTTACAATGGTTTTGTCCATTTTCATCGCTGATAAGAGTAATGGTGGGATGACTGAAAAAGACAATAATGGGAAAATTTATAAATCTTTGCCAGCATAACTATCAAAATGTGTGATTCATACAGATGTGTAGATCCAGTTCAGCCGTTCAGTTCAATCGCTCAGTCGTGTCTGACTCTTTATGACCCCATAGACCACAGAACGCCAGGCTTCCCTGTCCATCACCAGATCCCAGAGTTTACCCAAACTCATGTCCAACGAGTCGGTGATGCCATCCAACCATCGCATCCTCTGTCGTGCCCTTCTCTTCCTGCCTTCAATCTTTCCCAGCATCAGGGTCTTTTCAAATGAGTCAGCTCTTTGCATCTGGTGGCCAAAAATATTGGAGTTTCAGTTTCAACACCAGTCCTTCCAATGAACACTCACGACTGATCTCCCTTAGGATGGACTGGTTGGATCTCCTTGTAGTCCAAGGAACTCTCAAAAGTCTCCTCTAATCCACATCACAGTAATTCAATATATCAAGAGTGTATCCCTGTGTCAGGCTCTGTGACTTACACAAAATCACTTTTCAGTTTCAACACCAGTCCTTCCAATGAACACTCACGACTGATCTCCCTTAGGATGGACTGGTTGGATCTCCTTGTAGTCCAAGGAACTCTCAAAAGTCTCCTCTAATCCACATCACAGTAATTCAATATATCAAGAGTGTATCCCTGTGTCAGGCTCTGTGACTTACACAAAATCACTAATTCACAGGGAAAGAATGTACTGCAATCTAATCTTTTTCCATTAGATAATCATCAACTTTCACTTTAAAGAAAAAAGAGAATGAGTGATAGTTTACTTAAAAACAAAATTATTATTTGCCATTGGTGGAGTCAATCATTTAAAATGCCTAGTTAAGTCACAAATGTCTGCATTTTATGTTACAGTTTCAAAAGACCAGGAGTTTCTTGTCAAATGAAATCACTGATTAATATTTCATCCTTGCTAAATCATGCATTCTCAATTGCCTTTTGTTTAATTTTTGAGGTGTCTGAAATAGGTTTTTACATTCCTAGACTGAATATTAGGTATATAACTTTTTAAAAATCTCAATTCACATACAACTATACAAGGAATTAAATTCAACTTAACGTTCATTATATTAATATACTTATTTTAAACTAATTTTTTCAAAGACCTAGGTGATGTCTATTTTTAGACAATGATTTCATTGTTATTTTAATGCCAATGGCTATAATCAATTCCTTTGACTGTGAAATTTTATTAAAAATATCTTTGAGAAACAAAATAATCAGAATGATTATTATATAATCATATGACACAACAAAAATAAAGCAGATGGAAAAATCAATGAAAGACGGTTGTTCATACAAATAATTATTTCATTAGCTCTATTATTATCACAATGGGAAATATAGTGGCAAGATGCCCAGACAACATTAAGAAAGAGAATCGGCACCATTTAAATTAAAGTTCATTTTGCTATATCTTCAACACAGTACTCAAACAAAATAGTTTTCTTATTTATTACTATTCTTAGAAATATTTCTTTAGAGAGGCATGAGTGTGTTCTCCAGATATAAGTAAGTTTTTTTATGAGAGATAAGAAAGCACTGAAAAGCAGCAGTAGTTTTTATATGGCAATTTTCACATTCAATCATTTATTTTCTTTCTGTTTGGAGTCTTACAGGCTTTTGAATGGCTTCCAAGCTAGTTCCCACCTTAATCTAATCCAAGTTTCTGATTATGCTTGAATGATAATAAGCAAATTAAATTTCAGTGGGAAAGTGCAGTTTGACCCAAGTCACTTAGTATAATTTCAGCATCATCCAGTCAGATCAGGATAACTGGGCTGTAGTTCTGTGAATCCAAGCAGAGAACTCATAGCCTAAAGGGCAACAATGTATTCTCACATAAGTCTGTGAGGGTATCATAATTGCCATTAATAATAATAATACAAAAATGCAATGAGTATTTGAAAATTTTTCCAGACATTATCCAATGCAACATGTACCACAGTAAACCATACTATGAAGCACTATTTTATATATATATATTTATATATATATATATATAATTGTTATTGCTGCTTAGTCAGTAAGTCATGTCCAACACTTTTGTGACCTTATGGACTGTAACCCACCAGGCTCCTCTGTTCATGGGATTTCCCAAGCAAGAATACTGGAGTGGGTTACCATTTCTTTCCCCAGTGGATCTTCTTGACTCAGGGATCAAACCCACATTTCTTGCAGTAGTACACAGATTCTTTACCACTGAGCCACAAATGAAGACCTCTACATTGTGAGTGGGAATGTAAATTGGTGCAGCCTCAGCGGAGGACAATATGGAGGTTCCTTGAAAAACTAAAAATAGAACTACCATATGATCCAGCAATCCCAGTCCTAGGCATATATCTCTAAAAAATAAAAACTCTCATTCAAAAAGATACATGCACCCCAAGGTTCATAGCAGCACTATTTACAATAGCCAAGACATGGAAACAACCTAAGTGTCCATCAGTATATGAATGGATAAAGAAGATGTGGTGCTTATATACAATGGAATATTACTCAGCCACAAAAAAGAATGAAATGCCATTTGCAGCAACATGGGTGGGCCTAAAGATTATCATATTAAGTAAGTCAGAGAGAGAAAGATATATATCATATGAAATCACTTATATATGGAATCTAAGAAGATGATGCAGTTGAACTTTACAAAACAGAAATAGTCTCACGGACATAGAAGCCAAACTTATGGTTACTAAATTGGAAGAATAAATTAAATCATGTCTTGGTTAACAGATAAATGTGTGCATACTCAGTCACTCAGTATCTATGACTCTTTGCAACCCCATGGACTATAGCCCACTAGGCTCTTCTGTCCATGAAATTTTCCAAGCAAGAAAATTGCAGTGGGTTGCCATTTCTTTCTCCAGTTAACAGGTACACACTCAGTTCCACTTAGTACAGTCACTCAGTCATGTATGACTCTGCAACGCTAGGGACTGCAGCACACCAGGCTTCCCTGTCCATCACAAGCTCCCAGAGCTTGCTCCAACTCATGTCCATCAAGTCAGTGATGCCATCCAACCATCTCATCCTCTGTTGTCCCCTTCTCCTCCCACCTTCAATCTTTCTCAGCATCAGGGTCTTTTCCAATGAGTCAGTTCTTCACATCAGGTGGCCAAAGTATTGGAATTTCAGCTTCAACATCAGTCCTTCCAGTGAACACCTAGGACTGATCTCTTTTAGGATTGACTGTTTGGATCTCCTTGCAGTCCAAGGGACTCTCAAGAATCTTCTCCAACACCACAGTTCAAAAGCATCAATTCGGGGTACTCTTTCTACCCCCTTCTGATGTCTATGTCAGAAGCTTTCTCTATCTCCTTTATACTTTAATAAAACTTTATTACACAAAAGCTCTGAGCAATCAAGCCTTTTCTCTGGCCCCAGATTGAATTCTTCTCCTCTGGAGGCCAGGGATCTCAGCGTCTTTGCATGGTTCAATGACAACCTTTCATCTTGGGGGCTCGTCTGGGATTCTTCAGGACAAGATGAGAGCTAACAATTCCAGCCTCACTCCTTTGAACTGTATCCTGAAAAACTGCGATAGATTTGATCCCCAGGGCTTAAAGAAGACACACCTGGTCTTCCTGTGTGATACTGCATGGCCGCAGTACCCACTGGAGGACAGAGAACGGTGACCAGTTGGAGGGTCTCTTAAGTATAATACTGTTTTACAATTAGACTGGTTCGGTAGAAAACAAGGGAAATGGGTAGAAATAGCCTATGTGTTGCCCTTTTTCTCTCTGCGAAATAAGCCAGACTTATGTCCTAAATGTCTAGATTTGGGTGTGACTCTTTCAGCTCCCTCCAGTCCTTCTACTTTGCTAGATGAGATGGAGAACAGGAGACAAAGAGATAAAGAAAAGCAGATTTCTCCAATCTATCCCTGGGATCATATGCTCAGAGCATCCAGAGAGACTGAGGAACAGCCACACAAGCTGTTGCCTCTTCATGAAGCACCAACCGGGAGAAATAATCAGTCTATGAGAGTTAACAAGCCTTATTCTTATCAAGAAATACAAAGAATCAAGGAGGATCTGGGAGACTATTTAGAGGACTCAGAAAAATATATTAGAGCTTTTAAAGGTATTACTCTGCTTTATGACCTTACTTGAAGGATATGATGTGTATCTTGGGACAAACACTGACTCCCGACTGAAAGAGTCGAGTTTTGGGAAAAGCGGTTGCTTATGGAGATGAAGGGCTTGGTAATCAATCAGTAGGGAAGAGGGAGGACGAGATAGCCACCCTCCTCACTGGGAATCAGGCAGTCCCAACTAGAGAACCGGATTAGGACTACAACACAGCTAAAGGAAGATGGGATCAGAGTCATTTTATCAGATGTATTCTTGAAGGACTCAGGCAGGCGCGTGCTAAGCCTTTAAACTAAAGCAAATTGGCAAGCATAGAACAGAAGGACGGAGAAGGCAATGGCACCCCACTCCAGTACTCTTGCCTGGGAAATCCCACGGACGGAGGAGCCTCGTAGGTTACAGTCCATGGGGTCGCTAAGAGTCGGACACAACTGAGCAACTTCACTTTCACTTTTCACTTCCATGCATTGGAGAAGGAAATGGCAACCCACTCCAGTGTTCTTGTCTGAAGAATTCCAGGGACAGAGGAGCCTGGTGGGCTTCCGTCTATGGGGTCGCACAGAGTTGGACACAACTGACGCGACTTAGCAGCAGCAGCAGCAGCAGAACAGGAGGAAAAAAAAGCTCCTGGTAAATTCCTAGATAGACTGAGAGAAGCCCTTCACAGATTCACTGAGATTGATCCCAAAAGTGAAGAGGGAAACATGATCTTAAAAGATAGATTTCTCACTCAGTCAGCTCCAGATATCCGCGTAAGCTATCTAAACGGGTGGGCGTATGGACCAAATCAGTCTTTAGATAATCTGTTACAGCTGGCTCAGACAGTCTATTATGGTAGTAATCAGGCAGTCCCAACTAGAGAACCAGATTAGGACTACAACACAGCTAAAGGAAGATGGGATCAGAGTCATTTTATCAGATGTATTCTTGAAGGACTCGGGCAGGCGCGTGCTAAGCCTTTAAACTAAAGCAAATTGGCAAGCATAGAACAGAAGGACGGAGAAGGCAATGGCACCCCACTCCAGTACTCTTGCCTGGGAAATCCCATGGACGGAGGAGCCTCGTAGGTTACAGTCCATGGGGTCGCTAAGAGTCGGACACGACTGAGCAACTTCACTTTCACTTTTCACTTCCATGCATTGGAGAAGGAAATGGCAACCCACTCCAGTGTTCTTGTCTGAAGAATTCCAGGGACAGAGGAGCCTGGTGGGCTTCTGTCTATGGGGTCGCACAGAGTTGGACACAACTGACGCGACTTAGCAGCAGCAGCAGCAGCAGAACAGGAGGAAAAAGAAGCTCCTGGTAAATTCCTAGATAGACTGAGAGAAGCCCTTCACAGATTCACTGAGATTGATCCCAAAAGTGAAGAGGGAAACATGATCTTAAAAGATAGATTTCTCACTCAGTCAGCTCCAGATATCCGCATAAGCTATCTAAACGGGTGGGCGTATGGACCAAATCAGTCTTTAGATAATCTGTTACAGCTGGCTCAGACAGTCTATTATGGTAGGGAATATGAGGAAAAGAAAGGCAGAAAAAGACAAAGGAACAGGTGGAAGCCCTCACAATGGCTATGAAAACCGTTCTTAAACAGCCTGAGAAAAATGCCCAGAGGGACCCAGGTGAAAAGAGATGGGCATGCTATTACTGTGGAAAGGAGGGGCATTTCAAATGGAATAGCCCTCAGGCATCTAAGCCGCCCCCCGGCTCCATGTCCGGTCTGCAAAGGACCACACTGGAAGAGAGACTGCGTCCAGAGGCATAGGTTTCAGGGGTTGAACTCAAGACAAACAGGACGGAAGGTGCCCAGAGGTCCCCAGACAAGTTCCCATCTTAATTACACTTGAGGAACCCCAGGCATTAATAACTGTGGGGGGCCAATACTTCAATTTCCTTTTAGACATTGGGGCAACTTACTCCGTGCTTACTGAAGCCCTTGGCCCACTTTCTTCCTGTTCCACTTCTGTAATGGGACTGTCTGGATGAGCCAAAAAATGGGCCTGATAATCTATGTGAGCCTACTTCTGCTAACTCCAAAAGTCCTGAGTCTGCCATTTGATCCTCAAGACAATGCCTTCCTGTCCTGGGCTCACTCCTACACTGCCTTTCATAATCAGTCTAACTGCTGGTTCTGTGGAGTGCTCCGCTCTTCATCAGTGGAAGGCTTCCCATGGTAGACATCTCCACTTCAAGGAAAAGACTTTCTCCAAGTCTGCAAATACCTTCAACAACAATCGCATGTGATGCCTCTTCTTAAACTGATGGCATCTAACAATCCTAAGATGGACTGATGTAACTATGGACATAACATGAATTTTAATTTTGATTTTAACTTGTTTTAATGACTATTTTGCCTTACGTCTGTAACTGTATAATGGGGTTTTCTAGCCGTCTAAAAGCTTTTAATTTACAAATGGTTGTCCAAGCTCCTATGAGCGTCACAGCCTCCTCCAACTATTACTTGGGGCCCCTGGATCAGAGACCCTCAATATGAGGGTTAGGAGAATATTTTGCCTCAACAATTTAGGGACCACACCCCTAAACAGCAGGAAGTAGTTATGGAATGAAAACGATGCCCCTTTCTCTTGGCAACATAATTCTCCTAAAAGAAAAGGGGGAAATGAGTCATTTCCTAGGCAGGTTGATAAGAAGTCTAGGGGTCCCCAAGGAGAGAGGGGTCTGGAATTCCCAAGGAGGAAGAAAGGACAAACTTTTTTCCCCTCTACATTCCTTAGGATTATGTATCCTGTCTGAAGACAGTCTCTGGATTAAACCTTCTGGTTAATCTTGTTATCTTAAAATTTAAATTGTGGGAGTAGGTCTGGTCTCTACAAGGATTATATAACAAAAAAGCCTCTTGATGAAAGTGAAAGAGGAGAGGGAAAAAGTTGGCCTAAAGCTCAACATTCAGAAAACGAAGACCATGGCATCCGGTCCCATCACTTCATGGGAAATAGATGGGGAAACAGTGGAAACAGTGTCAGACTTTATTTTTTTGTGCTCCAGAATCACTGCAGATGGTGACTGCAGCCATGAAATTAAAAGACGCTTACTCCTTGGAAGAAAAGTTATGACCAACCTAGATAGCATATTGAAAAGCAGAGACATTACTTTGCCAACAAAGATCCGTCTAGTCAAGGCTATGGCTTTTCCTGTGGTCATGTATGGATGTGAGAGTTGGACTGTGAAGAAGGCTGA
>SJYT01017786.1:0-51990 GCA_006410635.1 Cephalophus harveyi | reverse complement strand
TCTAAAGGAGATCAGCCCTGGGATTTCTTTGGAAGGAATGATGCTAAAGCTGAAACTCCAGTACTTTGGCCACCTCATGCGAAGAGTTGACTCATTGGAAAAGACTCTGATGCTGGGAGGGATTGGGGGCAGGAGGAAAAGGGGACGACAGAGGATGAGATGGCTGGACGGCATCACCAACTCAATGGACGTGAGTTTGAGTGAACTCCGGGAGTTGGTGATGGACAGGGAGGCCTGGTGTGCTGCGATTCATGGGGTCGCAAAGAGTTGGACACGACTAAGTGACTGAACTGAGCTGAACTGAATGGTTTAGTGGTTTTCTCTACTTTCTTCAATAAAAGTCTGAATTTGGCAATAAGGAGTTTATGATCTGAGCCAGTCAGCTCCTGGTCCTGTTTTTGCTGACTATATATAGTTTCCCTACCATCTGCTGCAAAGAATATAATCAATCTGATTTTGGTGTTGACCATGTGGTGATGTCCATGTGTAGATTCCTCTCTTGTGTTGTTGGAAAAGGGTGTTTGCTATGACCAGTGTGTTCTCTTGCAAAACTCTATTAGCCTTTGCCCTGCTTCATTTTGTACTCCAAGACCCAATTTGCCTGTTACTTCAGATATATTTTTGCTTCCAGCTTTTGCATTCCAGTCCCGTGTACTGAAAAGGACATCTTTTTCTGTGTGTTATTTCTAGAAGATCTTGTAGGTCTTCATAGAAGTGTTCAACTTCTGCTTCTTCAGCATTACCAGTTGAGGTATAGGTTTGGATTACTGTGATATTGAATGGTTTATGTTGGAAATGAACAGAGATCATTTTGTCATTTGAGATTTCACCCAAGTACTGCATTTTGGACTCTTTTGTTGACTATAAAGGCTATTCCAGCTCTTCCAAGGGATTCTTGCCCAGTGGTGGATATAATGCCATCTGAATTAAATTCACCCATCCCATTCCATTTTAGTTCAGTGATTCCTAAAAATGTCGATGTTCACTCTTGCCATCCCCTGTTTGACCACTATTTACCTCGATTCTTAGACCTCATTCCAGGTTCCTATGTAATATTGTTTTTTAGCTCAATATTTGCCCAATTTGCCTATTACTTCAGGTATATTTTTGCTTCCAGCTTTTGCATTCCAGTCCCCTGTACTGAAAAGGACATCTTTTTCTGTGTGTTATTTCTAGAAGATCTTGTAGGTCTTCATAGAAGTGTTCAACCTCAGCTTCTTCAGCATTACTGGTTGAGGTATAGGCTTGGATTACTGTGATATTGAATGGTTTATGTTGGAAATGAACAGAGATCATTTTGTCATTTGAGATTTCACCCAAGTACTGCATTTTGGACTCTTTTGTTGACTATAAAGGCTATTCCAGCTCTTCCAAGGGATTCTTGCCCAGTGGTGGATATAATGCCATCTGAATTAAATTCACCCATCCCATTCCATTTTAGTTCAGTGATTCCTAAAAATGTCGATGTTCACTCTTGCCATCCCCTGTTTGACCACTATTTACCTCGATTCTTAGACCTCATTCCAGGTTCCTATGTAATATTGTTTTTTAGCTCAATATTGAGCTACTGTCAGCATTTTACTTTTCATTCTTATTTTTTACTAAGTCTTTCATAAAATATATTTAAAATTACATGTTTTCCAGTAGAAACATCAACCTACATTTACCTTGACACTGAATTTAGTGACTGATGCATATCCGGTAATGCAATAGCTTTTTTTCACCAGAAGACAGAGAAGTAGGTTGCCGTATGAAAATTCAGAAATAGTTTTCACTATGGAGGAGCTAGTACTCAAGGCTAGAGTTTCTTCCCACCATACTGCACTATAAGGGATCTTCATGTGTTTTTTAAGACAAAAATATACCACCTAGAATAATTTATATTTTTTATTTGCCTAAAATAAAACCTGAAAAAACTTCAAGGGAAATTATATGTGGAAGGTTTAAATTACTCAAAATGATATTACTCAGGAATTAGGAATGACCTAAATTTAGGAATCTTTGAATAGTTTACAACTTTAGTTTCAATCTCCAAAATATTTTACTCTACTCAAATTTGATGACATCGTAGAAATCAGCTACTGATGAACAAGCATGACATACAAAGAGAAAGGCCCTGACCTAGTGGATTGTTATTAATTAGTTTGATTTGGTTAAATACGTTCACCATCAACTAAATTAATGAAAATAACAAATTGAGAGGAAGAAATGAACAGATGGGAAGCTACCATATGCTTGTGACACACACTTAATTGATAATAATTAAGCAATTATGGAATGGAAGAAAATGCTAATTCAGATGTCTATGGCATTTGAAATGCCTGTTTGTAAAACTGTGTCGTTTATAATGGATACTGTTCCACTCAGCCCCTGAATTAGCTACAAGTATTGAGGGCAAAGGAAAGAAATCACACCAGTGTTTTCTAATGCAACCTCAAGCACTGACCACATTTATTAAGCATTTAGAAAATACACAGATTCTATGACAAATGTGGAATTAATAAACATAAATTTTAGGTTTTACATAAAAATAAAATCTTATTCTTGGTCTCAAGACAGCATGAGGTGCTACTAGCTATTGAGATGTTTAAGAATGGTGATGGACATTATATTAGTAGCACCTCTCAGACATGGCTTGACTACTTTCTAGAATTTAGACTTTAGTTGCTCATTCACACAGGGAAGCCAGGGAAGGTCTGGGTTCAAAACATCATTCACGTTCTAAGAACAATGGTGTTATGACTCCCAAATTTTTCTTTTTTGTTTCTCTTTTACCTAATCTACTCTTTTCTATCTTGTCATTATAAGCATATGCCTTTCTTTGCTTGTCTAACTGTCTTAAGAACTTTGCTTCACATTAGAGGACTGTTTCCTCTTGATTTATTTATCCTGCAGGTCAATTATTAGAAAGATAAGCCAATTTCATATTGTCGCAACTAGTTTGCTTCTTTTAATGAAACAAAGAAAAGGAAGAAGCCAGCTAGCAACACTGAATTGCAGTGATCTTTAAAATGTTATTTTTACTGTCATTTTATTATCATAGTACCTGCCTTGCATAAACAAATTTGGCATTGATCATCCTAAACATTTTTATGGTAAGGTAATAAATTAGATAGAGTTTATAGAAATTCCTACTCAGATACAGTATTAATTCCTCAAACTACCTGAAGCAAGCAAATTTCCAGTACTGGATAAAATTTGATTAAATACTCAGTGTCAATGAATACCATTTATTTTCATTAAGGCAGGTAAATAAACATGTGCAATACCACAAAATGTGCCTTTGAGGCATAAAAAACGATTAGCCTCCCTCACTTGAATTTCATCACAGAATCTGAAATCTATGACAGGTAACATGCTACCTAATAAACAAGTTCAAGAAAACGTTTCCTGAATTCAGCTTCTAGGGCTGCTGTAACAAAATACTAGAGAAAGAGACTGCTGCTGCTGCTGCTAAGTCGCTTCAGTCGTGTCCAACTCTGTGTGACCCCATAGATAGCAGCCCACCAGGCTCCCCCATCCCTGGGATTCTCCAGGCAAGCACACTGCAGTGGGTTGCCATTTCCTTCTCCAATGCATGAAAGTGAAAAGTGAAAGGGAAGTCGCTCAGCTGTGTCTGACTCTTTGCCACCCCATGGGCTGCAGCCCACCAGGCTCCTCCGTCCATGGGATTTTCCAGGCGAGAGTACTGGAGTGGGGTGCCATTGCCTTCTCCGAGAGAAAGAGACTAGATAGCTTAAATAACAGATTTTTGCTTTTTCTCACAGTTCTGGAGGATATAAATTCTAGATCAAGGTGCTAGCTGCGTTGGTTTCTTCCAAAGCTCCTTTCATTGACTTGTAAATGGCAATTTCTCCATATACTTTCTCATGGTTTTTGCTCTGTATTTTTTTCTAAGTTCAAATTTCTTCTTCTCATAGGGAAATCAATCATACTGGATTAGGGTCCACCCTAATTACCTCCTTCTAATTTAATTACCTCTTTAGAAACACCATCCCCAAATAAAACCATATTCTGAGGTACTGCAGGTTAGGTCTTCAAGATATCAATTTAGGGGAACACAGTTCAACCAATAACATATCCTAAGAGGTTAGAACATCTGGTAAATCATTTTTAGTTTAAAATATTCTTATGGCAATTATCTACAGGTGCATGCATTTTTTATACCATCCCCAAATAAAACCATATTCTGAGGTACTGCAGGTTAGGTCTTCAAGATATCAATTTAGGGGAACACAGTTCAACCAATAACATATCCTAAGAGGTTAGAACATCTGGTAAATCATTTTTAGTTTAAAATATTCTTATGGCAATTATCTACAGGTGCATGCATTTTTTAAAAATTAGTGATCTCAGTCATTTGAGTGGGCTTCCTTGGTGACTCAGACAGTAAAGAATCTGCCTGCAATGCAGGAGACCCCGGTTCAATTCCTGGGTCGGGAAGATCCCCTGGAGGAGGCATGGCAACCCACTGCAGTATTCTTGTCTGGAGAATCCCCATGGACAGAGGAGCCTAGCAGGTGCAGTCCATGGTGTCACAGTCAGACACGACTGAGCAACTAAGCACACATTGTATAGCACAGGGAATAATAGCCATTATTTGGAATAATATTTAGTGGAGTATAATCTATAAAAATGACCCTTTGAGAGACAAAAGCAAAAAGTCCAATACTTGCTTGACTTATATACACTGATTTCTTTAACTCCCTTCCTCATAGTCTTTCCCTATGTTTGCATAAGATTCGATAGAAAGCATATTTTCTAAGTAACATATTGAACACTAATGACATCCCAGGCTCCAAACCAAGTATTTTATCTTATTTAAAAACATAACCAGTAATAAATGAAGCATTTTATGTTATTATTTTCCATTTCACACAAAAAGAATTTAAAACGGTGTAAATAATTTTTCAAAGATTAACAAAAAGTAGCAATTGTAGAGCTTGATTTCAAACCCTGGGTATCTAACTCCACAGTCATTTTCTTAAGCTCTGCATTCTACTACTTCTACTTGGAATCAAAATCTCATCAAAATTTGAAGAAGAATGCATTCAGTCCTAAGTATCATGTGAGTTGCAGGTTTTCATATACATCCTTTATCAGACTGAGGAGAGTCTGTTTTTTTTCCCTACTCTGCTGAGAGTTTTATTTTTTCCCATAAATTATATTGAACTTTGTCAAATGCTTTTTTATCTACTAAAATAATCATAACTTTTTCTCTTTTTATTTTGGTTTTTGGTGCAGTGGAGTCTACTTGGTTTGGAGCCTGGCATGTCGTTAGCGTTCAACACATTACTTAGAAAATATACTTTCTACCGAATCTAGGCAAACTTGGGAAAAAAACTGTGAGAAAGGGGGTTAAAGCATGCTTTTTCACTGCAATAATTTTCAGAGGTAAGAATGCAGAAGATACCATAAATATTTTTTGAGTTAACATGTAGAACTTGAAGGTTATATATTACTAAAGCAGAGTAGATTTACTGAGGGGGCATTACTATAGTATCAGCAAGTAGGTGTATCTAAGCCATAGTTAGACTTTCTTGTTTAAAGGACAAACTTTTGTGCCAAGTGAAAATATATACAGACATTTGTTACCCTGTTACTGATGATGTGGCTCACAGACACGGAAACTGGTCTCCACTGGGGTCAAGCATAGTGATTTTTTGGAGGAGGATTAGGGTGGGAGAAGGAAGAATTTGAGAGCTAATTCTCTCTGAAAAATAGCTAATGTGGATAATTTTTGCCTTTTGCTACAATTAGGCTCATTCTAGTAAACATCAATACTAATTACTTGAGCTATTTACAGAAGCAGCCACACAAATCTTCAATGAGAGTTTCAGCCACAAGCATCTAAAGATGGATAGAAAATCATAGTTATAAATTTTTAGTCATAGCAAGACTTCTTACTCTGGTACTATTTAGGACAAAAGTTTCTAGCTGAATTCCTCAGAAATATTTACATTTTATTTAATATTACGTACTGGATGCTTAGCTTTCTTGACCTGGATATGTCTGGCTTGACTTCTCTTGCTTTTTCTGCCATTGGCCCATGTTTGATTATAAGAACACAGGAGGAAACACTTCAACAACATTCATAGGCCAAAGCAAGGTATACGGGTACATGGAATAGGTTTATTCAAGGGTTCTCAGAAGCAAATAGGGTAGAAAAGTCTCAAGTACTTGGATCCTTGAAGTAACAGCTCTGAGAATGTAGCAAGAGTTGTTGCAATGCAAGTGTTGTAATTCCATGCCACACTAAGCACCCCTTGGAAACACTAGTCAGTACAGTTCAGTCACTCAGTCATGTCCAACTCTTTGCGACCCCATGGGCTGAAGCATGCCAGGCTTCCCTGTCCATCAACAACTCCAAGAGATTACTCAAACTCATGCCCATCGAGTTGGTGATGCCATCCAACCATCTCATCCTCTCCCCTTCTTCTCCTGGCTTCAATCTTTCCCAGCATCAGGGTCTTTTCCAATAAATCAGTTCTTTGCATCAGGTGGCCAAAATATTGGAGTTTCAGCTTCAGCATCAGTCCTACCAATGAATATTCAGACTGATTTCCTTTAGAATTGACTGGCTGGATCTCCTTGCAATCCAAGGGGCTCTCAAGAATCTTCTCCAACACCACAGTTCAAAAGCATCAATTCTTTGGCACTCAGCTTTCTTTATAGTCCAACTCTCACATCTATACATGACTACTGGAAAAACCATAGCTTTGACTAGATGGCTCTTTGTTGGCAAAGTAACGTCTCTGCTTTTTAATATGCTGTCTATGTTGGTCATAGCTTTTCTTCCAAAGAGCAAGCATCTTAATTTCATGGTTGCAGTCACCATCTGCAGTGATTTTGGAGCCCAAGAAAATAAAGTCTGTCAATGTTTCCACTGTTTCCCCATCTATTTGCAATGAAGTGATGGGACTGGATGCCATGATCTTGGTTTTCTGAATGGTGAGTTTTAAACCAACTTTTTCAGTCTTATCTTTCACTTTCATCAAGAAGTTCTTTAATTCTTCTTTGCTTTCTGCTGTAAGAGTGGTGTCATCTGCATAACTGAGGTTATTGATATTTCTCCCAGCAATCTTGACTCCAGCTTGTGCTTCATTCAGCCCAGCAAACCTCATGATCTACTCTACATTTAAGTTAAATATGCAGGATGACAATATACAGCTTTGACATACTCCTTTCCCAATTTGGAACCAGTCTGTTGTTCCATGTCCCGTTCTAACTATTGTTTCTTGACCTGCATACAGATTTCTCAGAAGGCAAGGAAGGTGGTCTGGTATTCCCATCTCTTTAAGAGTTGTCCAGTTTGTTGTGATCCACACAGTCAAAGGCTGTGGTGTAGTCAATAAAGCAGAAGTAGGTGTTGTTTGTGGAACTCTCTTGCTTTTTCAGTGATCCAACGGATATTGGCCATTTGATATCTGATTCCTCTGCCTTTTCTAAATCCAGCTTGAACATTTGGAAGTTCATGTTTCACATACTGTTGAAGCCTAGCTTGGGGAATTTTGAACATTATGTGTCTAGTGTGTGAGATGAGTGAAATTGTGTGGTAGTTTGAAAATTCTTGGGCATTGCCTTTCTTTGGGATTGGAATGAAAACTGATCTTTTCCAGTCCTGTGGCCACTGTTGAGTTTTCCAAATATGCTGACATGTTGAGTGCAGCAATTTCATAGTGTCATCTTTCAGGATTTGAAATAGCTCAGCTGGAATTCCATCACCTCCACTAGCTTTGTTCATAGTGATTCTTCCTAAGGCCCACTTGACTTTGCATTCCAAGATGTCTGGCTCTACGTGAGTGATCACACCATTGTGGTTATCTGGGTCATGAAGATCTTTTATGTATAGTTCTTCTGTGTATTCTTGCCACCTCTTCTTAATATCTTCTGCTTCTGTTAGGTCCATATCATTTCTGTCCTTTATTGTGCCCATCTTTGCATGAAATGGTCCCTTGGTATTTCTAGTTTTCTTGAAGAGATCTCTAGTCTTTCCCTTCTATTATTTTCCTCTATCTCTTTGCATTGATAACTAATGAAGGCTTTCTTATCCCTCTGTGCTATTCTTTGGAATTCTGCATTCAGATGGGTATATCTTTCCTTTTCTCCTTTGCCTTTAGCTTCTTTTCTTTTCTCAGCTATTTGTAAAGCCTCCTCAGAGAACCATTTTGCTTCTTTTCCTTGGGGATGGTCTTGCCCACTGCCTGCTGTACAATGTCATAAACCTCTGTCCAGAGTTCTTCAGGCACTCTGTCTATCAGATATAATCTCTTGAATCTGTTTGTCACTTCTACTGCATAACCGTAAGAGATTTGATTTAGGTCAAACCTAAAAGGTCTGGAAAAGGTCAGTTTTCATTACAATCCCAAAGAAAGGCAATGCCAAAGAATGCTCTAACTAGCGCACAATTGCATTCATCTCACACGCTAGTAAAGTAATGCTCAAAATTCTCCAAGTCAGGCTTCAACAATACATGAACCATGAACTTCCAGGTGTTCAAGCTGGTTTTAGAAAAGGTAGAGGAACCAGAGATCAAATTGCCAACATCCACTGGATCATGGAAAAAGCAAGAGAGTTCCAGAAAAACATCTATTTCTGCTGTATTGACTATGCCAAAGCCTTTGACTGTGTGGATAACAATAAACTGTGGAAAATTCTGAAAGAGATGGGAATACCAGACCACCTGACCTGCCTTTTGGGAAATCTGTATGCAGGTCAGGAAGCAACAGTTAGAAATGGACATGGAAGAACAGACTGGTTCCAAACAGGAAAAGGAGTACATCAAGGCTGTATATTGTCACCCTGCTTATTTAACTTATATGCAGAGTACATCATGAGAAACACTGGACTGGAAGAAGCACAAGCTGGAATCAAGATTGCCGGGAGAAATATCAATGACCTCAGAGATGCAGATGACACCACCCTTATGGCAGAAAGTGAAGAGGAACTAAAATCCTCTTGATTTGCTGCAAAGAATATAATTAATCTGATTTCAGTATTGACCATCTGGTAATGTCCATGTGTAGAGTCTTCTCTTGTGTTAATAGAAGAGGAAGTTTGCTATGACCAGTGTGTTCTCTTGGCAAAACTATATTAGCCTTTGCCCTGCTTCATTTTGTACTCCAAGGCCAAATTTGCCTATTACTCCAGGTTATCTCTTTACTTCCTTTACTTTTGCATTCCAATCCTCTATAATGAAAAGGACATCTTTTTTGTGTGTTATTTCTACAAGATCTTGTAGGTCTTCATAGAACTGTTCAACTTCAGCTTCTTCAGCATTACTGTTGAGGCATAGACTTGGATTACTGTGATATTGAATGGTTTGCCTTGGAAATGAACAGAGATCATTCTCTGATTTTTGAGTAGGACATCTTTTTTGTGTGTTATTTCTACAAGATCTTGTAGGTCTTCATAGAACTGTTCAACTTCAGCTTCTTCAGCATTACTGTTGAGGCATAGACTTGGATTACTGTGATATTGAATGGTTTGCCTTGGAAATGAACAGAGATCATTCTCTGATTTTTGAGATTGCATCCAAGTACTGCATTTTGGACTCTTCTGTTGACTATGAGGGCTACTCCATTTCTTCTAAGGGATTCTTGCCCACAGTAGTAGATATAATGGGCATCTGAGTTAAATTCACCCATCCAGTTCATTTTATTTCACTGATTCCTAAAATGTCGATGTTCACTCTTGCCATCTCCTGTTTGACCACTTCCAATTTACCTTGCTTCATGGACTTAACATTCCAGTTTCCTATGCAATATTGTTCTTTATAGCATCAGACTTTACTTCCATCACCAGTCAGATCCACAACTGGGTGCTGTTTTTGCTTTGGCTCCATCCCTTCATTCTTTCTGGAGTCATTTTTCCATTCTTTTCCAGTAGCATATTGGGCCCGTACTAACCTGGGAAATTCATGTTTCAGTTTGGAAGTATTTAGTGGAAACACTAAGACTTAATTTAAATCACAAAACAAAGAATACCATTAAGCTCACCTGTCCCTCCAAAACACATCACACAGCAAGGCACAGGATTTTCCCAATATAAAGGGTAACATCACAGTAAATGTCAGTTTTTACAGATGGTGAAAAGGGGGTATATTATAAAAAAGAGACTATAGCAGAAACATTATTTTATTTTGATATGAAAAAGACACAAAATATTTTGTAGTCATCTCATAGTATTTATGAGAAAAAGAAATACCATCCTTGTGAGGTCACTTTTGATCTTCTTTTAATTAGCTTCCTAAAGATGTTCACAGTGATTTTATTTATATTTTCCCTTTTTCTGTTTCAAACACCTTTCTACTAATTACCCTCTCACTCTAACAAACCTTAAAGTAAAATCATGAAACAATGACTCATTGTGTTTTAACACTGGTCGTTTAAAAGCTATGGAAGTTATTTAGATGTATGTAAATATAGGCCATTTCAGGACAGGCAAAATCACTACAGTATCTGATCTAGGTGGAGCTTTGGCAACTAGCAAGGCACACAGGAACACAGTAAGTAATACTGTCCCAGAAAGAATGCATTATCATAAAATTCTTAGAAAATAAATGTGTCATTAAAAATGGCCATGTCAATGACTTAAAAAAATTAATTCTTGGATAACTATCACATCTTATTTCATTTTACTAGTTCAAACAAAGCAAGGATTTTGAATGTTAACATATGAGGCAGTAAGTGTAAGTCTTGCAAAGATGTTTAAAGTACATTGGTTTTAAAGTGTTTTACATATTTCTAATATATTCTTGCCATTCTCCAATGGCTCAGCTGGTTCAGAACCTGTCTGCCAATTCAGGAGATGCAAGAGATGCAGGTTCGATCCCTGGGTCAGGAGGATCCCCTGGAGAAGGAAATGGCAACGCATTCCAGTATTCTTGCTTGGAGAATCCCATGGACAAAAGAGCCTCGTAGGCTACAGTCCACGGGGTTGCAAAAGAGTAGGACATGACTTAGTGACTAAACAACAGCAACCACAAAAATATTAGTAACCATTGTATGGGACTTTTCTTTGTTATGTTTTGGTATTTCACCTTAGCAGACATGAATGCAGAGCAAATGTTAGCATATCTACCGATGCAGGCAAAAGCAGGTAATAACCTGGCAGCCCTTGAACCTCTCGCATATGATCAGTCGTTTCTGACTCTGCATCTCCATGGACTGCAGCCCACTAGGCTCCTCTGTCCATGTGATTTCCTAGGCAAGAATACTGAAGCAGGTTGCCATTTCCTCCTCAAAGGAATTTTCCCTGACCCAGGGATCGAACCTGCATCTCCTACATCTGCATTGACAGGCAGATTCTTTACCACTGAGCCACCTGGAAAGTTAATTCATGGTATTACTCAAATTTGCTTCATTAAAGCAAGAGTAAGAACTTAAGACATGAAGAAGCACAACAATAATAGCAAAGTATCAGTATATTTTTTGTTACATGTAGAAAATGCTAGGTGAAATTTACTTAGAGAAAAAAATGTTTATTAGTTTAAAACTGAAAAGTACAATGTGTATTAATCTTAATTATGGATTGATAGAGGTCTGAAATTATTTAAACATAAAATAAATATGCCATGTCCAATCTTTCTAAACTGTATCCCTAAAATAGGCTCTATTCTCAGGTCTGCATTATTTATAGAATATTGTTCACAGTTCCATCTGGTACACCTTCTGTTGCCTATATCATCTGATAAGGGAAAGTTTTCTTTCCCCAATAACTCAAGGAAGAGCTCTGAAATTGGATTACATTGACTTCATTGGCTGACTTGGGCCATGTCCTTCATCTGTCAAACTATCATGACCAGCAGAAGATGGTGCTGAACAACACAACGGAGGTCATAAGTTCCACAGTTAGTACTGGAGATAGACCAAGTTTCATTGGAGCATCTAGGATAATTTCACCACAACAGATTAAAATACTAATGCTAAAATAATGAGTGGACTTGTGGCTGCTAAACAACAAACAGCCTATAATCACCTTGAATGAAATAGGCTCCTGACAAATGCACCTTCCACCCTACATCCCCCAAGACTCATGCGGAGAGAATAAGAGTAGTCATTGTAAGAAGTGGCTAAACATAGGTTTCTGTGATTCACATCTTGTTTACTTAGATCCTGTTTTGAGAGCGAACACATAGGCTAGCTCCTTGTATAAACAAGTGACACTTAAAACACCAAACCGCCACGGTACAAACTAGAAGGTGTCATCACCATTTTATATGTTATCAGCCACATCCACCTTGAAAAAGGACAACCACACAGAGTAGCAGGCCTCAGAGTCAGCTATGCATGTGTAGCTGAATGGGCTTTCAGTGTCATCATTATTAGCTGTACCCTATGAAATATAAAATGATCCTGATTTTGAATAAGTAAGCTGTTGGATGCTTACTTTTGTCATTCAATATAGGGCATGCCAGGGTAATTTAGGGTATGACGTTTGCACACACAAACACACAGACACACTTTTTAATTTCAGCTAAAAATTTAGGTCTTCTAAACCAGGCACATTTTAGAATATTTATTCTACTAGCAGAAAGGCACTGGTGCGTGTACAAGGGATGTGCCTTAAATATGATATTGTTTCTGTCTTTAAGGAACTCTCATTCTAACAATAATCATAAGATTATCAGCAGGCACTAAGTTCTTCATAAATTCCTGGTAACCTACCTGACAATAACTCATTTAATTTTCATGCCAGGCATGTATTCTAAGGACTACTATTATCTCCATTTTAAGAATGGGGAAACAGGGTCATAAGGAAATTGAGCTAATAAGTGGCAGATTTAAATTTAGGGACTCTGATTCAAAAGACAGATTTCTTAATTATTCTGTAATACTCTACAGTCTACTAGGAAAAATATAGAAGTAGAGCATCACTCTAGGGGGAAGAAAAGCTTGCAAACACATGTTTCAGGAGAAGTAATGTGTCATAGCAAATGTATGATTATGGTAGGAAAATCTGGATAATGAGTCCATATTACATGGGAAATTGAAGGCATCATTTTCTCTTTGTGATGATTCTAGGATGGTTTGTTGATATCATTACTTTTTGTGTCTTCAGCTGCACTCTCATCATGCTTTATTATAGCACTTCACACAACTTATAGTAATGGATTTGTTTACAAGTTTCAACTCCTCCATTAGACAGTAATTTATCACAGAGCAAGGACCAAGTCTCTTTCATGATTGAATGCATACCATTTAACTCTATGAACATAAAAGAAATATTTATGTGTAAGTAAATTCACATTATGAACACTTCTCTCACTGGAAGCAAAATATTTAAACCACCAAAGAAGACATTTGCAACCCCAGATATATGCTTATTTTACTTCAAATAACTCCAAAGAATGAGTTAGTTAATTTACAAATAAAAAACTATTCTTAAAGCTTTTACATTTAAATATATAAGCTTGCCCTACTTTCATATATGAGTTGAATCCCCTAAAACCAATGAGTTCCGTGTTTCTACTATAGCATCCCTACCATAATAGACAGAACTCGACTCATATATGGACTTACCAGGTGTCTCAGTAGTAAAAAATCTGCCTGCCAGTGCAGGAGATGCAGCAGATATGGGTTCAACCTCTGGGTCAGGAAGATCCCCTGGGACAGGAAATGGCAACCCATTCCAGTATTCTTGCCTGGAAAATCACATGGACAGAGAAGCCTGGTGGGCTACAGTCTATAGGGTCACAAAGAGTCAGGCATGACTGAGTGACAGAGCACACAGCAATATTCATATATATCTCAAAATACTACCAGAAAGTCATTGACAATACATCAAATATCTTGCCCCATCTTTGATATACCCATTTACTTTCTTCTATCTACAACCGCTAAATTTTATTTAGAAATAAGTCCTGTGTCCTTCACAATTTCTACAAATATGTCACAATACCTTCTTGACATTATTATGTGAATTTTCAGGGTCAGATGAAGTGGAAAGTTGTATGTCTGTTTCCAAGATATTTATTAAGTAAATAATCGGGGGAATGTACTACTATTTAGAGTCACATTTCTGTTATGGGTGCTATAATGAAAATTGCAAGATACTGTGGAAACTATCTAACCCACAATAAAGAAAGAAAAGATATGAACTTGGGTATTTCAAAAGCAGATCACTTTTACTATAAAAAGATGATGGTAAAACGGAGTGAGAAACTGTCAGAGAGTAGAAAGGCAGGCTAGAATTGTTCTCACAGAGTAACAAGTTTGTATTTTAATCTAATTACAAGGGAAAGAGGGAACATTTTAAGGTAGCAGGTTGATGTAAATCTTATTGCATTTTAAAGAACATTACTTTGCCTGGTGCATGGAGAATAACCTGTAGTAGGAAGTATGGATTTAACTTCTAAAGACGTATTGATATAATCAACTCCAGTTTTTCCTATCTTCATGGACACTACTAGCAACTCAGATTTATGTTTGGAAATCCACTCAAAATAACGTTAATCATGCAAAAAGTCAACGACTTTTAGTTCCTTCTCAAGAAAGTGTACTCAGTCGTGTCTGACTCTTTGCGACCCCATGGACTGTAGCCTACCAGGCTCCTCTGCCCATGGGATTTTCCAGGCAATAGTACTGGAGTGGATTGCCATTTCCTTCTCCAGGGGATCTTCCTGACCCAGGGATCGAACCCAGGTCTCCCGCATTGCAGGCGGATTCTTTACCAGCTGAGCCACAAGCTACAGATAACATTCTGAACCCAGTCCTTTGAGCTGTTTTGCAGATACTGAAACCCCCACAAGGTGGAAGAAGTTAACTGCTGCTCACAAGCAGGAAGACCCCAGAGTAATTGGACAGATGGTTGATGACGTTGACTCCCTATTGCATTGACTACCTCATTATCAACGAGTCAGAAGAATGTCCACAGTCTGATCCCATATCACACAACCTTATCTCAAGGACAAAAAGGGTCTAAAACAGGAAAAGTGAAGAAGCGAAGTCACTCAGTTGTGTCCGACTCTTTGCGACCCCATGGACTGTAGCCCACCAGGTTCCTCAGTCCATGGGATTTTCCATGGAGTCCATGGAGTGGGTTGCTATTTCCTTCTCCAAGGGATCTTCCCAGCCCAGGGATCGAACCTGGGTCTCCTGCATTGTAGGCAGATGCTTTACCGTCTGAGCTACCAGGGAAGCCCAAAACAGGAAAACAGACACATAAATCACTTGTATGTGATTTATGGAAATCAGGGGCATTAACTGGACTGTAGATTCAGTGTTATTACCACTGTGTTATTATTATCTGGAAGTGCTACTTTTTCTACCTTTGCTGCTCCAGTACAACTGCCGCACATTCATGAAGTTGTTGACTAAACATTAGAACATGGAGCTTCACCACCATAAACTTGCCCATCTGCAAAAAGCTGCCTGTCCACCACCACAGCTGTCAGAAGCTGGCTTCTGCCTTACTTCTATCTTTCAAATATCCGCCATCTGCATCTCCCTGGAAGAACCCAACTTTTATTCACAATCTTAAGTATACGAGTCATGAAAAATGTAAATTTTATCCTTCTAATTCTTGTGATAAGAGAAAAATATTGAAGGGGTGAGAAGAGATTCCATTTAACAATGAGCAGTATTCAACACAGAAGGTTGATTTTTTTAACAGGAGAGTTATTCTCTCCATTCTTCTATGTCATCTTGTTGATAAACATTCACATTGAACACAATTATTTGCGTGCTCTGGGGTTATTACAAATGTTTCTCCCACTGACCTCCTTACTAGACTTTGTCAAAAAAAATTCTCTTCTTCAAACTTGGAAAGTTTTGACTTTAAGGTCTGAACCTAGGAATCTGAGGAATCTTTATCTCTGTCCCTCTGTCTCATACAAAGTGGACAACAGAGTGGTGTTCTTTTGAGGAGAATTTCTCTCTTCTGTTTCTGATGACTAATGTCAAATCATGCAGAACATCTAAAAATCAGGTCGCAATTTTTTCACAGTCAGTTGTTTTAGAGATCATTCCATAAGGTCATACAGTTCCATTGAAGGAGGGATGGCAGTGACTAGGATTAGGCATGCTGGTCCTGTGGGCAAGCATCTCATGCAATTTACATGTGAGCACAGGGCCTTTAGAGCCTGGCTCTGAGTACATTTTCACATGGGGCTATCAGTTCTGCCTGACTTTCTGTCTAGGAGGATGAAATCATATCCAGTTGATATTGGGTGGTTTTGAGTTGCATTGTTACTGCCTGGTGTTTTAAGATAGGCTCAGTCTTTTTCAAAAGTTATTATATTGCCAAGAGCAATTTCTCCAAAGTACTATATTAAAAAGTGCACACGAGTTTTGTTCCAAACACCTAAAAATCTGTAATATGCCTCCTATCTCTCAGCAAGCCATGCCATAGGCTCTTGGCAATATCTTGTCAGCACAAATACTGCTGGTATATAAAAGCCAAATAACAGGCTGCTTAATTTGTAGCGTATAACCCTCAAAATGAGCCAAATTCATAGCGGGAAGCTCTGGGTTATATAATAAATGCCCTGGAGCAGCACACCCATATGTACCATGTACTGCCTTAAGTTCAGTTCAGTTCAGTCGCTCAGTCGTGTCCGACTCTTTGCGACCCCATGAATCGCAGCACGCCAGGCCTCCCTGTTCATCACCATCTCTCGGAGTTCACTCAGACTCACATCCATCGAGTCAGTGATGCCATCCAGTACTGCCTTAGAAATACAAAAAACAATGAGTCTTTTTTTTCCTGGTCATGAATGACTTAAGATGCATTGCTTTTTATTTTGTTAGACACTAATGGAGACTCTGAACACGGATAGATGAGACAACATTTGTTGAGTACCAGCCAGTCTCAGCCTGTCAACTTCCCAAGTTGTGGCTGGACTGGCCCTTATGGTGACAGCAGACACCTTCAGCAAAAACCATCAGGAAGTTTTGGGGGAAAACATTCACTGCTTATAAGTCCTGGACACAAAGACGTCCTGGGGTGGGGGAAGAGAGAAAGTGGGCCTGAGGTTCTGCCTTTATTGGGGTTGAATGTGGTGACCCGGGGTTTCTTCATGAGTGCTAAGTCGCTTCAGTCGTGTCTGACTCTTCGTGACCCCATGGACTGTAGCCCGCCAGGCTCTTCTGTCCATGGGATTCTCCAGGCAAGAATACTGGAGTGGGTTGCCATTCCTTTCTCCAGGGGATCTTCCTGACCCAGGAAGTTTCTTACATCTCCTGCGCTGGCAGACAGTTTCTTTACCACTAGCACCACCTGGGAAGCTTGGGCTCACTCTCTATTAAAAGTGTTGAAAAAAATGAAAGTGTTAGTCAGTCAGTTGTGTCTGATTCTTTGTTACCCCATGGACTGTAACCCACCAGGCTCCTCTGCCATGGAATTCTCCAGGCAAGGATACCGGAGTGGACAGCCATTCCCTTCTCCAGGGGACTTTTCCAATCACTCTATATTGGTGAGTTTAGAACATAAAAACAGGAATTTAAAGAGTGAGAAGAAAATAAAAAAAGCAGTCCAAATAGTCAGTTATCACATCAATCAAGATCTCTAAACTGAAGGAGCCTGGGGTTGGGGGTAGGGGGTGGGGTGAGTAGCCTGGTGATTTATCGAGCTGTGTGCCTGGGGCAATGTGCTTATTTGAGATATCCATCTGTGAAGTGAACTCCTTGCCACTCAAAACTTAAGACAGGCACTTGTATCACACAAAAGAAAAACCAACTCTCAGGGCTTGCATTAAAGCACTGCACACATAGGGAACGGCAGGCAATTCATTGTTGGGTGAGAGCTCAGTCGCTCAGTCGTCTCTGACTTTGCAACCCAGTGGACTGTAACCCTCAAGGCTCCTCTGTCTATGGAATTTTCCAGGTAAGAATACTGGATCAGGTCGCTATTTCCTTTTCTAAGGATTCTTCCCTACCCAGAGACTGAACCCAAGTCTCTTGCATCTCCTGCATTGGCAGCTGGATTCTTTACCACTGTATCACCTGGGAGCTGTTGCTAACAGCATACAAACTATAACTGAATGTTATGAGACTGCTAGATACCAGTCACAGTGGATTTTGAATCTTGATGACATATTAAGAGATTTAAGCCTTATTTGATAGGAGATGGGGTTCTGTGATTTGAGGATTAAGTTCAGCAGGCCTGAATTTATTTCAGTAAAAATGACAAATATACCTGCTTGACACTGACTCCTAGTCAGCATGTGACATGCTAATTAACAGTGCTGCTTGGTGGCCACAAGCAGCCAAGGTTGAAGGTTCAGGGAAGTTTGTATCAGCTTCTAAACAAGATCTGTGATTGGCCTCAAGTCTTGGTAAGAACCCTGCATTATGTATCCAGAATATGCCTACATGACAGGCAGGGTATAAGGAACCCAACTGAAACTAAATTTTGGCTTTTCTTATTCGGAAGAGTTCCATTAACACATTGGTGGTTTCTGGTTCAAGAAGGAAAGTGTGTCATGGAACAGCCCTTGGGGAGGTAGGACAGCTGATCTCACTTCTGACTTCTCCTGATACTTTGCCGTGAGCAGCCTTTGGCTGTGATACACGTCCTTATTTTAATGCTGTGACTATATCGTACCTCTTTCCTGCGATAAACTGGAGGTTTGTCAGCATTGACACTTGGTGTCCTGAGAGTTTGCCTTAGCAACTAGAACTGTTGCTAAGGGATGTCACATCAGGGCAGGCCATGTGAGAGCATTAATCAATGAATGGTTAATCAATGAATGGTATATTGTTGGTTGCAGATGCGAGGGAGGGAGACCCTTGGGTGTTTCTGGTTTGGATGACTGTAGATAGAAGCACCATCAACTAAAATTGCCAACACAGATAACACAGATTTTCTCTGGAAAACAATGTGCATAGTCTGGGAATAAGGTTGGGTTTGGGTGTGTTTTGAGCATCTGAATGAAAATGTTTGGACAGTTGAATATATAAGCCTGAAGGCAAAGTAATAAGTTTTTCTGGCAGTTGTAATAGTCGCTTGCAGAGATCTTTGTAGAGCAAGAGTAATGAGAAGATTAATGACATTTAAACAGATGGAGGAAACAAAAGAGCAGATATTTCCAATCATTAATATCATTCTCCCAGATTCAGATGGCGTCACTGAACCTGGACTTGCTTCTATTGTGTATGAACATTTTCTCAATGTGCTAGTTCAACTCTGCTTTTTCTCCTTAAGTAATATACTGCTGAATGAGACTAGCACATGGATGACTTTGTGTCTGTTTAAATTTTTACAAAAAAGAGATCTCTTGTAAAAATTTATATTTTAATTATTAGTTGTTATACATTCTTTACCAACATTCTCCCTTCTCTAGAAACATTTTTGGAGATTTAAGTTTACCACTATGCTTATTTTTTTATCCTAAATATTTTGCATATTCCTCACAAATCTAATGATGCTTGTTTGATATAATTAATATATGAGGTTGAAATTTTCATTAACTGTAGTCAAATAACATTTCACCTTTGTGATTTTATAAAGTTGTAAAAGTAAATTACCATGGAAATAGATGGGGAAACAGTGGAAACAGTGTCAGACTTTATTTTGGCGGGCTCCAAAATCACTGCTGATGGTGATTGCAGCCATGAAATTAAAAGATGCTTACTCCTTGGAAGAAAAGTTATGACCAACCTAGATAGTATATTCAAAAGCAGAGACATTACTTTGCCGACTAAGGTCCATCTAGTCAAGGCTATGGTTTTTCCAGTAGTCATGTATGGATATGAGAGTTGGACTGTGAAGAAGGCTGAGCGCCAAAGAATTGATGCTTTTGAACTGTGGTGTTGGAGAAGACTCTTGAGAGTCCCTTGGACTGCAAGGAGATCCAACCAGTCCATTCTGATGGAGATCAGCCCTGGGATTTCTTTGGAAGGAATGATGCTAAAGCTGAAACTCCAATACTCTGGCCACCTCATGAGAAGAGTTGACTCATTGGGAAAGACTCTGATGCTGGGAGGGATTGGGGGCAGGAGGAGAAGGGGACAACCGAGGATGAGATGGCTGGATGGCATCGCTGACTCGATAGATGCGGGTCTGAATGAACTCTGGGAGTTGATGATGCACAGGGAGGCCTGGCGTGCTGCGATTCATGGGGTCGCAAAGAGTTGGACATGACTGAGTGGCTGAACTGAAGTTAACTGAACCTATTAAAAAACATTATCACAAAGATTTGATAAATCAATTACATTTTGAAATATGATGTTTAAAAATAACTGTCTAAATGAAAATTGGCTCCAAGATAATAATTAAAACATACTTGAATAAAAATGACAGTAAAAATAAATAATTTATTTGCTGAAAAGACAATAGGGATGTAATAACAGAGTTATTGGTTGCAAGGGGCAGAATTCCAAGTGATTAACAGCGTAGAAGATAGAAGGTAAATTATTTCAGTTTAGTTCAGTTCAGTCGCTAAGTCGTGTCCGACTCTTTGCAACGCCATGAATCGCAGCACGCCAGGCCTCCCTGTCCATCACCAACTCCCGGAGTTCACTCAAACTCACATCCATCAGGTCGGTGATGCCATCCAGCCATCTCATCCTCTGTCGTCCCCTTCTCCTCCTGCCTCTAATCCCTCCCAGCATCAGAGTCTTTTCTAATGAGTCATCTCTTCTCATGAGGTGGCCAAAGTACTGGAGTTTCAGCTTTAGCATCATTCCTTCCAAAGAACACTCAGGACTGATCTCCTTTAGAATGGACTGGTTGGATCTTCTTGCAGTCCAAGGGACTCTCAAGAGTCTTCTCCAATACCACAGTTCCAAAGCATCAATTCTTCGGTGCTCAGCTTTCTTCACAGTCCAATTCTCACATCCATACATGAACACTGGAAAAACCATAGCCTTGACTAGATGGACCTTTATTGGCAAAGTAATGTCTCTGCTTTTGAATATGCTGTCTAGATTGGTCATAACTTTTCTTCCAAGGAGTAAGTGTCTTTTAATTTCATGGCTGCAATCACCATCTGCAGTGATTTTGGAGCCCAAAAAAATAAAGTCTGACACTATTTCCACTGTTTCCCCATCTATTTCCCATGAATTGATGGGACCGGATGCCATGATATTCGTTTTCTGAATGTTGAGCTTTAAGCCAACTTTTTCACTCTCTTCTTTCACTTTCATAAGGATGGTGTCATCTGCATATCTGAGGCTATTTATATTTCTCCCAACAATCTTGATTCCAGCTTGTGCTTCTTCCAGCCCAGTGTTTCTCATGATGTACTCTGCATAGAAGTTAAATAAGCAGGGTGACAGTATACAGCCTTGCTGTACTCCTTTTCCTATTTGGAACCAGTCTGTTGTTCCATGTCCAGTTCTAACTGTTGCTTCCTGACCTGCATATAGGTTTCTCAAGAGGCAGGTCAGGTGGTCTGGTATTCCCATGTTTTTAAGAATTTGCCACAGTTTATTGTGATACACAAAGTCAAAGGCTTTGCCATAGTCAATAAAGCAGAAATAGGATATTTTTCTGGAACTCTCTTGCTTTTTCCATGATCCAGCGGATGTTGGCAATTTGATCTCTGGTTCCTCTGCCTTTTCTAAAACCAAGTTGAACATCAGGAAGTTCACGGTTCACGTACTGCTGAATCCTGGCTTGGAGTATTTTGAGCATTACTTTACTAGCGTGTGAGATGAGTGCAATTGTGCAGTAGTAGGAGCATTCTTTGGCATTGCCTTTCTTTGGAATTGGAATGAAAACTGACCTTTTCCAGTCCTATGGTCACTGCTGAGTTTTCCAAATTTGCTCTAGTAAAAATGCAGCAACAAAAAATAAAGTTGAAACTAGTTTCTGGGTCTTTTGGAACTTGGGGCTACCTACCTCTAAGTTGTCTCTTTGTTTCTCTCTGTGTATCCCTCTATTTTTTCTTGTCTATAAATTTCATTTACCACTGCTCATATCGTGCCTTCTAGTAACTCCTATTTATCTTTTCAGTGTTATTAAGAGAGACTAAAGGTCATTTTTAGTTTTTTTTTTTTTTTTTTAATTCTTAAGAAAGGACATAAGATGGCTTCTATCACAGGCCCATTCCTGCACCAAGCATTTTTACCAGGAAGTGCGGTAATGTAAGAAAATGGCATTAAAAAGAACGGAATTCTGCCATTGCAGCATCATGGGTGAACTTAGAGAATATCATGCTTAGTGAAATGAGTCATACAGAGAAAAATACTGCATGCTATCACTTATATGTGGGATCGGAAAAGTAATATCAATGAATATATATGGAAAGTAGAAACAGACTCACAGATGTAGAAAACAAAATTGTGGTTACCAAATGGGATAGGGAAAGGAGGCAGGACAAATTGGCATGCTAGATTAAGATACAAACTACTATGTATAAAATACATAGGGCTTCCCTGATAGCTCAGTTGGCAAAGAACCCACCTGCAGTGCAGGAGACCCTGGTTTGATTCATGGGTCAGGAAGATTCACTGGAGGATGGATAGGCTCCACACTCCAATATTCTTGGGCTTCCTTTTTGGCTCAGCTTGTAAAGAATTGCCTGCAATGTGGGAGACCTGGGTTTGATCCCTGGGTTGGGAAGATCCGCTGGAGAAGGAAAAGGCTACCCACTCCAGTATTCTGGCCCGGAGAATTCCATGGACTGTATAGTCAGTCCATGGGGTCACAAAGAGTAGGACATGACTGAGCAACCTTCACTTTCATAAAATACATAAGCAATAAGGATATACTGTATAACACAAGGAATTATAGCCATTATCTTATAATAACCTACATGGGATATAATCTGCAAAAATACTGAATCACTCTGCTGCACACCTGATACTAATGTTAAAAATGAACTATATATCAAAAATTAAAGAAAAAAAAAAGAAAATGGCAACTGATGCTGGATCATAATAGGAATGGTGGCCAGGACTGGAGAAAAGTTAATCTTGAAAAGAGGGTGCTACTCTTCCCAGAACAAGAAAGAGGTACTGGAGAGAGACAGTAATTTGCACCTGCTAAAATGGTTATAGTAATCCCTTGATATCTTTCCCATTGACATTAACGGTGTAGAATAACTGTAACAAAGATAATGATGTTTCTTTCTATATGTGTGTGCATTCTAAGTTGCTTCAGTTGTGTCTGACTCTTTGTGACCCTGTGGACTGTAGTCCATCAGGCTCCTCTATCCATGGGATTCTGCAAATAAGAATACTGAAGTGGGTTGCTGTGCCCTTCTCCAGGGGGTCTTTGTGACCCAGGGATTGAAATCATGTCTCTTATATCTCCAGCATTAGCAGGCAGGTTCTTTACCATTAGTGCCACCTGGGAAGCCCCTTCCTTATACATGGAAATATATAACTTTATTGAGAAAAGTTCCATTGTAAGAGCTTAAGACTATTGACAAAAACCTAAACAACAAAATGAAGCAAAGCAAAACCTCATCTGACCCTCACCCTACCACATGTAAAACAATCAGAGACATAAGTCAGAGATAGAATTTTACTAAAATTTGGAAGTTCTAATTTTGAGTTTGAGACTATATAAGAAATATTTGATTTTTCACCAAAATATGCAATATGTTTAAAAAAAACTTTTATGAATAATTTTATATTAATTAAGAAAGACTTGGGGTTTAAGAAATAATCTAGAGACAGACAGTAATAATTGTTTTCTACATACCTGTTTTTATAATTTAGATTGCTTAATTTTTAATAAGTTGACCTTATTTTTTATATAAGACAATGCAAAAGCAGTTACTAAAGTAACATGTGGTTATTTTAATAGAAAGAAGATATTGTAGCTTGGTAAGAAGCCACCACCATTTTTGGTAAGTGAAAATTGTTTGTTTGCAGATAGTAAAATGCACACATCAGACACTCTTAAGGTAATCCAAGCAAATATGAGAAAAGCTTAGTTAGGCTTCAACTTTTCAATCATCTGAAATGAGAGTATTTATATAGTATAACATACAGGAATTACATCAAGATAAATATTGTTATCACATCATTGTTATTAAATCAACATGTTCTGTGAACAAGGTACTTATTCTCTTTGGGTCTAGTTTCCTTATTGAGAGATTTGGAATAAAATACAGTTTTCAAAAATTTTCAAATATTGTCAGAGATAAAAATATCCCAGTATATAAAACAGAAAAAATCACCAAGTTACTACAACTGAAGTCAAGAGCCCTGTACAATTCAGAACCCATTATCTCAGTTTCCCTTAGCTGAGATAAGGAATCGCTTAGTCATCTTTGTCCATAAGAAATCTCCCAGAACCGAACATAATGAGGAATATTACTGAATATCTTGATTTGATGGTTTGTAGGATTCTACCCAGAGAAGGCAATGGCACCCCACTCCAGTACTCTTGCCTGGAGAATCCCATGGATGGAGGAGCTTGGTAGGCTGCAGTCCATGGGGTCGCTAGGAGTCGGACTCGACTGAGCGACTTCACTTTCACGTCTTGGAGAAGGAAATGGCAACCCACTCCAGTGTTCTTGCCTGGAGAATCCCAGGGATGGGGGAGCCTGGTGGGCTGCCGTCTATGGGGTCGCACAGAGTCGGACACGACTGAAGCGACTTAGCAGGATTCTACCCAGTTTTAAGATGTTATATTTTTAATTTTAAGAAAAAGCTGGAGGTGGGTGAAAATGCGGAAATGTTGGCCAAAGAGGACAAACTTTCTATAAGATGAGTAAGTTCTGAGAGTCTAATATAAAGCGTGGTAACTATAGTTAACAGTGTGTGTGTGTGCTCAGTCATTCAGTCATGTCCAATTCTGTGTGACCCCATGGACTGTTGCCCACCAGGCTCCTCTGTCCATGGGATTCTCCAGGCAAGAATACTGGAGTGGGTTGCCATTTTCTTCTTCAGTGGGATCTTCCAGACTGCACAGTATACCTGAAATTTTCTAAGAGAATAGTTCTTAAGCATTCTCACCAAAAAGAAAAAAAAGATGGCCATATGAGGTGATGAAAGTGTTAATTTACTTGATTGTGGTAATAATTTTACAATGTATACATATATCAAATCATCATCTTGTATACTTTAGCTATATACAATTTTATGTCAATCATACCTCAAGAAAGGTAGGGGCAAACTACAAATTATACTTAGTCTGTAATATTAGTTTAATGCTGAGAACAATTTAATATTACTACTAAATAAAAGGGGGCTTCTCAGGTGGTACTAGTGGTAAAGAACCTGCCTGCCAATGCATGAGACATGAGATGTGGATGTGGTTTGATCCCTGTGTCAGGAAGATCCCCTGGAGGAGGGCATGGCAAGCCACTTCAGTATTCTTGACTGGAGAATCCTATGGACAGAGGAGCCTTCTGGGCTACAATCCATAGGGTCACAAAGAGTCAGATACGACTAAAGTGACTTGGCACACACGCACACTAAATAAAATATCAAAACTAAGGCAATTTAAAATCTTACTCTTTAAAATTAGATCATAACTATAGAGGTTCATGTCTGGTCCACTGGAGGTTTGAATCAGTGTGAGCTTTACTCTTTCCATCCTTCGTACTATTCAAAGGCAGCAGAGCCTTGTTAGTAGCCACATAGATAAAAAAAAAAAACCACACATACAAAAAACTTAAAAGTTTGAATGTTATTATATTAGAGCTGCAATTCAAATGGGCTTTGGAAAACACTGTTGTCTAATGAGTAATTGAAATCTAGTGAATATTACCTTTAAATTCAAATCGATTGTCATTTATTTATTTTTGGTAATTCCCATTTAGTGTTCAGCACTGTATTTGAGTGCTCCAATTTTCCTGTAAGCATACTCTATAAAATACAAAAAGGTTTTTCTATTCCACTGACAAGAACAAATTTTTCTGTTTTTTGTTTTGATTCTGTGAGACATAGATCCATCCTGTGAAGGTAAGGTTTCTTCTGTGCCAGTACTTAGGTCAGCTCACAGATGGCCCTGAGGGAGACTTTCCTTATACAACATGAATTAGGTTGTTGGTTTTGACAGAGTCAGGAAAGACCCTCTTGAGCATCACTAGAGACAAGTTACAAGACATCAAAAACTTTCTCAATTTCATTCAGGCTCCATAAAACACTAGATTTTTTTTTTTTTTAATTAACTGTTAACTGACTCTCCTCTGATTTCAAGACTGAAGCTTCTGGCTTCTCCAGAGTATCTTGTCGTGCATTCACTTGCAGAGTGGATAGCCATCCATTAGATTATTTAACTGCTCCAGCACTAAGTACTAGGAACTTACCCTCCAAACTCCCCAACTCATAGCAGGGTTTATCCCAGTGCTGACTGTCTATGTGTTAGACATGTACTACATGTGGTAAAGAATCTGCCTGCCAATGAAGGAGATGCAAGAGATTCAGGTTTGATCCATGGGTCAGAAAGATCCCCTGAAGTAGCAAATGGCAACCCACTCCAGTAATCTTGCCTGGAAAACTCCATGGACAGAGGATCCTGGTGTGCTACAGTCCTTGGGGTCTCAAAGAGTTGGACACGACTGAGCGACGACCAAGTACAGCGCTGCAGTACTATGCTGTTACTTTTTTTTTTTTTTTGATTAATCAAATTGTGAGAAACATTCCTTCTTAATAAAATAAACGTCTAATCTCAGACATTAATTTCTGGAGAAATTTTATAAATTAATTTTATAAAAACTATATTTTATAAATATATAGTTTAAAAATAAATAAATATATTTATTTTTCTATGTATTTTATATAAATATTTAATATTTTAATATTATAAAATATTTTATATTTTTATATATATTTTATTTATTTTAAAAATAAATAAATATATTTATTTTATAAATAAATATGTAAACTATATTTTATAAATTAATGATAGATTTAATGTTAGGATACATTTGCTTCTTTGGATATTTCAGGGCTGTGCCAAATCCTTGTTAGCCCTTATTCTAACCTTGTTCACTTGAGAATAATTATTACTGATACCAGTAGGTCTTGAAATTTCTTAAGTTATAGACTTTAAGTAAAGAACCTTCTCAATGTTCTAGGATAAACTAAATAGGAAAATAATATGAAAATGAATATATATATATGTATAACTGAATCACTTTGCTGTCACCTGAAACACAACATTGTTGATCAACTACACTCCAATATAAAATAAAATAAAAATTTAAGAGTCATAATTAATTCTCATACTCCATCAGCTTTTACACAGAAATCTTCTGAAGTTCATCCAAGGTCTCAGGTAAAGAACTTGAGGTGGCTGCTTAAGGAAGTGTTTTTCCTTCTTGCTAAGAATCAGTTGAAACTCCAAATGTTCACTCTGTGTCAAAAAAGGAACTGGGGTGACAGAGGCAGTGTCTGTATTAATCTCAAAAAAATCCCCAGCAACAGTGGGTATGTTTTCAATCTGAAAAGATGAGGTCATTTTTCAGTGAGTGGGAAGAGTAAAGTGCATTGGGAGCAAAGCAAGAGGAAGCCAGAAAAATTCCCAAAGCTACTTGAGGTCAAGCCTGTGCTGTCTGCAGATGAAATAACAGAAACTCCTAACCAGGCATTGTGGAAGTCAGGGAAAAGTATGTTTATTTACTGATTTCTGGCCAGGAAGTTGATCAGAGCATACTACCATCATATATAGTATTATACATAGTCACTTAAATAAATATATGTGAGGAGAAAAAGGGCTTCCCTCATAGCTCAGTTGGAAATAATCCAGCTGTAATGTAGAAGACCCTGGTTCAATTCCTGGGTCAGGAAGATCTGCTGGAGAAGAGAAAGGCTACCCACTCCAGTATTCTTGTGCTTCCCTTGTGGCTCAGCTGGTAAATAATCCACCTGCAATGCAGGAGACCTGCGTTCAATTCCTTGGTTGGGAAGATTCCCCCCTGGAGAAGGGAAAGGCTACCCACTCCAGTATTCTGGTCTGGAGAATTCCATAGACTATGGTCCATGGGGTCGCAAAGAGTCGGACACAACTGAGTGACTTTCTCTTTTAGACTTTCAGGGGGAAAAAAGAGACTATGAGGGAGAAAAATAAAAATACCATTAGTATCTATGCTCTAAATTTCCTATTCTGAACTTGCCTGTGTTTTCCTGGTTCTCTTCAATGAACACATTTTTTTTTTTTTTTTTAAGTATATTTTGTGTTTCTGGTTAGAAAGTGGGTACACATCCAGAAGTCGAGAGTTTAGGTACAAAGCTGACAGAAAGATGGCATGTAGTTTCAGGAGCCATTGCAGGTACCAAAATAAAGCAAGAACTGACTCAATTAATTAACAGAATGGAAATGATTGTGTTTAAATCCCAATAAATGGAGTTTATGAAATGGTTAATCAGACCCCAATTTTTTCTGGTTGTGATACAGTGCTCAGAGTGGGAGAAAGAGATTGATACACCACTGATCAAATGGTTCATATTCAAAGTGATTTGTTTTCTGCACTAAGATAACAGAAGTCAAAATTCTTGAGAACCTATCAATATGCCAAGGACTGCTCTGAGCATGTTGTATGAGATTTATGATTGAATTCTTCTGGAAAATTCTTAAAGCGATGGGAATACCAGACCACCTGACTTGTCTCCTGAGAAATCTGTATGCAGGTTAAGAAACAACAGTTAGAACAGTTAGAACCAGAACAGACTGGTTCCAAATTGGGAAAGGAGTACATCAAGGCTGTATATTGTCACCCTGCTTATTTATCTTATATGTAGAGAACATCATGAGAAACGCTGGACTGGATGAAGCACAAGATAGAATCAAGATTGCCGGGAGAAATATCAATAATCTCATATATGTAGATGACACCACATTTACGACAGAAAGTGAAGAAGAACTAAACAGCCTCCAGGTGAAACTAAAAAAAGAGAATGAAAAAGTTGGCTTAAAACTCAACATTCAGAAAACTAAGATAATGGTATCTGGTCCCATCACTTCACAGCAAATAGATGGAGAAACAGTGAAAACAGTGACAGATTTTATTTTGGGAGCTCCAAAATCACCACAGATGGTAACTGCAACCATGAAATTAAAAGATGCTTGCTCTTTGGAAGAAAAACTATGACCAACCTAGACAGCATATCAAAAATCAGAGACGTTACTTTGCCAACAAAGGTCAATCTAGTCAAAACAATGGTTTTCCCAGTGGTCATGTATTGATGTGAGAGTTGGACTATAAAGAAAGCTGAACACTGAAGAATTGATGCTTTTGAACTGTGGTGTTGGAGAAGATTCTTGAGAGTCCCTTGGACTGCAAGGAGATCCAACCAGTCCATTCTGAAGGAGATCAGTCCTGAATATTCTGGCTTCCCTGGTGGCTCAGACGGTAAAGTGTCTGCCTACAGTGCAGAAGACATGGGTTTGATCCCTGGTTTGGGAAAATCCCTGGAGAAGGAAATGGCAGCCCACCTCAGTACTCTTGCCTGGAAAATCCATGGACTGAGGAGCTTGGTAGGCTATAGTCCATGGGGTCACAAAGAGTAGGACACGACTGAGCAACTTCACTTCACTTCCTGAATATTCATTGAAAGGACTGATGCTGAAGCTGAAACTCCAATATTTTGGCCACCTGATGGCAAAGAACTGACTCCTTTGAAAAGAACCTGATGCTGGGAAAGATTGAAGGTAGGAGGAGAAGGGGATAACAGAGGATGAGATGGTTGAATGGCATCACTGACTCAATGGACACGAGTTTGAGTAGACTCCGGGAGTTGGTGATGGACAGGGAAGCCTGGCATGCTGCAGTACATAAGGTTTCAGAGTCGGGCACAACTGAGCGACTGAACTGAAAACACTCTATGAGGTAGGAAACTATTATTATGTCCATTTCACAGATGAAGCCTCAGAGGTATTGTGCCCTGAAGAATTGATGCTTTCGAATTGTGGTGCTATAAAAGACTCTTGAGAGTCTCTTGGATTGCAGGAGATCAAACCAGTCAATCCTAAAGGAAACGTGAAAGTGAAGTTGCTCAGTCGTGCCTGACTCTTTGCAACCCCATGGACAGTAGCTTGCACCAAGCTCCTCCATCCATGGGGAGAGTACTTCTCCAGGCAAGAGTACTGAAGTGGGTTGCCATTTCCTTCTCCAGGGAATCTTCCTGACCCAGGGATCGAACCCAAGTCTCCCACATTGTAGACAGACACTTCGCCATCTGAGCCACCAGGGAAGTCTCAACCCTCAATATTCATTGGAAGGACTGAAGCTCCAATACTTTGGCCATCTGATGCAAACAGTCAACTCATTGGAAAATAGCCTGATGCTGGGAAAGATTGAAGGCAAAAGGAGAAAGGGACAGTAGAGGAGGAGATGGTTAGATAGAATTGTTGACTTGATGGACATGAATTTGAGCTCTGGGAGATAGTGGAGGACAGAGAGCCTGGCATGCTGTAGTCCATGGGGTCGCAGAGTCGGACACGACTTAGCAACTGAACAACAGCAACAAATCACAAAGTTGTATTCCAGTCCTGTTTTACTATAATATGCTGCCTCTCTATTTCTAAATGTTAATGATTTATTGCATGAAGACTGCTGCCCCTTCTTAACTTAAGAATGATGAGATGCCACTGGCGAGCCAGAAGATCATGACAGAAAGGATAGAGTGGTGCTAGGGCAGAGATGCTAATCACTGCATGCTGGCCGCTGAGCTTTTCTAATAATGGTAAATTTCACTTTCATGTTCTGGACTGTGTAAAGCAGCTGCACTGATTTATTTTAATTGCCTAATTTTTTTTTTTTCATTTTGTGTTATGCCCAGACAAATAAAAACATTAACTGGAAATCTGTGATACTGATAAACTACATCTTTTAACTGTCTTTAAAAAATGATTTACTCACCCTGCTTATTTAACTTATATGCAGAGTACATCATGAGAAACGCTGGACTGGAAGAAACACAAGCTGGAATCAAGATTGCTGGGAGAAATATTAATAACCTCAGATATGCAGATGACACCACCCTTATGGCAGAAAGTGAAGAGGAGCTAAAAAGCTCTTGATGAAAGTGAAAGAGGAGAACAAAAAAGTTGGCTTAAAGCTCAACATTCAAAAAACGAAGATCATGGCATCCGGTCCCATCACTTCATGGGAAATAGATGGGGAAACAGTGTCAGACTTTATTTTGGGGGGCTCCAAAATCGCTGGAGATGGTGACTGCAGCCATGAAATTAAAAGACACTTACTCTTTGGAAGAAAAGCTATGACCAACCCAGATAGTATATTCAAAAGCAGAGATACTACTTTGCCGACTAAGGTCCGTCTAGTCAAGGCTATGGTTATTCCTGTGGTCATGTATGGATGTGAGAGTTGGACTGTGAAGAAGGCTGAGTGCCAAAGAATTGATGCTTTTGAACTGTGGTGTTGGAGAAGACTCTTGAGAGTCCCTTGGACTGCAAGGAGATCCAACCAGTCCATTCTGAAGGAGATCAGCCCTGGTTTTTTTTTGGGCTCCAAAATCACTGCAGATGGTGATTGCAGCCATGAAATTAAAAGATGCTTACTCCTTGGAAGAAAAGTTATGACCAACCTAGATAATGTATTCAAAAGCAGAGACATTACTTTGCCGACTAAGGTCCATCTAGTCAAGGCTATGGTTTTTCCTGTGGTCATGTATGGATGTGAGAGTTGGACTGTGAAGAAGGCTGAGCGCCAAAGAATTGATGCTTTTGAACTGTGGTGTTGGAGAAGACTCTTGAGAGTCCCATGGACTGCAAGGAGAGCCAACCAGTCCATTCTGAAGGAGATCAGCCCTGGGATTATCTTTGGAAGGAATGATGCTAAAGCTGAAACTCCAGTACTTTGGCCACCTCATGTGAAGAGTTGACTGATTGGAAAAGACTCTGATGCTGGGAGGGATTGGGGACAGGAGGAGAAGGGGACGACAGAAGACGAGATGGCTGGATGGCATCACTGACTCAATGGCCGTGAGTCTGAGTGAACTCCAGGAGTTGGTGATGGACAGGGAGGCCTGGCGTGCTGCGATTCATGGGGTCGCAGATTTGGACATGACTGAGTGACTGAACTGAACTGAACTGAACTGATGGAGATGACACACCCTTATGACAGAAAGTGAAGAGGAATTAAAGAGCCTCTTGATAAAGGTGAAAGAGGAGAATGAAACAGTTGGCTTAAAACTCAACATTTAAAAAACTAAGATCATGGCATCTGGTTCCAACACTTCATGGCAAATAGATGGGCAAGCAATGGAAACAGTGACAGATTTTATTTTCTTGGCCTCCAAAATCACTGTGGATTGTGACTGCAGCCATGAAAACCATGAAATTAAAAGCCACTTACTCCTTGGAAGAAAAACTTTGACAAATGTAGACAGTGCATGAAAAAGCAGAGACATTACTTTGCCAACAAAGGTGCATATAGTCAAAGCAATGTTTTTCTAGTAGTCATGTATGGATATGAGAGCTAGACCATAAAGAAGACTGAGATCCAAGGAACTGATGCCTTTGAACTGTGGTGATGGAGACAACTCTTGAGAGTCCCTTGGACTGCAAGGAGATCAAACCAGTCAATCCCAAAGGAAAACAACCCTGAATATTCTTTGGAAGGGTTGATGCTGAAACTGAATCTCAGATACTTTGGCTACCTCATGTGAAGAGCTGACCCATTGCAAAAGATTCTGATGCTGGGAAAGACTGAAGGCGGGAGGAGAAGGGGATGACAGAGGATGAGATGGTTGGAAGGCATCACTGCCTCAGTGGACATGTATTTGAGCAAGCTCTGGGAGATGGTGAAGAACAGGGAAGACTGGCATTCTGCAGTACATGGGGTTGCAAAGAGCTGGACACGATTGAGTGACTTAACAACAACAACTGTTTTCTTACAGCTCTGGAGACTGGAAGACAAAAGTCAAGGTGCCAGAGAGTTGATAACTGGTTAAGTCTCGCCCCTTGGGTTGTAGGTGGCTGCCTTTTCTCTCTGTATTCACATGGTCTTCCTTGGTGTGTGTGGTGCTTGTGAAGTGAGAGGTACATGGCTTCCCTGACGTCTCTTCTTATAAGGATAGGATCAGGGTCCCACCTGCTGACCTTGTTTAACCTTATTCCTTTCTTAGAGGGAATACAAGAGATGCAGTTTCAATCCATGGGTTGTGAATAACCCCTAGAGTAGGAAATGGCAACACACTCCAATATTCTTGCGTAGAAAATTCCATGGATGGAGGAGCCCCGCTTCCAGTTTATGGGGTCACAAAGAGTCAGATACAAGTGAGCGTGAATGGATGTATATTATTTTTTTTTTCAGGTTAAATATAACATGGTGGTTAAAAAGACAAATTCTGGAGCTAAGCTGTTTTGATGTACTATTTACTATTTGTGCATTTTACTTGAATATTTCATTTAATATCGCTGTGTTCAAATTCTCTTATCATAAAATATTGATAATAACAGTGCCTCATTGGGTTTTAGAGGATTCAATTGCACTTGAAACTGTTCCTGGTATATAGAAGAGCTTAAAAATGTTGCTTTCCCTTTTCATTCTCCTTCTTGTCTTTCCGCTTCCTCTTCTGCCTCCTTTCTGCTTCTTCTTCTTCCTTGGATCTACTTTTTCTCCTTTTTAAAGATTTGTTGAGTTTTCCTTTAGAGTGTTAACATTTGGTAATGTTTGCAAATAACTGATGGACTATTCAAAGAAAAGTGTACTCTTTGGTTAGTGATGATTTTGAGAAATTTAAATTAATAGTCTTATTAATTATATTTTTAAGATAATAGTTACATGGATTTCTGGTAGATTTTGCTTTATGTATTTTGGTTCTGTATTTTTTGGCACCTGAAAGGTTATGTCAGTTTAAGAAAATAAAAACAATGGTTAACAGCATCTAATGAGATACTCAGAAAGGAGGAAGTATCTTGTCAAAAGTCTCCTGTAAGCTGATAACCAGATTTGATTGACACAGTAATGTGATTACCAGTGAAAAGATAATAGAAAGTGATTTTCTATGAAATGATTTTAAGAAGATATACCTGTCCTTGTAGACCTAGTAATGGCTCATCAAAGATATTCATGTCTTAATATCTGGAATCTATGAATAGGTTATGTTACATGGAAAAAGGGGTTTGCATTAATTGTAATTAATAATCACATAGTTAAGCCTATAAATAAGGCACTTAGCCTGGATTATCTGGGTGGGCCCAATCTAATCATAGGAGCCCGTGAAAGCAGAAAACTGTCCTTTGGCTGGAGTCAGAGAGATACAGCAGAAGGAGGTAGTTATGATGCAACATAAATAAAAATTAGATTTCAAGTGTGAGAAGAATATGATGCATCATTGTGAGTTTTGAAATATGGTGGGTATGTAGGAGGACTGGAAAGTTGCCTCTGGGAGCTATAGGATATTCCTTCCCGACAGAGAGCAAATAAAATTGGGGACCTTAGTCCTACAACCACAAAAAATTAAAATTGACTAACCATTTGAGTGGGCTTGGGAAGGATTCTTCCCTGGAGCTTCTGGTAAGAAACATGTCCATATGACACCTTGATTTTAGCCCTGTAGACCCTTAGATTTCTAACCTGTACAAAATGTGAGATAATATATTTGTATTTAAAGTTGCTAAATCTGCAGTACTTCGTTACCACAGTAATAGAAAGCTAACATACCTGGCTTATTTTTGTTGCTTAATTTTAAATTGTGGAATTATGGGAGCAAAATTGGCTGGAGAATGGGATATAAAACGGAGAAGTCTATAAGCAAATTTTATTCCCCTATGTAAACAATACATCCACATACATTTCTCAAAATAAAAACTGTGTACGTTAACTCTGAAACCAGAATGTATGATAATGAGGGAGAAGAAGGACTTTAATTGGGTTCTGAGTCTCACAGTGTGACTTCTCCCAGGGAAGAATGCTTGCTGCCTTGTGCTTCCTGTATCTCTTCATTTATTAGTAAAATTGGTACTGAGATTCATGTGAATCTGATTTGCCAATTAAACCATTTACTCTCCCACACAGCTACATCTTCCTTTTTCACAGTAGCTCTTTTCATTGTAAATCATCTCTATTTTTTTCATATAATAGATTGAATAATATTCCATAGATTGAAATTCATTTCAAATTCATATCTAAACCTGTTTTAGTACTATTGATTTTATTACTGATATTTTTCAGATATATCTTTATCCATCCCTGTATTTTTGATATTTCTAAGGCACTAGTTTCAAATGTCTCATGTGTGGCATGTAGTTGCTTTATTTTCAATGCAACATTATGTTCTTCTATTAATATATGTTTTTACTCTTTGCATTAACTTGTATAATAAATGTTTTGCCTAATATGTCATCTTGATTTGTTTTCTGTTTTCCTTGCTATCACTTTGTTTTGAATTTGTAGTTTTCTTGTCATTAAAAAATTTTTTTTTGGTTTCCTCTGAGATAATTTTAGGTTTACAGTTTTTAAAGCATGAATTTTGTAATTTTAAATAAAACATGCAAGCCATTATGTCTTTTTTAAAATCTGCAGTTGAAACAGTGACTGCAGGAAAAGATGAAAGAATTTTCTTATAACATAGTATTGAAATGGATCAGTTCCCTGTGGTCCTTGCCCTGCAAGTCCTCTGTCTGCCTATCGTTTGTGGAAAAACTTCAGCCAAACAACTTGAATCAGAGAAGTGAGAAAATGCAGAAACAAAAGAAAACAGTCAAAGGAGACCAAATAATGATAATGAGTCACTAAGCACAGTCAAGGACATTTAGTTCCTCCTCAAGGCTATAGACAGTATTCTGTGCCATATCCTAAGAGCTGTCTTATGGATACTGAAACTCCCAGCAAGGTGGATGAAGCTAACTAGGTGATGAGTAGAATAGCCTTAACATAAGCTGCCACTATTCTGAGAATTGACCTTCAAGAAATGGGAATAAACCTACCCTGGAATTGAAAATTAATTGTACTTAAAACAATCAAGATGATATTGGTCAGACCACCGCATGACTAATTTAAAGACAGCTGTCAGAGATAACTGTGCTGTTTCTGCATGTAGCCTCCTCCCTATGAAAGCTCTTGCCCCCTGATTGTTCATGGAGGGAGTCAGCCTTTGAACAGGAGTGCACCTGCCCCGTCAGTTGCCGGCATCCAAAATAAGGCAAACACTCCTTTTCACCAGCCTTGTCTTTTTATTGGCTTTCAAGAGGAAAGCATTTGGTCCCCACTTTCAATTACAGTATTACAAAGTATATTGGCACAAAATTATTTTACTAGAGATGCAATTTGAGTAGAATATCTTGACTTTCATATTTGTCAATGTCAGTTACTCCAACTTATTTTTCTAAAAAAACAAAAGCAAGTGAAAACAGCTTTCAAGGTAACCACATGACATGGAGTTTTCCAATGCCAATATATTGACATAATACCTCATTTCTTATCACGAGGAAAGGAGAAATAACAATGTGGTAATGTGTAAGTTGGCTCCTTTACAATGCATCAAATGAAAGGCAGATTCTGAATTTCCTTTGGCATTAAGGAAATGTTTCTAGACTACATTAACACACTAGATTGACTTTCCTGACTCTTGGTTTCTATATGATCAATCTCTCAGGTGATAAGAGTTATCAGAAAATGTGAAAAATCTGGGTTAACTTATTATCTACAATTTCCATGCCAAAAAGTTGTCTTTCAGGATGTAGTTCATATAATTTTTTTATAGCCTCCACCTGCTCAGCTTATGGATGCCAAAGGAAGGCACTATAATTTACTAAACGTAACTTTTCAGAGAAAGTCTAAATATAATTCCAAAGCACAGATGATGTTTAGAAACCTGAAGTGTTTTCTCATTGCACGTAAGATAAAATTTAAAGTTCTTAATACGTTTTAAAGGTACATTTTAAGAGGATATTTCATTCACATTCTCAGTTATTCCCATTTATGTGTTTCAAAATTCCACTGGATCAAACTACTCACCTTTTCTTTTCACACATTTTCATACTCCTCAGCCTTTATCCAAACAATTTCCTTCCTGTTTAATGCCCTTTTCTCTCTCTCTTCGTGTGGTGAATTCCCATACCTTCTTTAAGAGCCATCCTGTGAAATCTTAGTGTTCCTCACCCGAAATTAATTCATTTTTCCCTTTATGCATTCTATCACCTTTCATATGCTTCACTGTAATGCACATATTTATTCTATGTCTCCCTCATTGCAATATAGGGAAAAATCTGTGTGTACCACATTTTTGTCTCCATCACAACAATGAAGACCCTATCCCTGATATATACTTCTTATTTAAGTCAAATACATGAGTGTGTTTATTGTGTTATCACTCTTCTCTCTGATCTATGCCCCTGGAGCCAAAACATTTTTGACTATATCAATTGGCTCCATTGCTTTCTAATATCTACCTTATTCTCTGACTAAAGAATGAAGAAGGGAGTGAGAATTACGTTTTCAGTCACTTTTTTTTGTTCCATTCAGACCCTCAATCGGGTTGGGAGTTGACAATACTAATTTGGGCCAGATGGCATAATAACACCAGCAACAACCATTTACTGACTCCTTATGTCATTATCTGGTTTTATTTTTATCCTATTTTTATAGTTGAGAAAATTGGGGCTTAGAGACAGTAAAAACCTGAATAGTGTGGTAACCTGTGATATAAGCTAGCTACACCTTTTATAAGCTTTGAAAATTTGTACATGTCACTTAAGCTCTAAAGCATGCAATACTCTCCTCTGTGTCACGAAGAGTTTAACTGGGTGACTTTGAAGTGTCATTTCAGCTTTAAATTCCCATATTCTAATTGTAACTATATGCAACTGAACTATTTCTTTTTACTGTGGTTTAGTTTATAATGATGAGCATGTTCATCATAAGTACAATGCCATTACATACACTATTAATCTTCATTATCTATTATACTACACTTATGGGTATAGTAAAAACAAGGTTTTTGTTTTATGATATCTTTCTCAAGCAAAACACTTGTGAGATGTTAATTTTATACCAGAATTTTTTAAAAAAGGGAAATCAAATACATTAACTGCTCTAAAAGGCTTAACAAAATTTAATGGAATTCCTTTTGCTAAGGCAAAGTCACCAAAACAATAAAGAAATGGTCTTAAGTCAATAGAAGAAAATCATCTTATTTTCATGAGAGTAAGCAAATAATTCTACCTAACCATGGAAGATTAGGGATCAATTCTTCTGAAAAGTCTATTATGCTACTTACCACCCAAAATTTCTAATAATTGAAAAATGCAAATGTAGAAAATGTTGCAACAATTTGTTCTTTAATAATATTTTTAGAAAATTATATTAAATATATCAGGGATTATTTCATTTTTATACTATATAGCTTATATTTTTTATTGAATATATTTTGTTTTGCTCAGATACTGCAACTTCTACAGCTTCAAGCATTATATCATTTAGTACATTGTTTCTGCTTTAGTTTGCTCAAAATCTATAACTTCTGTAATTTCAAACTTGTTCAGTTCAGTTCAATTCAGTCACTCAGTCGTGTCCGATTCTTTGCGACCTCATGGACTGCAGCACTCCAGACCTCCCTGTCCATTACCAACTCCCAGAACTTGCTCAAACTCATGTTCATCGACTCAGTGATGCCATCCAACTATCTCATCTTCTGTCATCCCCTTCTCCTGCCTTCAGTCTTTTCCAGCATCAGGGTCTTTTCCAATGAGTCAGTTCTTCACATCAGGTGGCCAAAGTATTGGAGTTTCAGTTTTAGCATCAGTCTGATTTCCTTTAGGATAGACTGGTTGGATCTCCTTTCAGTCCAAGGGACTCTCAATAGTCTTCTCCATTATTTTAAAACAGAAATCATACATCTCTCTTCTATGATCAAATGTGTATATATTTATAAAATTTCAACTTTCTTAAATGCTATTTTCTCTAAAGTAGGTTTTATGGAAAATCCCACGGATGGAGGAGCCTGGTAGGCTGCAGTCCATGGGGTCGCTAAGAGTCAGACACGACTGAGCGACTTCATTTTCACTTTTCACTTTCATGCATTGGAGAAGGAAATGGCACCCCACTCCAGTGTTCTTGCCTGGAGAATCCCAGGGACAGGGGAGCCTGGTGGGCTGTGGTCTATGGGATTGCACAGAGTCGGACACGACTGAAGCGACTTAGCAGCAGCATACTTAAATTATCGACAGGTACCTTATATTTCATTTCAATATTTTTTAAAGTATTATAGCATGTTGGTTGTTTCCTTATGTGTTTTCATTAGGGAAGAACAAGCAAGGAAACTAATATTTTTGAGTCCTATTATATGTCAGCATTGTGCTAGTTTATTTTCCCTTTATGCACGTAGATTCTTGAATTGTTTACTAGTATTAATATAGGAAACATTTCACTTTGAAATCTGATTAAATTATTATTACCAAGACTGAAGGTATGTTTATAAATTAAAACACTAGTATTTAGAGTATGTGCCAGTTTAATTTCCATTAACAGATTCTCACCAAATAACTTTTAATATGTTGAGTCCCACATGTTTATAGGGGCTTCCAAGGTGGCTCAGTGGTAAAGAATCTGCCTTCCAATACAGGAAGTACAATAGATTCGGGTTTGATGCCTGGGTTGGGAAGATCCCCTGGTGGAGGAAATGGCACCCCCCTCCTGTATTCTTGTCTGGAAAATTCTGTGGGCAGAGGAGCCTGGCAGGCTATATACAGTCAGGGGGTCACAAAGAATCAACCCAACAAAGCACATATATACACACGTGGTTATAACTTGAGATTTCAGGATATCATAAGAAAGGACCATCACAAAATATTTAAGAAGCTCACATTTCCAGCACAGATGTCAATTCCTCCCCCACCACTATTTGACAGCTGAAGTCACCTCCTTTACAAAATTCTGCAACGCTCAACCTCATTTTTGAGATACCATTAATTTAGCCCTTCCGGACTGCAATTTCTGACTCTATACAAAAGGTAGTTGTCACTGTCCTAGGCCAAACCTCTCCTAAAAGTCCTCTCTTTTCTTTGTGGCTTAATGCAATTCTGAAACTTAGCCATAGCAGTCAATTCTCCAGTACTGGGTTGTTTCCATGTACTCCTGGGGATCAACGTGTTCATTCATCTTTGAGGTCCTTGAGAAGCATTTTTTTTCCATCTACGTTGTCCCAAAAGGTACCTTTCCAAGTTATATGATCATTGTTTCTGCTTAAAATCCTTGGATGCTTCAACATTGCCTAATGATAGAAAGAAAAATTCTCAGCATATTGTTTGATTTTTCTGGTCTCACCTCTGTCAAGGTAAAAATTGCATCAGAATTAAACAGATAAGGGAGAAATTATTTAAGATTACTGTAATAAAGGAGAAAGTGAGAACTCAGTGTGGTTCAACGCTACTGAAAAAAAACGGTCTGCATTTTTTAATAGTTGGAGTCAGAGTACTTAAGGGCCATCTATGATTGCTAACTGACTTTACCTAAAGGAACAATAAACTTTGTTGAATCTTCAAGATAGAAGATGTTTTTACAACTTGGAGGAAGATACCTGTCAATATTAGGTTCCTTTCTATCCTTCCACATTACTTGGGAGATAGGGGAGCTATCTTTCTTGATGATTACATTTCAAAGGGGCAATTCCCAGGCCTCTGAGAGGACATTTCTTAGTTGAAAAGCTTGCAAGAAGATTTTTTTCTAAATTTACATTTCAAAGGGGCAGAGAATGAATTTACATTTATAAGTTTCTAAAGTAAAAGCTGTAAGAAAAGAGAGGTCAAAGATCTAGCATCTGGAAGACTGTATCAAGTTTCTTCAACCTGAAGGAAATCTTAAGGATGTCTTCATTACCTCTAAATCCTCACTTTGCCTTACTTAAACTCATCTGGTTATCATTCTCTGAATATGTTACATGCTGTCTTTTCTTATTTTCTTTCTTTCTTTTTCTTTTCTTAATATTATCTACCTATCATCTAGCCATCTAATTTTAATGCCAGGATTGAACAAAATATTCTTCTTTGAGTGGCAGTATCCTCTTCAAAAGCTTTCATTGCTCTAAAGATGTAGTATAGAGTCTTTAACATGGCCTAAAAATGGTGCCTATCTGATCCTGACGAGGGTTTCGGCTCATCTTACATCACTCTCCTCCAGTACTCTGCTCTGGTACAAGGTTTTTGGTTGCTATGAATGGTTGAGTGTATTCTACTTCCTTTTACAAGATGATCTTCCCACCTACAATGCTTTTTCCTGATTTCATCCTTCACTTTGTCTAATTAACCCTATCAAGTGTAAGCAGGGTAAATTTGGGTTTTGTCTTATATGTTTTTATACAGATCTTCATTCTTTGCCTTCATAGAATATATTTCAGTTTGAAATTATATATATTTTTTCTTTGATTTATATTTAAATCATTTCTGTCTCCTATATTAGGTTATAGTGGATCAGGAATTGAATATAGATAAAAATTATGTCCCTATTGTCTTGCCCAGTGTCTGGAACACAGGATTTCAAAAAAACGTAAAAAGAGAGTGGATAAATAAATTAGCTTATGAATTTTTTGAGAGTCAATTTGAATATTATTTTCTTGGTGAAATCTTTTCTCCTCCTTTAGAGTTAGAGGTTACTATTTGTCTATTTTTCTATTGATTCTTGTTAATAAATCCAAAATTGTATCCACTGTATTGATTGTGTATAAGCGAGTCTCTTCTTTCACTAGATTATGAGATCCTTAAGATTAGGAGCTTTTTGACTTACAGAAATTTGCATGTATTTTACCTCTTTAGAGGAATTCCTGATAAGTAGCTCAAGTAGAAAAATTTCAATGAATAATAAGCATTTATTAATATTAAGCACTTACAGTGTCCATTATTAGTACAGAGTGAAATCTGTTGACCTGATATTTATAAGCACTGTGAAAATTTGAATTATTTTTAATTAGCTTTTTAAATGTATGTTTCAATGGTATATACTAAAAATCTTTGAAAGAACTATGCCTGGTGCAGCAGAGAGAATCCGTTCATTATCTTGTGAGCAAAAACATCAGAGGGTTAAGATATGGATGGTGGCACAACTTTAAATAAATATTATTTTAAGGCACAAACTCAAGAATCTTGAGTTTTTTTCAAACTGTCATAAAAATTAATAGCATCATTCAGGCAAGAGGTTTTCCTTTCTTATACGTTCTTTACTTTTTGCTTTTATCTTTTCTGCTTTTCTGTCCATTTCCCTTATTTTTTAAGTGTGTTTCATCCTTCTCAATTACAAATGTTAAATAGGTACAGTGTAGAAAATTTAGAAAATCCAGAAATTTATAACAGAAATTAAAAATAACATACAATTTTGTATTAACCTTCGTGGTTGTTTTGGTGTATTTATTTATAAGTTTTGCATTTAAACTAAGAATATTTACACAGTTTCTGAAAAAGAGGAAGATAATTGATTTTCCAGATGACCTCCTGATAACTTTCCTTCAATAATTTGCAGAGCATTAACATTAATAAATATACATGTGTCTAAGCACATGTATACACAAGAATTACATTTCCTCCTGTGTCCCTTCCAGCTGCAGGTGATGGGATTTCACATGAGAAGGCCAAGTTTCAATGTTTTCTTTTCTCCACAGTAATGAGATGTGTAGTACCAGGATGTGTGTAAAAAGAAAGGGGATCCTTGGGTGGGAAATGGGGCAGTTGCTACTTAAGAAAGTACTATTTCTATAGAGTGTTTCTGGTTGATTCAGAAATATATCCTTTGGCAAAGGGAAGAGGATTGGGATGAGTAAAACCAAAGCTTGGGCTTCCCAGGTGGATCAGTGGTAAAGAATCCCACTTGTCAATGAAGGAGACACAGGTTTGATCTCTGGGTCAGGAAGATCTCCTGGAGAAGGGAATGGCAACCCACTCCAGTATTCTTGCCAGGAAAATCCCATGGACAGGGGAGCTAGGGTGGGCTATAGTCTATGGGGTCACAAAAGAGTCCATGGGGAGGGACACAGCCCAGCAACTAAAAAAAAAATAACAACAAAACCAAAGCTTACCTCTTTCTTGATTTGTGTTCTAGGTCAGAAGTTGAAATATGCAAAAAGAGGTCACTAAATCTTGCCTCTAGAAGACATTCTCCACTGACGTTGATGAATTAATAACAGCTAGCCTGTTTTCAGTGCTAATGTGTTTCATCACAGTATTTCTAATAATTTAGTGTGATATAGGGAGATGGTACAGTAGAGAATGTTGCACCAATATTATCTTAAACTAAATATACTACTGCTTTTCCTTTTAAAGAATAACTAGTTTAATGATTTTTTTTTTTTTTTTTAGAAGAAATGCTTTTTCACTTTGGATAATAGGTGTTTTTTTACGCCTCACCAAACATAATTTTGAACAGACTCCCAAAAGATTGCTTTAGTTAACTAGAAGATCAGAATTCATTAAGATGCTCTCATAAATTTTCAAGTGTCTTTTCTCTACTCTTAAGCATCTTTAGAGAGTCGGACATGACTGAGCGACTTCACTTTCACTTTTCACTTTCATACACTGGAGAAGGAAATGGCAACCCACTCCAGTGTTCTTGCCTGGAGAATCCCAGGGACAGGGGAGTCTGGTGGGCTTCCACCTATGGGGTCGCACAGAGTTGGACACGACTGAAGTGATTTAGCAGCAGCAGCAGCAAGCATCTTTAGAAAATTAATTGCCTTTTTCAGTTTAGCATATAAGCTTACTGACCTCCCATAGGATTCAATTTTCAAAACAAGTGAATTTAATAATCATCTCTCAAACATTTTTTATTTTCCTCCAGTACTGAACAGTTTCTGCTTCTTGGGAAGTTAAAGTACAAGTGAACTAGGGAGTAAAAATTGACAAATCTATCAATAGCAACTTATTATTGCTCTGTTTGTTTTAGCTTATATTCATTCACTTCATCATTTCATTACACCAAGTACTTAATTTTTGGCCCACTTTTCAGAATATTCTTTTTGAAAACAGCTCATTTAATTTTTTTATGAGTTCCTTTCAGCATGTGCTAGAGATCTGTTTGCTTTGTATGATTTCCTTTCTATGTTTCTCTGCCTGGCTCTGTGGCTAAGAGTTTGAGCAATATGAGTTCATGTCTTTTAGATTCCCATTAGTGTTAGCCAGTGCAGGGGCTTGCAGGAGATTAGATGAAAGGGGAAAAAAATGAAATGGACATACTTATTTTTCTAACTCCATCACCTCTAATAAGCTAGTTGTTTTATCTACATTGAAGTATAAAGCTTTTATCAAGTGCATATTCTCTATAATTGTATTGGGTTTAATAGTGTCCACTCCAAATTTATGTCATTTGGAGTTAGGGTCCTTGTAATGGGTTAAGATGATGTCATACTGGAGTGGAGTGGGCCTTAAATCCAGTATAACTAGTGGGTCTGTTAGCAGGTGAGAAGAGATACAGAGTCAGAAAGACTCAATATAGGGATGCTGATCATGTGAAGATGGAGATGAATTGTTGGAGTGTTGCATCTACCAGCTAAGAAACTCCAGGGGCTGCCAATAACCTCCATAAGATAGGAGGAGGCAAGGATGGAGCCTCCTCTAGAGCCTTCAGAGAGAACTTGGCCCACTGATAAGCTGATTCAGATGTATAACTCACTGAACTGTGAAAGAATATGTTTCTGCCTTTTTAAAATATCACCCACTTTCTGCTACTTTCTTATGGCAGCCCTAGGAAACTAACAAATTTTTTTCCCCCATGTCTCTTTGGGTCTCAAAACTGTAACAGCTATACTTGAAATTAATGTCATAGCCTTGTGACTCCCTTGCATTACGATTGTTGTACATTTACAAGGAAACCCTTCTCAAATTAATGTGTATCAACATCTTAAATATACCATCTGCTTCTTAACAAAATCCTAATTATTAAGAAATTAGTCTTGCAAGTGGTCAGAAAAAATAAACCATTGAATATATATTTGGAGATAGTTTTAGTTCATATTTTTAAGTAATAGGAGAATATTTTTTCTTGCCTAGAGAGAATTAAGATTCACCTAACCCTTATCTCTAATGATAGTATGGGATGAAGTACAAGTAGAGAACCAGGCAAGTGGTCTTTGGGAGACCACCTGGCAGCTAATCATTGTGTCAACATTAGTGATTATAGATTAACGCTTATGAAAGTGAAAGTGAAAAAGTGAAAATGTTAGTTGCTCAGCTGTATCTGACTCTTTGTGATCTCATGGACTGTGATCCAGTTCCTGCTAGGCTCCTCTGTCCATGGAGTTTCCCAAGCAAGAATTCTCGAGTGAGTTGCCATTCCCTTCTCCAGGGGATCTTCCCAACCCAGGGATTGAACCCATGTCTCTTGCTTGGCAAGTGGATTCTTTACCACTGAGCCACCAGGGAAATCCCATGTTTTCATTATAATTAAAAAATAAAATGAGAGTGATGATGTTGAATGATACTAATGGAGCTGAATTGCATGATTGTAATCGAAAAAGCAAGAGAGTTCCAGAAAAACATCTATTTCTGCTTTATTGACTATGCCAAAGCCTTTGACTGTGTGGATCACAATAAGCTGTGGACAATTCTGAAAGAGATGGGAATGCCAGACCACCTAACCTGCCTCTTGAGAAATTTACATGCAGGTCAGGAAGCAACAGTTAGAATTGGACATGGAACAGACTGGTTCCAAATAGGAAAAGGAGTATGTCAAGGCTGTATATTGTCACCCTGCTTATTTAACTTCTATGCAGAATACATCATGAGAAACACTGGGCTGGAAGAAGCACAAGCTTGGAATCAAGATTGCTGGGAGAAATATCAATAACCTCAGATATGGAGATGACACCGCCCTTATGGCAGAAAGTGAAGAGGAACTTAAAAGCCTCTTGATGAAAGTGAAAGTGGAGAGTGAAAAAGTTGGCTTAAAGCTCAACATTCAGAAAACGAAGATCATGGCATCTGGTCCAAAACTTCATGGGAAATAGATGGGGAAACAGTGGAAACAGTGTCAGACTTTATTTTGGGGGGCTCAAAAATCACTGCAGATGGTGATTGCAGCCATGAAATTAAAAGATGCTTACTCCTTGGAAAAAAAGTTATGACCAACCTAGATAACATATTGAAAAGCAGAGACATTACTTTTCCAACAAAGGTCCATCCAGTCAAGGTTATGGTTTTTCCAGTAGTCATGTATGGATGTGAGAGTTAGACTGTGAAGAAAACTGAGTGCTGAAGAATTGATGCTTTTTGAACTGTGGTGTTGGAGAAGACTCTTGAGAGTCCCTTGGACTGCAACGAGATCCAACCACTCCATCTTGAAGGAGGTCAGCCCTGGGATTTCTTTGGAAGGAATGATGCTAAAGCTGACACTCCAGTACTTTGGCCACCTCATGAGAAGAGTTGACTCATTGGAAAAGACTCTGATGCTGGGAGGGATTGGGGGCAGGAGGAGAAGGGGACGATCGAGGATGAGATGGCTGGATGGCATCACTGACTCGATGGACATGAGTCTGAGTGAACTCTGGGAGTTGGTGATGAACAGGGAGGCCTGGCGTGCTGCAATTCCTGGGGTCGCAAAGAGTCAGTCACAACTGAGTGACTGAACTGAACTGAACTGAATAGGAAAAAATGGAATTTCAGAATGATAGAGCTTGATGGCATTGCTTGAATAACACAGTTGAAGTAGAAGCAATTAATAAACTACAACAATTCCAAGGGAAACAGACCATTTCGACACACAGAGACTTGTGACGATCAATCCAGGATTCTTCAAATACAATAAATGGACAGTGGATATGGTTCACCTTTTCATATATAGGTAGAAATTCTAGATCTTCTGTTCACAAATCCTAATATAGCTAATATTATGGGGATTTAGGTACTTTCTTCTTGTGTCCAGGCTTAAGCCAGTTCACAAATATAGCACTGCTTAGAGAAGGAGGTTCATTCCCTTTAAGGAAAATCCCTTCAATATAGTTGTATGATTAGGTCTTTAATCTTCACCTTGATTTTTCAAAAAAAAAAAAAAATGCAATACCAAGTTAACTGTACACTGGAAAAAGAAAGCATCCAGGCATTCCTGGAGTTGCTTCTTATTGACTTAGATCAGGTGCTTATCCTAAAAGACCTTAAATGCCATAAGCCATGAGTTAGTGTAGTCAATGACAGTTGAAAAGTTGACTTAAGTCAGTTTAATGGGGGTTTTAGTAGGGCCATGAATGTATCCTGTGGTTATTTACCCAGTCCCAGAAAGTACAGTGGGAAATAGATGCATTTAGTTACTGGCAAGACCTTTGCATTTGTCATTAAACTTTGTAATGACAAACTATGTAAACTTCATAATTCTAATTATGATGATAAAGGTATGAAAATGTTCCATATGAATGTCCTCCCAAGATGTCAAACTAAAAGTAATACTATATCTCTTGGAAAAATTGCTAAGAGTACTGCCATTAACTTAAATGTGGTGATTTTTACCACATCCCCATTAACTTGCCTGTTTGGCCATTAAAAATGTTAGAAGAGTTATGGAAAGTAATGGTAGAAAATTAAAAAAAATCCAATTATTGGTATCAATTATATCTGTGATTCTGAATGTGATAAGTTCACTGAAGAAAATCAGTAGAGGCCCTGACACATGGCACATAATGATTTAGAGTATACATTTATTTTTTCAATTCCCACAATAAAAAAATTCAGAAATAAATTTAATTTATATAGGAAAGCCAAATATATAGCTTTAGAGGCTTCAACTTGTACTGTCATCCAGGTTTTTATCCTGCTCCATCCTGCCTTGTTATTCCAGGTAATATCATGCTAATCCATTTAAGAAATGAGACAGAAACCACAAACATTCAAAATGAACTATGACTCATGAAAAGATAAGCTTTACTAAACCATGGTATGAAATACAATCTAAGTTCAATTTTTAAAACTAATTTATTTTAACACCAAGTAATTCAGATCAAAAGGTTTCATAAGAATAATACGTAATATTATAACAATGATGAGTTCATATGGATCAATGCATTTCAAATACACAATGCTCCAGCAAGTGTTGCAGTTGAACAATTCTGTCGAATCAGTTCGCTAAAGCTAAAGACAGTTTTCACAGCTATGTTGACTGTAGCCTTTTAAGAACTTGAGCAGGTGATCCAGCTAAGACATGTCTGGAACCCTAAACCATGGAAATTGTGAGATAAAAAATATGCATTGCTTTAAGTTTCTAAAGTTTATGATAATTTGGTATACAGTAATAGAAAACTGATAACAGATTTTTTGGTACCAGAAGTGAGATGCTGTGATAAAAAATAACCAAATATGTGAGTGCTTTGGAGCTAAGCAATGGAGCTGAAATCTCTTTGAACAGGTTTTTAGTAGAAATTTAGACTTGTAGCTAAAGGCTCACAAGGAAGTGAGAAACAGGTTATTGGAAACTCAAGGAATGGGGATCGCTATGTAGTGGTAGAAAACCTAGCAAAGTTATCTCCTACAGTTATGTAAAAATCAGAATTTTTAAGTGATGAATTAGGTCTATAAAAGAAGATTTCCAAGAAAGTTGTTGAAGGTGATATCTGATCTTTTCTTAATGCTTATAGTAAATTGGAAAAGGAGGGAGATACTGAAGGAAGACTATTAAACAACAAGAAAATGGTAGTTAACAGTTTTGAAAATTCTCAGTCTCTCAGATGGAAAGAAAGATGCTAACATTAAATGATTCACTATCAGAAAAGTATCCTTTTCAGAGGAGGAAATGGCAACTCACTCCAGTATTCTTACAGGGATAATCTCATGGACAGAGGAGCCTGACAGGCTACAGTCCATGGGGTCTCAAAGAGTACCTAAAACAGGTAGCATGGTAATTTCTCAATAAACATTCACTTAATAAATATTAATCACTATCATTATCATCGAAGCTTTCCTGGTGGCTCTGACAGTAAAGAATCTGCCTGCAGTGCAGAAAACTGGGGTTCCATCCTTGGGTTGGGAAGATTCCCTTGAGAAGGGAATGATGGAGAATTCCATGGACAGAGAAGCCTGGCAGGCTACAGTCTTTGGTGTAGCAAGGAGTCAGACACAGCAGAGCAATTTTCACTTTTACAAATCATTTGAAGCACTCTCATGTACAGTCCAGGGGGGGTCTCAAAAGAATAGGACACAACTTAGTGACTAAGCAAAAACAGCATGTGCAATTAAAACTTGCACTGAATTATATTTTTTAAAGTACTTTAAAAAATTTCTTTTCATATTTTGCTTCAGTTCAGTTCAGTCACTTAGTCATGTCCAACTCCTTGCGACCCCATGAATTGAAGCACGCCAGGCCTCCCTGTTCATCACCATCTCCCGGAGTTCACTCAGACTCACGTCCATCAAGTTCCTGATGCCATCCAGCCATCTCATCCTCAGTCGTCCCCTTCTCCTCCTCCCCCCAATCCCTCCCAGCATCAGAGTCTTTTCCAATGAGTCAACTCTTCGCATGAGGTGGCCAAAGTACTGGAGTTTCAGCTTTAGCATCATTCCTTCCAAAGAAATCCCAGGGCTGATCTCCTTCAGGATGGACTGGTTGGATCTCCTTGCAGTCCAAGGGACTCTCAAGAGTCTTCTCCAACACCACAGTTCAAAAGCATCAATTCTTTAGCACTCAGCTTTCTTCACAGTCTAACTCTTACATCCATACACGACCACTGGAAAAACAATAGCCTGGACTAGACGGACCTTTATTGGCAAAGTAATGTCTCTGCTTTTTAATATACTATCTAGGGTGGTCATAACTTTCCTTCCAAGGAGTAAATGTCTTTTAATTTCATGGCTGCAGTCACCATCTGCAGTGATTTTGGAGCCCCCAAAATAAAGTCTGGCACTGTTTCCACTGTTTCCCCACCTATTTCCCATGAAGTGTTGGGACCAGATGCCATGATCTTCATTTTCTGAATGTTGAACTTTAAGCCTATTTTTTCACTCTCCTCTTTCACTTTCATCAAGAGGGTCTTTAGTTCCCCTTCACTTTCTGCCATAAGGGTAGTGTCAACTGCATATCTTAGGTTATTGATGTTTCTCCCGGCAATCTTGATTCCAGCCTGTGCTTCTTCCAACCCAGTGTTTCTCATGATGTACTCTGCATACAAGTTAAATAAGCAGGATGACAATATACAGCCTTGATGTACTCCTTTTCCTATTTGGAACCAGTCTGTTGTTCCATGTTCAGTTCTAACTGTTGCTTCCTGACCTGCATACAGGTTTCTCAAGAGGCAGGTCAGGTGGTCTGGTATTCCCATCTCTTTCAGAATTTTCCATGGTTTATTGTGATCCACACAGTCACAGGCTTTGGCAGAAATAGATGTTTTTCTGGAACTCTCTTGCTTTTTCGATGATCCAGAGGATGTTGGCAATTTGATCTCTGGTTCCTCTGCCTTTTTTAAAACCAGCTTGATCATCTGGAAGTTCACGGTTCATGTATTGCTGAAGCCTGGCTTGGAGAATTTTGAGCATTATTTTACTAGCGTGTGAGATGAGTGCAATTGTGTGGTAGTTTGAGCATTCTTTGGCATTGCCTTTCTTTGGGATTGGAATGAAAACTGAACTTTTCTAGTCCTACGGCCACTGCTGAGTTTTCCAAATTTGCTGGCATATTGAGTGCAGCACCCTCACAGCGTCATCTTTCAGAATTTGAAATAGCTCAACTGGAATGCCATCACCTCCACTAGCTTTGTTCGTAGTGATGGTTTCTAAGACCCACTTGACTTCACATTCCAGGATGTCTGGCTCTAGGTGAGTGATCACACCATCATGATTATCTGGGTCGTGAAGATCTTTCTTGTACAGTTCTTCTGTGTATTCTTGCCACCTCTTCTTAATATCTTCTGCTTCTGTTAGGTCCATACCATTTCTGTCCTTTATCGAGCCCATCTTTGCATAAAATATTCCCTTGGTATCTCTAATTTTCCTTATTTTGCTTAAAAATATCTCTAATATTTTGCTTACTAATCTTTAATTATTACTAGCATATTTAATTTGTCGGTATGAACTTCATTTAGATGAGGGGAGATAAAGTCAGAAAGGTAAAACAACCTTACTGAGATCACACTACAGGCAATCTGTTGAAAAACAGATACAAACTCAAATTATCTGACTATACTAGAGGACTGTGTGGTATATCATCTGCAGTATTCTTCTACTCAGAATTTGTATCATTACTACATTACATTTTACTTTTTGCAATGAAATATATTATAAAATATTGAAAATTGGGTCAATTCTTACATTATGGTGCAAGTATTTCTATATATCCCATGGCATAAATTGCATAATCAACCCAGCAAAATACTAACCATTGCAATCTCTCCTTACATTCTCCAAATACTTCAGTCTTGGATCCATTAATAATGGTGATTTTTTTTTTTTTTAATAGCGGGCTGTGAACTGGCAAACCATCAAGAGTACTAAAGTCAGACTTTTTTTTAAAAAATTTCATTTCCTCATTCTATTTTATGAGATTGGTTTATGTTATTTGATTTCTCATTAAATTTTATATTTGTAGGTTTATTTTATGATATCTCTGATGTGCCAAGATTCCCTTCCTGCAAATGGTAGTAAAAAAAATGGATAACTTTGAGGAGACAGCTATTTGATAACAAAAATTGTGTCTATATGCTTTTTTATTAAGAGCATTATGTTATATTTATTGTTTTAGGAATAACCTAAGGATTTCTATGTTCGGTATTTTCTTTGGCTCTTTTTAAACCATTGTTTATGTCATGTATGTACCAAAAATACAATTCAGATTTATAAATGCTTTTCATTTCAAATTTTTCTGTTTATGACTAGGATTTATATGAGTAAACCATAACTGTAAAACTAGGGTGGAAACTACTTAGATCTCTTGGAACATTGTAACTTTTTAAAATAAAACAAGAAGAATAGATTAACCCTCTATTCTTCATAAGGCTGTTGTGAGAGTTAAGTAAGCAAATTGGAAAATGTAGGGGCTTCTCTGATGGCTCAGTTGGTAAAGTGTCTGCCTGCAATGCAGGAAACATGGGTTCAATCCCTGGGTCAGGAAGATAGCTTGGGTTGCAAAGAGTTGGACACAGCTGAGTTACTAACACTTTCAATTTCATTCTCCACAGAATCCATAACAAATACACACATATGCAACATACTATTTTGCAGACTTTTCTAGATTCCAGGTTAGGTACGGGGAGGGAGGAGGGAGGGGGGTTCAGGATGGGGAACACG
>SJYT01017781.1:6362-64273 GCA_006410635.1 Cephalophus harveyi | reverse complement strand
GTATGGAGGTTCCTTAAAAAACTAAACATAGAGCTTCTGTATGACCCTGCAATCCCACTCCTGGGCATATATCTAGAGAAAAACATGATCCAAAAGGATGCATACACCCTAGTGTTCATTGCAGCACTGTTTACAGTAGCCAAGACATAGAATCAACCTAAATGTCCATCGACAAAGGACTGGATAAAGAAGATGTGGTACATGTATACAATGGAATATTACTAAGCCACTGAAAAGAATGGAATAATGCCATTTGCAGCAACATGGCTGGACCTAGAGAGTGTCATGATGAGTGAAATAAGTCAGACAGAGAAGGAGAAACATTGTATGACATCCCTTATATGTGGAAAATAAAAAGAAATGATAGAAATGAACTTACAAAATAGAGACTCACAGACAGAGAACAAACTTGTGGTTTCAGGATTTGAGTGGGTGGGGCGGATCAGGGGAAGGGATAGTTAGGGATTTGGGAATGGTCATGTACACACCACTGTTTAAAATGGATAACCAGCAAGGAATTCTGCTCAATGTCATTTTGTAGCCTAGATGGGAGGGGAGTTTAGGGGAGAATGGATTCATGTATTTGTGTGGCTGAGTCCCTTTGCTGTTTACTTGAAACTGTCACAACCTTGTTTGTTAACTGGCTATTCCTCAATACAGAATAAATAGGTGAAAACAAAAATAGGTGGGTCAGGACAACTAGCTGTACAGCACATCTAGGCAGGCTCTCCCTGTAGAAGCCCAATATTATTTTCTTTCTTTTCCTTTTATTTTTTTGTGTTTCTTTTCTCTTTTTTAATCTATTTTTCATTGAAGGAGAGTTGATTTACAATGTTGTGTTAATTTCTGCTGTACAACAAAGTGACTCAGTTATACACATGTGTACATTCTTTTTTATATTGTTTTCCATTATGGTTTATCACAGGATGTTGAAGATAGTTCCCTGTTCTGTACAGTAGGATTTTATTTTTTTACCCATTCTATATATAATAGTTTGCATCTACTAACCCCAAACTGCCCACCCACTCCTCCCTCCTCCCACCCCTGAGAAGTAAAATTTTAATCAGAGATTGAGATGCAGGTAACATCAAAGCAAGAAAAACCAGAGACCTACCCAGGGACCACGAGGCCAACTATCTCACCCCTGCCCTGGGCCAGGGCAGCTCAGCCAATGACTGGTTTTGTGTGTTCATTTTATCCTCTTGGATCGCAGCTCTAAAGAGTGGGGTGACCCGGATCTCTCTTTGAGGATTTGGGGGTGAAAGGGAGCTAAAGCAGAAGAAAATAGCTTTATTACTTTGCCAGGCAAAGGGGGACACAGTGGGTTCCAGCCTCAAAGAGTATGTGTCCTAACTTGGAGAAGTTTTATAGTAATGGTTCATACTCTACATACAGTTCATACAATGGTTTATAGTAAAGGGCGTGATCAGCTCATGGACTTTCTTCTGACATGTGTGTGGTGAAGCAATTGGGAGTCAGCATCATTAATCTTCAGGTCTGACTTATCTGGGGTCTATGTGCTTAGGGGCAGCATACGAGTTAACTTCTCCCACTTGAAGGAGTTTCAGTATCTTTACTTCAGGGTGGTTGTCTGAGACATTTGGTCACCTTGTAAAATGGAAATTTTCTCTGCCCCCGATCCCAGCTCCACCACCAGAAGCTGCCTAGGCCAACTTTATCCTCCTGCCATAGCAATTGATTTGGAAACATGGGACCTAATTAGAGCCAAATGTAGGCTTCCCTGAGATTAATTCATGAACCCTGGAAGAGACTCTCCTTCGTCTGGAGTTACTGTGTCAAGAGGATGCGAGTCCAGGGCAGCAAGCATCCACAGTGCCTCGTTTCAGGACTTAATGAAGCTCAGATTCTTGAAGTCTCATTGCAGACAGAATTCAGTGAGAGACAAAGGGAAAGGTAAGAAGTGGATTTATTTAGAGACATACTCCACAGATAGAGCATGGGCTATCTCAGAAGGCGAGAGCGGCTCTTTGAGGATTTGATGGGAGCCATGGACACACTACTCAGAAAACCCCCCCAGAACGCACAGTGTTGTGTTCAGCATGATGGATCTGAGACAATCGGTCCCCTTCCCCTGGACGCCCGGGAGCCTGGGGTCTCCCAGCCTTCCCGCCATTAAGTGGGACAGTGTGATGGAGTCCTGGCCCATGAACAGGGAGCAGAAATGAAGGCTGCTCTTGGGCCTGATCCTCAACTCCCCACCCGCTGTCTTTCTGCTGCCCAGATACAGAGGAACCAGGGGAGGAGCCCAAGGCCTGGGCAACAGCAGAACAAGCGGAAGGATGGGCCTGGGCCCAGAGTGACTGCATGAACCTGGGCCTCCCCGCTGAACCAGCCTGCCCTGCGGTGTGCTGTGAGCAAGAAGACAGACACCCTGACCATCACCCCGCAGGCAGCCCCCACCCTCTGCGGCTAGGGCGGTCCCGAGTGTGCCCAGGACAGCTCCTCTGTTAAACACTCACCAGCCCACCTTCTTGGGAGGAATGCAAACCACGGGGACCCATCTTTGTCACATGTTTACACACACTCTTGGCCGACTCCCATGATAGCAACCATTTGTCATACTGATGAGGGCTTGAGGCCAACAGAAACTGCCCAAACCCCTGTGTGAGCTTGAGAGTCATTCAGCTATCCTGAGTCCAATGGTACTGATTCCTTCCCGCAGGCAGCCCCCACCCTCTGCGGCTAGGGCGGTCCCGAGTGTGCCCAGGACAGCTCCTCTGTTAAACACTCACCAGTCCCACCTTCTCGGGAGGAATGCAAACCACGGGGACCCATCTTTGTCACATGTTTACACACACTCTTGGCCGACTCCCGTGATAGCAACCATTTGTCATACTGATGAGGGCTTGAGGCCAACAGAAACTGCCCAAACCCCTGTGCGAGCTTGAGAGTCATTCAACTATCCTGAGTCCAACGGTACTGATTCCTACCTGCCCGAGCCAGAAGTAGCACCCGTGATCCTCTGCTGGAGAGGGCACCCCAGGACTCAGCCACGGTGGTGGCCACGAGCCAGCGGCTGACTCCCTGCCCTCACCCCTTGTGTCTGCCCCTCATGGGTGGTCAGCTTATTCCTGGATGTGCGCTGCCCAGGGGGACCTGACCAGGCAACTGTGAAGGACAGTTTCTTCCCCCTGAGCTGCCAAGCTGTGCCCCTTGTCTCAGATACTTGGGATACTTGAATTTTGTTTTGTTTTTTTTTTCTCTTTGCTTCATGTAAACGCTCTTCTGACCGATGCCAGCCATGTTCTCAAAGAAGCAGAGTTTTCTGGAGGAAAGAATAAGGAGAGGGTCGCGGTAGGTGGCCATCTCCAGGCTCACCCCTCCACCCTCCAGGGTTTGCCACTGGTCACGAGCCAGGCAGGAAGCTCTTAAGAGTCATTGCTCAAGAGTAGAGGAGGCCAGAGAGGCCCCGGGTAGAGAAGGGAGGGGACTCACCCCTGCTACTCTGGTCCTGTCTCAGTTCCCCTTCCGTAACCCAGGGAGATGGGATTGGATGTGAAGGATCAAGAGCCCTCAGGTTGGAGGGAGTCCAGGCCCCTGAGAGGAAGAATGTGTGTTTGGGGGTGGGAAGGTGGCAAAGGGAGCAGGGAAGGTCATCGGGCAGGATACAGCAGGGTGGGGGTGGCCGGGGGAGATGTGTATAAGAGACAGGACTTAGCATGCATGCATGCATTGGAGAAGGAACTGACAACCCACTCCAGTATTCTTGCCTGGAGAATCCCAGGGAGGGGGAGCCTGGTGGGTTGCCATCTATGGGGTCGCATAGAGTTGGACATGCCTGAAGCAACTTAGCAGCAGCAGAAGAAGAAAGAAAGGACTATGCTGGGAAACAGCATTTGCCTTGTTTTCTCCCATGGGTTCTACTCCAAACCCAGAAGCTATATTCAAATACATTCCACTAGGACTTCCCTGGTGGTCCAGCAGTTAATAATCTGCCTTTCAATGCAGGGAACAGGGGGTTCAATCCCTGATCTGGGAAGATTCCACAGGCCACATGGCAACTTACTTTGTACACCAGAACTATTGAGCCCTTGTATTCTAGAGTCTGTGCTCTTCATCAGGAGAAGCCACCACAATGAGAAACCCAAACACTGCAACTAGAGAGTAGGCCCTGCTCTCCACAACTAGAGAAAGTCCACACGCATAGCCTACCAGGCTTCTCCATCCATGGGATTCTCCAGGCAAGAATACTGGAGTGGGTTACCATTTCCTTCTCCAGGGGATCTTCCCGTCACAGGGATCAAACCTGGGTCTCCTGCACTGGAGGCAGACGCTTTAACCTCTGAGCCACAGGCAAGCCCTAACAAAGACCCAGCTCAGTGAAAAAGAAAGAAAGAAATTAATTAATTAATTTAAAAAGCACTCCCCATAAAAGAACAGAGGTGGGAGAGGGGAGGAAAGTCACAGACCCTGATGAGTCACTCCCAGAGCAATGTTGGGGAAGTGCAGCCTGAAACCACAAAAGGAATTGATAGGAATTCTCCTCTTCCCCTTCATCTCTCAGAGGATATAAAAGTGATTTCAATATGCATCCTGTAACAACACTTGGCTGATCCTCTTGAGTCTCAGCTTTGAAGGCTCTCAAGTCCCCACTTTGGAGCCTTGTGTTTCTCACAATCAAAAGAGAAACAGGGGGAAAAAAGATGAAAACAAAAGACAAAAAGAAAGAAAAACAGGGAAGTCCAGTAGTTAAGACTCTGTGCTTCCATTGCAGAGGTACAGGTTTAATCCATGGTCAGAGAACTAAGATCCCACATGCATCGGAGCCACANGTGGAGGGGGAGGAAGGGGGGGGGGGGGGGGGGGGGGGGGGGGCAGGCAGGAGTGTTACTGCGGGGAAGAGGTGGGGATCAAAGCATCTGGAGGGCTCTCTAGGGCAAAGGCAAACACTGAGGTCATCGCTGCTCCCACAGAGCCCTGCCCCCACACCCCAGCCCCCAGCTATAAGGGCCCCCACCCCAAGCAGGGTGTCCAGGCTGTGGAGGTGCCATGGCCAAGTCACATCTGCTGCCGTGGCTGCTGCTGCTGCCCATACTCTGTGGTCCGGGCACTGGTGAGTCCCCCCAGCCTCCCCTTGCCTCCCCACCCTCCGGGGCTAGGTGTGGAGGGGGCATTGCAAACTTCTCCACCATTTGCTGAGCCCTGGCTCTGTCCCAAGCATTATCCTCAGTCTGGACATTATCCTCATTTTAAAGAAGAGGGAGCCTTGACTCGGAAACTCCAGGGCTTGTCCAAGGTCACACAGCTGGTAGGCACCAGAGCAGGTAGAGGGCTTCCCAGGCGATGTTATAGTAAAGAACCCCCCTGCCAGTGTAGGAGATGCAAGAGACATGGGTTCGATCCCTGGGTCAGGAAGATCCCCTGGGGAAGGGCATGGCAACCCACTCCAGTATTCATGCCAGGATAATCCCAGGGACAGAGAAGCCTGGGGGGTTACAGTTCAAAGGATCTCAAACAGTCGGACATGACTGAAGCAACTGAGCATATGCTCACAGAGCAAGAGAAGCCAGAGCTGTCTGATCTAGCAAGTTTAAGAGCCATGCATCCCAGTAAAATTAGGTGTGGAGTTTGGGGGAGGCCAGTGCACCAGGCGTGGCATGGATCCCAGGGTTTCTCTGGCTTCAAACAGCAGCTGCAGGGACCACCTACTCCCTGGCCTGTGCCCAGGGCCCCAAGTTCTGGTGCCAAAGTCTGGAGCAAGCTTTGCAGTGCAGAGCCCTAGGGCACTGCCTGCAGGAAGTCTGGGGACATGTGGAAGCCGTGAGTACTACCCAAGGATGTAGGGAGACAAAAGGGCTCAGGGTAAAGGGTCTTGGGTAGACTCTGGATGTGCCTGATGGATTGGAGCCCCTGTAGGGGATAGGATGGGATGGAGTGGAATGGGATAGAATATGATTTGGATAGGGTGGGGTGGGATGAATGGGATGGGATGGATGGGGTGAGATGGGATGGGATGGGATGGATGGGGTAGGATGAGGGGGATGGAATGAATGGGATCGATGGGATGGACAGGGTGGGATGGGGTGGCATGGGATGAATGGGATGGGGTGGGATCATGGACACTTGCCTGTGTCTTGGAGTGCCCTGTCAGCCTTGGCCACCTGAGCTGGGAGCATGCCCCCTATCACGTGCTCCACCTTGGGGCCCTCTCCTCAGGATGACCTGTGCCAGGAATGTGAGAACATCTCCCGCATCCTCACCAAGATGGCCAAGGAGGCCATTTTCCAGGTAATGAGGCCCATACCCTGAACTGAAGTTTGGAGGTTAAGAGATGGAAGAAGAGGTGAGCCTCTTAAAGGAGCATCTCCAAGCTGGGGGTGATGCCTGGGTTTACCAGGGGTCTCCTGGTCGGGAGAGGGCTCTGGGAGTGATCTCAGCATCACAGTCTTTCCCAAGGGAAGCTACCCTTCCTGTGCCCAACCACACAGCTCCTTTAGCACCCTCCCAACTCCAGAGCCCTGGGCAAAGGCGACCAGTCAGCTGGGCAGTGGCCCCATGTCCAGGGGCTCAGATGGGGCAGACCTCAGAGAGGCCAGGCTAACAGTCCTGTCTCTGGCCTGCCCCCCAGGACACAGTGCGCAAATTCCTGGAGCAGGAGTGCGATGTCCTTCCGCTGAAACTCTTGGTGCCCCAGTGTCGCCACCTGCTGGACACCTACTTCCCTCTGATCGTTGACCACTTCCAGAGCCAGATGGTGAGGCCTGCCCACCTCGCATCCAGGCTGCCTCCCACACAGCCTCCATGCCTGCCCTTTCCCAGAGTTACCCCCATATGTGGTACCCCAGCACACACACACACACACACACACACACAGACACATACACGCATGTATCCTACCCACACCCAGTCCAGGAAACTCAGTGCCCCTCAGCTGGTGCCCAGATCACAGCCCCACCCACTAAGCTGTACACAGTGGACCTGCACACTTGCAAACACCTACACACACCCTCACACTCTTCATACAAACATACACTGGGTCACAAATCCATTCTACAGACACACTGCTGCTGCTGCTGCTAAGTCACTTCAGTCGTGTCCGACTCTGTGCGACCCCATAGACGGCAGCTCACCAGGCTCCCCTGTCCCTGGGATTCTCCAGGCAAGAACACCGGAGTGGGTTGCCATTTCCTTCTCCAATGCGTGAAAGTGAAGTCGCTCAGTCGTGTCCGACTCCCAGCGACCCCATGGACTGCAGCCTACCAGGCTCCTGCGTCCATGGGATTTTCCAGGCAAGAGCACTGGAGTGGGGTGCCATCACCTTCTCCACAGTCTCAGGTAAAACAGCATCCCACAAGAATAACAAATTCTATTTTGTGCTAACTCTGAGTAGGCTCTAAGCTTTAAGTCCTTAAAATACTGTAATTAAAGGAATCTTCCAACAACTGCTTCAGAGGAGTTAACACCCAAGAATGTGTGTCCTTAGTCACCCAGTTGTGTCCGACTCTTTGCCACCCCGTGGGCTGCAGCTCACCAGGCTCCTCTGTCCACGGAATTTTCTAGGCAAGAATGCTAGAGTGAGTTGCCATTCCCTTCTCCAGGGGAACTTCTTGACCCAGGGATCAAACCCCAGTCTCCTGCACTGCAGGTGAATCCTTTACCACTGAACCACCAGGGAAGCCTTGGTAGCTCCAGTGGTAAAGAATCATCCTGCCAACGCGGGAGATGCAAGAGACACAGGTTCAATCCCTGGCTCAGGAAGATCCCCTGGAGTAGTTAATAGCAACAAACTCCAGTATTCTTGCCTGGAAAAGTCCGTGGACAGAGGAGCCTGGAGGGGTACAGTCAGTCCCATGGATATGACTGAACACATAAATACCCAAAGATAGACAGATAATAATTGGTCAAGCTTTGATTTTGACCTCTGTCCTTTGAATCCACAATTCACATTCTTGATTAAGGAAAGGCAGCGCCCATGTAGTTTAAAGGCTTATTACAGAAAATGCAAAAAGAATAACAATTTGTCTAATAAAATTTGAGTTTCTCCCCCAGAAAAAAAAAACAAAAAACACATCTGCACACTCACACAAAAGACACAGTCTCATGTACTTATACTCATTCATTCTCACAAACATCCATGCTCACACTCATTCACGCACATCCACAGACAAGTGCCCCAAAGCCCCCACTTGACCTCCCTCTCTGCCTTTGGTCTCCCCCATCTCCTCCACAGAATCTTAAACCACAGCCCCAAACCAGCCTGCTCCCCTCATTCCAGGCCAAAGACCATGGCCTGGTGTCTGAATCCTTGAGCCAGACTGAGCAGGAGTGGGGCTCCCTCCCCCACCCTAACCACCCCTTTACCCTGTGTTGTGCCCTAGAACCTGAAGTTCATCTGTCAGCACGTGGGCCTCTGCAAGCCCAGGCACCCCGAGCCAGGGAAGGGGCCAGAGCCATGGGGCCCTCTGCTGGACAAGATGGCCCTCCCCCCGCTGCCAGGGGCCCTCCCCTCGCTGCCAGGGGCCCTCCCCCTGCTGCCAGGGGCCCTACAGGCCAAGCCTGGGCCTCAGACACAGGTGAGGTGGGGATCCAGAGCAACAGGGCCACAGCCCTGGAGGCCGGGAGCACTTGACCTGGGAGGGGCAGAGCCGGGAAGGGCACCAGCAACTACAGACAGGGCCTAAGGCGGGAGCAGGAGGAGAGGAGAAGGAGGCGAGGCTGGTGAGCAGAGCCCTGGCGAGCCTGCTGTCCAGCCTGCCTCCAGCGTGATTCTTCCGGCAGGACCTCTCCCAGCAGCGGCTCCCCATCCCCCTCCCCTTCTGCTGGCTCTGCCGGACTCTGATCAAACGGATCCAGGGTGTGATTCCCAAGGTGAGTCGTCCAGGCCACAGGGCTCCCCACTGCTCCACCTCCCCCTCAGAGGTTAGGAGGGGGCCATTTGTGCGTTGTTCCCACCCGAGGCACCCTGCCCTCGGGCTGGGCCTCTAAGTGCCGGGACTAAGCTTCTTCAGCAATTGTGAAGCGCTCACTGCGTGCCAGGCACTATGCGTGTGTTCTCCGTCACTCACTCATGTCCGACTCTTTGCGACTCCATGGACTGTAGCCCACCAGGCTCTTCTGTCTATGGAATTCTCTGGGCAAGAATACTGGAGTGGGTTGCCATTCCCTTCTCCAGGGGATCTTCCTGACCTAGGGATTGAATCTGCGTCTCTTAGGTCTCCTGCACTGACAGGCAGATTCTTTACCTCTGTGCCACCAGGGAAGGCCTCTAGGCACTATGCCAGGTGTCAAAATACAGAAAAGAATCTCAGTTGTCTTTGTGGGAATGCTGCTTTCAAATTTTCTATTCAGAATCATATCCTCATATCCTGAGGGTCGGGATATGTATGTATCAGAAACAAAGTGAAACATTGTTCCAGTAAAATCTATACCAAATTGCTGGGAAAGAAAGAAAAAGAGAGACAAAGAAAGAGGGAGAGAGAAAGGAAGAAAGGAAGGAAGAAAAAAGAGACAGAGAAAGAAAGGGAAAGAGAGAAAGAGAGAAGAAAAGGAGGGAAGGAAGAAAGTAAGAAAAAGGTGCTTTCATTTTACAAAAGAAGAATTAGATGGACACCCCATCCTTGCCCACCCTGAACATGGAGTCTTCCAGACTTTGTAGTGACCATCACCCGACCAAGGCCCTGCCTTGAAATGGGGCCCAAGTGAGGAGAGACCTGCCCTGTTGGCCCTTCCAGATGGAGCCAGTATGGCCGCCTGCTTGCTGAGGGCATGTCCACCCTCCTGAGTCTGCATTGCGGTGGGAGAGATTTTTTCAGGTAGTGATGAGTTCAGAGCAGAGAATTAAGACAGATGAGGGAAGGAACAGTGACAGGAGAATGGGGGTGGGATGGTTGGTCAGGAAGCATCCCTGAGGTTAAGTTGAGACCTGAGGATCAACTAGGACCAATGGGCAGAGTCTTAAGCAGAATGAGCTTGGGCTGCAGCGCGCAGCCTGCGGGGAGAGGTTGAGAAGAGAACAGAGGGGAGGCCAAGTGAAGGGACACTGGGCTTTGTTCTGCTTCTTCTTTTTCACAATTTTATTTGTTTATTTATTTTTGGCTACACTGGGTCTTTGTTGCTGCACAGGCTTTTCTCTAGCTGCAGGGCTCAGGCTTCTCATTTTGTGGCTTCTCTTGTTGCAGAGAGCACGGACTCAATAGTTGTGGCGCATGGGCTTAGCTGCATGTGGGATCTTCTTGGGGAAGGGAGCGAAACTGTGGCTCCTGCATTGGCACATGGATTCTTTACCACTCAGCCACCAGGAAAGCCCTGGGCTTTCTTCTGAAGGCAGTACACAGCTGTGGAAGGGTTTCAGGCAGAAGGAGCCATGACTGGATTTACACTTTAGCAAGATCTCTCTCCTGGTGTTTGAAGATGGTATCAGGCAGAAGGGAGAGAAGGAGAGCAAGGCGAGTCCTTAGGAGACCATGGCAGGAAGCACGGTGGGCCTGGAACTCGCAGGGGGACTGGGGTCTGTCTGGGAGGTGGGCTCCGCAGCACTCAGTGACGGAGGGGACCAGGGTCGTGAAGACAAGTGGGGAGTCAGCCTTGATTCTATGGACTTTGGCTTAAGTGACAGGCTCTTTGCAATACCCCCCACCCCCCACTGAAATGGGTGGATTTGAGAAGAAACATGTCTGGGCAGAAAAATTAGGACTTCTCTCCTGGCCGTGATAAGTTCGAGTTGCCTGTATAACACACAGAAGGAGGCGACAAGCAGGCAGCCTGCCAGATCGCTGCCCAGGTCCAGGGACGCCAGTCTGAGAGTCGTGGCTACAGACAAGATTTAAATGCAAGGATGTGGGGTGCAGGTGGAGAAGAAAAAGCCAGCCAAAGAGCCTGAGGAGGGACAGCCAGGGAGGTGGGGACACCACAGCGTGAGGATGTGGAGCCTGAGAGAAGAAAGCACTTCAGCATGGAGGGAGTGGTCACTGGGGTGAAATCTGCTGAGGGGTCGACAAGACATCCCCGGGGGGTTGCTGGTGACCTTGAAAGCTGTTTTGGAGGAGTTCCAGAGACAGAACTACAGCATTTAGTATCGACAACTCTTTCTTGAAGTTTTTCTGGGAAGGGAAGAGAAGATGGGTGAGACTTTGGGTTTGTTTCTGTTTTTTTTAACTTTTTGGCCTGTGGGCTCTTAGTTCCCTGACCAGGGATTGAACCTGCAGCCCCTGCAGTAGAAGCGCAGTCTTAGCCAGAGGACCCCCAGGGAAGCCCCACGATGGGTGAGGGTTTTTAATGACAGAAGCTATTTTAAAAGCATGTTCACATGCTGATGAAAGGGAAGGGCAAGAGGGAGAAGCAATAAAGCAAAACAGAAGGGGATGCAGGGTGGACCCTGTGCACAAGGAAATGGCCAGCCTTTGACAGAGCTGGGGCCCCTCATCATAGCGGGAGGAGGGGACGAGTATGGGACCTGATGCAAGCAAAATGGGTCCTTGTGGTGAGATGTGTCATTTGGAAGGTGTCACATCCCCAAAATATGCATGTCCCCCTGTTCTGCTCCTTCCTTGGCTGTCCTGATGCTGAGGGCCAGCGGGGGCTTCAGGCAGGAACAGGGTCCAGGCCAGCCTGCCACATACCGGTCCTTTTTTTTAAATTGAAGTATAGTTTATGTACAAGGCTTCTTGATGGCTCAGCAGGTAAAAATCTGCCTGCAATGCAAGAGACGCAGGAGGTGCAGGTGCGATCCCTGGATCGAGAAGTTCCCCTAGAGGAGGAAATGACAACCCACTCCAGTATTCTTGCCTGGGAAATCCCATGGATAGAGGAACCTGGCAGGCTTCAGTCCATAGGGTCACAAAGAGTCGAACACGGCTGAAGCAACTGGGGACACACACACACACACATAGTTGATGTACAATATTATAAAACTCACCAGTGTACAATATAGTGATTCACAACTTTCAAAGGTTATACTCCACTTATAGTTACTGTAAAATATTGGCTATATTCCCTGAGATGTGAGTAGATCCTTGTAGCTTATTTCACGTATGAAAGTTCTTTACATGAATTGGCTGAATGAATAAGGAGTGGAGGAATAAGCGTGCCTGCATCCTCTCTCCTTGCTCTTCAGCAGGGAGGTTGTGTTTGGAATCAAGGGTGGGGTGGGGTGGGGAAACTCCTTACTTCCCCATGGGGCTCCTGAAACCAGGGACTTCTTGACTCTGGGAGCCACAGACAGAAGCTTGTCAAACTGTGGGGGAAGCATGGCACCACTGGGTCAGGAGGGAGACAACTTGCGTCGGTTCTGCCTCTGCCCCAGGCTGCCATGTGGCCTGAGCAATGTCCACCTCTCTGGGAAACTCTGGAATTTCAACAATTCCAGTCTTTGAAGTCAGAGTTGGGGTCTGGGGCCTGGTTCTCGCACCAGCTCAGTGAGTCTGGACAAGTCCCCTGGACTCCCTGATGTTCAGCATCTGTCTGCAAATAGCATAATAATTCTCCAAGGCCTCCAGGGAAGGTCTGCAAAGCACCCTGAGCGGGTCTTTCAGGGGAAGGTCCCACCCTGTCCTTTCTCGGCCCCCACCCCAGGGTGTACTGGCCATGACCGTGGCCCAGGTGTGCCACGTGGTCCCCCTGCTGGTGGGCGGCATCTGCCAGTGCCTGGTTGAGCGCTACTCCGTCATCCTCCTGGACACGCTGCTAGGGCGCATGCTGCCCCAGCTGGTCTGTGGCCTCGTCCTCCGGTGCTCCAGCGAGGACAATGCTGGCCCAGGTGAGCCTGCCGCCCCAGCCCCTGCCCATCGCCCGCTCCCATCCCCTCCCCTGCCAGCCACAGCCCTGAGCGACCCTCCCCTTCTTGGGTCCCCCTGCACTGTGCCGGTGAGGACAGGAGCGCGGCTGGTTTTTCTCTCTAGCCCTCCCTGCCCTGGGGTCCCTGCCTGGAGAATGGCCGCCACAAGACTCTGACTGCCAGCTCTGCATGCTCGTGACCGCTCAGGCAGGGAACAGCAGTGAGCAGGCCGGGCCTCAGGCCATGCGCCAGGCCTGCCTGGGCCCCTGGCTGGACAGGCAGAAGGTGAGGGGCAGGCATGCGGCGGTGCTCAGAACCCAGGGGCTGCCTGAGGTGGAGGGGTGGGTCCAAGACAGGTTTCCCAGACAGAGATACACAGAGGGGACTGGACCTCTGCCCTTAAGGTGCTCAGACACAGACAGGATGCAGGACAAACAATGATGTCGTTGTACCTTAGGGCAAAAGGTCAGGAGACATCTCTGGCCCAGGGGCAGGGGCTCAGGAGGACGAGGAGGCCTTCGTCATGGACCAGGAGAGAGGCCCGGTCATCTGCCAGGAGATGAGTAATGCCGGGCCAGCTGAGCAAGAGAAGGCCTGGCCTCCTCTCCAGGTCCCAGTCCTGTCCCTGCCCCGGGGCGCCTCCCGGTGTGACTCAGTGGGGACCCAGCCACCGGCAGGAGAGGCCTGGGCCTGGGTCCCGGAGCCCTGGTGTTCTCTGAGAGTGGGTGGCGCGCCCGCTGACTCCTGGAGAAGGCCGCTTTCCGCACAGTGCTCCCTCATCAGGTCTCTAGGACCAGATGAACTTCAGGGTGGCTTCCAGAACTGAAATGGAGAGGGGAGGGAAGGGTGGGGCCAAGATCCTGCCCCTCAGTCTCCGTCTCTGAGGTCCCTGGTTTTCCTGACGGGAAACCCCATTTCCACCCAGGGGCTTGTTCAGTCTTACAGCCAGAGCTGCTCACTGGGGGCCAAGGGCTGGACTTACACCCGGCCCAGGGAGCTCTGAGGCGATCCACGTAAGTGGGGAGGCCAGACGGTAAGGCAGGAGGGCCCCGCCCCGGGCCTGGGTCCACCCAGCCCCGTGTCTGTCTCCTCCCTCAGTGTGAGCGGTTTGTGGAGGAGCACGCGCCCCGGCTGCAGACTCTGGTGTCCAGCGGCTGTGATGCCCACATGGCCTGCCAGGTATGCTCACCCCTGCCAGCTGGTTCCAGGACTTGCCTCAGCTCCCAGAGTCCTCCCCCACCCCCAGCGCCCCGCTCCAGTCCATAGTTCCCAGTGCAGGGCAGCCAGGAGTGGCGGCCCACGACTGGGAGGTGTCCTCCTATGTTTTACTATAGACAAGGCAGTCTCAGAGAAGTCAAGAAAAAGCCAAGAAGGATGTAAAGGGAGGAGTATGGGCAGGAAGGAGCTTCCCAGATGGCACTAGTGGTAAAGAACCTGCCTGCCAATGCAGGAGATCTGGGTTCAATCCCTGGACGCCCTGGAGAAGGAAATGGCAACCCACTCCAGTATTCTTGCCTGAAGAATCCCATGGACAGAGGAGCTTGGCGGGCTCCAGTCCAGAGGGTCGCAGAGTCAAATAGGACTGAAGGGACTGAGCGCGTGGGAAGGGGGGACAGCTTTAAGGAGTGTGGTTTGATGTGTTTTCGGGGATGGGGGTTGTTCACTGAGCAGTGTGTGCTTAGTGGGGGTGGGGCGGGTGCAAATTGTGTGTCCTGGGGCAAGTATGCCCCCCCTCTGGCTCCACACCCTGAAGGCCTGTGTCTTGGAGGGTGGCCTGAGGGATCCACAAGGTCACACCAAGAACTCTCGCGAGGGGGCAGGTGGAGTGAGAGCTGCCCCTATGGGGGTGGGGGGAGCCTCCGCAACCTCTCAGAGCTGGGAATCAGGGTGCAAGGCCTCAGGGCCCTAACACTGTCCCATGGCAGGCCCTGGGGACATGTGCGACTCCGTTCAGTCCTCTCCAGTGCATCCACAGCCCCCACTTCTGATGAGAACGCACAGCCATGGCAGGTGAGTCCAGACTCCCATTTATGGAAGTGGGGACGGCCCTGCCCCCGTGGCGGGGGGGGGGGGCTCTTCTGTCCCCAAGCAGGAAGAGGCAGCCTCCGATCTTCCATCCTCCTCTTCACAGGCTGAACTCAAGGCTCCTGAGGGCCCCAGCAGTGCCATCTTGACTGTCCTCTCTCAAACCCGCTCACCCCCCTGCCCAGAATCCCTGTGGCGTTCAGTGCCAGGCCCGGGCTCCCAGCTTGCTGGCCCTCCCCCATCCCAGAGGGGAGCTTCTGCGCCCGACCATGGCTTTTCCCTCACAGACCACCCTCTGCACGCACTGATCCTCAGTACCAAATGTGCTTACACCAAGCCCTGCCTTTCCTGAAACTCAGGGGACACCAGACATTGCTCCCCAAAGACACCAGGAACTCCTCCATCACCTGACTCCTCCTACCCGAGACTCCTCCCTGTCTTCCTCAATGTCACTGGGTCAGAGGTGACCCCTTAGGACAGAGGGGCGGGTCAGAGGCAGCCTCCCTGCCAGGTGCCTCCGGAGAGGGGAGTGCCCCTGAGAAGAGACCTGGCAACTTCACAGTTCTGTCCAGAGCAAGCCCCCCAACATGAAGGTCATGTATTCATCTCTTTTCACTCATTTTTTTACAATGCAATGAGTACCTGTGACCAGGCCACATCCTCGGAGCAAGGGCTAGAGGTGTGAATAAAACAGTGAGCTCCCCCCCACCCGCCTGGAGCTCACACCCCAGGGCCCATCTGCGGGTGGAGGGGAGTCCAGCCTGCCCCAGAGACCCTCGAGAATCATGAGCCCCTGGGGGAGGTGGTGGGGAGGAAGTGTCTGTAACAATTCAGACCCTCCTTGCAGGGACAAGTTTAATGTCATCCCTCCCCATTGATGGCAGCTGCTGGGGCCAGGGGGTGGGGGTGGGGGTCAGGGAGCTGCCAGAGAGAACTGGGCCTTCCAGCCCTATTGAAACAGGCAGAAGAGTGGTTGGCACAGAAGGCCTGGGCTCTGGTCTGAACTCTACCAGCCCCTGGTCGTGGGTCCCCAGCCAAGACACACCACCCCTCTCTGGTCCTCACTCTTCTCAGTGACAAAGGTGGAGCTGGGTGAGGTGGTCTTCAGGACTCTCCATATGACAAGACCCCACCTCTGGCTCCCTGCCCTGCCCACACTGAGAAGAAGTGTGGGCTTCATTCCCATGCCCCCCTTCCCCGTCTCCTTTCCTCCAAAGGCTCTGAGGCTGGTAGGCCACAGGCCTGCAGATTGTGCCTTTGGTCCTGGGTCAGCCTGGTATGTCTTATCTCTAACTACAGCCTGGAACCAGAGGCATTTCCGTCCACTTTGGGAGTGAGGGGTGGTCAAGGCTTCATCTTTTGGACAAGGAATGCAGATGGGCTTCCGGCCCAGGGCCACCTTCACATCCCACCAGAGCCAGCCCAGCGCTCACAACACCCCCAGCACTGGGCTGAGGGGACCTTGTTGTGGGCCCCCAGTCCTTCTCCAAGTCCTGCCATCAAGAGGACAGCAGAGGGAGAATCCTGTCCTGGCATCACTCCCATCTCCATGTGCATGAGATACTAGCTTTTACAATCACTCTGCTAACACTTTCACAAAATTAAGAATTCAGAAGAATAAAAGTGGGATCAGAAAGTCCCAGAAAAGACAGACACGTGAAATCCTTAAACTTTTTTTAAACATCAGGAAATCCCTGGTGTGGTCGAAAGTGGGCACAGCGGGGCTCAATCCTGGTGGAAGGTGATTGGGCACTTTTGTATGTGAATGTTTTCCTGTTGCTTTTTGTTAAGACGCAAAAGGGGGTTTTCTTTTCATCTTTTTGTACGGTTGTTTTCAGTCGTGTGTGACTCTTTGCAACCCCAAGGACTGCAGCACTGTTGAACTTCTAACTTTTGTTAGAAATGTGAGTGTGGCTTGATTTCCTGCTGTGATTTATCTCCTCAAAGCTCACTTGGGGCTGGGCACACTGAGGATTGGTTCCTAGGTAATACGGCGCCTGTAACGAGGCCAACAAAGTGCCATCTCCTTGTCCTGAAAGGAAACACACTGCCCTTTAAGATGCTGCAGAAGCCGCAGCCCCTCCCTGAAGGTAAGCCAGGATGGGGGCTGCCTCAGTCTGCTCCGTGTTGGCGAAGGAGATGCCCATGTTGCCTCTTCCTCCTGTCACTGCTTCCAGACTGATCCCTACCTGTGACCCCGCCCCCACCAAAGAGTCCTTCCACTGAGATGTGTTAGGGTGCCCCAAACTCAAAATATACCCTGCAAAATTAACCTTCAGCATTACAGACCTAAATGCCTGCAAGTGTCCCTTCACTTATAAAAGAACTTTTGTCATTATATTTCCTATCATAAAAGAAATACACATTTTGAGAAAGGATCCTCATGCTGGGAAAGACTGAGGGCAAGAGGAGAAAAGGGGACAAGAGAGAATGAGAAGGTTGGATGGCATCACCAACTCAACAGACATGAGTCTGAGCAAACTCAGGGATATAGTGAAGGACAGGGAAGCCTGGTGTGCTGCAGTTCATGGGGATGCAAAGAGTCGGACACGACTTAACAACTGAACAACAATAACCACATGTTTATTGTAGAAAATTCAGAAACTGCAGATGAAAAAAGAGTAGAAATCACCCGCAATCCTACCAGTCCCAGGAGAGAGCCATAGCAGATGGAGACTTTGCCCCTGAACTACAGACTTTTTCAGTCCATCTGGCTACACTTTGGTTCTACCCTGAATGGCTCCACTGTTCAAGCAGGGAAAGCTTATTCTACAACCTGCTGCTGGGGCAGGGATAGACACAAACCCTTGGCCTCAGAATTTGAAGTTTTAAAGAAGTCTTTTCGTAAATCTATAGCAGACCTTTGTCTTGAATGCCATCACTTCAATTACAAGTTCAAGCTCTCTGAGACAAAGAGTGTTTTACATTTTGGAAAAAGCTTGGTTGGGAAGATGAAGATCTACAGCCTGGAGGAGAGGAGGCATTAACTGTTAACCCTGGAAGCAAGCATAAAAATGAGCTCCTGATAGCCAAAGAGGAGGCTTCATTCAAAAGGTCAGGAGCTGGGACTTCCCTGGTGGCCCAGTGGTTAATCATCTGCCTTGCAATTCAGAGGATGCAAGTTTGATCCCTGGTCAGGGAGCTAAGATCCCACATGCCATGGAGCAACTAAGCCTGTACACTGCAGCCACTGAGCCCACACGCTCTGGAGCCCATGTGCCACGACGAAAGATCCCACATGATGAAGTGAAAATTCCACGTGCCACAACTAAGACCCAATGCAGCCAAATAAATAAAAGTTAAAAAAAAAAAAAGATCAGGAGCTGATCAGCTGTGGGAGGAGAGAATTGGCAGGAAGAGCCAATCTGTCTCCAGCTGAGACGCAGGAGTCCCTGAGATGTGTTCAGCACCCTGCACTCCCAAAGAAGGTGGGAAGGAGAAGCCCCAGGAGGGGTTAGGGCCCCAGTGCATGGGGGGCTTGTTCTTCAGTTGTCAGGGTATGGCCTGAGGAGGACACATCAGAGTGGACTCTGGGAGGGACCTAGGTAGGAGGGCCTGGGGGCCGCCTCAGAGGGAGTCCCTCAGTCAGTCACTTCAATTTAGTCGCTCAGTCACGTCTGACTCTTTGCAACCCCATGGACTGTAGCATGCCAGGCTTCCCTGTCCATCACCAACTCCAACACATCACTGCTAATTGCTCCATGCATTTTTTTTTTTTAATAAAAACTTTTGTTTTTTAAAGCAACTAGTATCAACAATGTTGTGAAGAATAAAAATCCTGGCAGTAACATCTTTGTTTACCAGTCCAATTATTTCCTTAGAATCAATTCCAACTCCAGGAAACCGCTCAAACTTATGAGGTGATGCCATCCAACCATCTCATCCTCTCTTGCCCCCTTCTCCTCCTGCCTTCAATGTTTCCCAGCATCAAGGTCTTTTCCAATGAGTTGGCTCTTCACATCAGGTGGCCAGAGTATTGGAGTCTCAGCTTCAGCATCAGTCCTTCCAATGAATATTCAGGACTGATTTCCTTAAGGACTGACTGGCTTGATCTTCTTGCAGTCCAAGGGACTCTAGAGTCTTATCCAACACCACCATTCAAAAGCATCAGTTCTTCAGTGCTCAGTTTTCTTTATGGTCCTACGCTCACATCCATACATGATTACTGGGAAAACCATAGTTTTGACTAGACGGACTTTCATCAGCAAAGTAATGTCTCTGCTTTTTAATATGCTGTCTAGGTTGGTCATAACTTTTCTTCCAAGGAGCAAGTGTCTTTTAATTTCATGGCTGCAGTCATCATCTGCAGTGATTTTGGAGCCCAAGAAAATAAAGTCTGTCATTGTTTCCATTGTTTCCCCACCTATTTGACATGAAGTGATGGGGCAGATGCCATCATCTTTGACTTGATACAGAAGAGCAAGCTCACCCCACAGCCCAGAGGCCATCAGGATGGGCTCTATGCTTTTTTCCTAACAAGATGGATGGCCTCACAAGAGCCCACAGTTAGCGACGAAGCAGTGAAAATTTCAAGGACCTGGAGAGGATCAGAAGTCATACTTGTGCAGCCAACACGAGATAGCAAAGACAGGCAAGATGAGTGACCCTTGGGGGAGGGGACCTGGAGGGCCCAGGAGAGCACAGCTGCCAACATTTCTCCTCAAGACAGTGTAATCTGTCAATTAATCTCAGGGGAAACAAAAGGAGGGCTCAGTGGGTAGTCACCCAAGATGAGCTGCCTGCATTTTAAACAAGAAGGGACTGGGTTGTTGATTTCAAATGGAAATATTAAGTATGAAAAACTTACAAGCCAAAACAAGTTCAGTTATAGAGAAATAAAGACAATTATGGATATGTTCCCCTGCTTAATAACTGAAGTTTTAAATCTATAGCACAATCATTATAACATTTATAACATATATAACATATTATTCCAAAACTTTCTCCACACGTACAAAGATAGATATAACAGATTTACAAATATGGGAATACCTTATACACACTGTTTTGTAAACTGCTCTGTTCATTTAAAATAATCTTTCCTATAAAATTAACAACAAAGACCTACTATATAGTACAGGGAACTGCATTCAATATCTTATAATAACCTAGAATGGAAATATGAAAGAGTATATCTATATGCACGTGTGTGTATGAATTACTTTGCTGTTCACATGAAACTAGCACAACATTCTAAATCAACTAAACATCAATCAAGCAAAATAAACAATTTTTTAAATTAAAATAAAATATTTTCATGATAATAAATATAGATACCTATCACCACTGCTCCATGCTTTTTTTGACAAAAACCCCTTGTTTTTTAAAACAACTATTATCAACAATGTTGTGAAGAATAAAAATCCTGGCAGTAATATCTTTGTTTACCAGTCCAATTACTTCCTTAGAATCAATGCCAAGACATGAAATTCTGGGGACAAAAGCCATGTACATCTTTACTTCTAATATAGTCTGTGTCATCAGTTTGGCTCTGTGCCAGCCATACCAATTTCTGCCTCAACAGTAAATAAGTGCCTTTTTTCCACTCTCATCAACCCTGGATATTAGCAATCTTTCAAATCTTTGCTAAAGTTTAAAAGACCTCTAGTTATTCTAATTTGCATTTCTTTGATTACTAAGTAAGCTATTTTTAGAATGTTTTTTTGGCCATTTATGTTCCATCTTTCATGAAATGCCTATTTGGGTTTTTGGCCTGATTTTCTTTTTTTTTAATTAACTGACTAATTTCTGGCTGTGCTGGGTCTTCGTTGATTCCACTTGCTTTCTCCAGTTGCTGTGAGCAAAGACTACTCTTTGTTGCAGTGCACAGGCTGCTCAGTGTGGTGGCTTCTGTTGTTCCGGAGCACAGGGCTCCAGCAGTTGTGGCTCACGGGCTCTAGAGCGAAGGCTCAGTGGTTGTGGTGCCTGGGCTTAGTAGCTCTGTGACATGTGGGATCTTCCCAGACCAAGGATCAAAGCCATGCCCCCTATATGGCAAGCGGACTCTTATCCACTGCACCACCAGGGAAGTCCCTTGCCTGATTTTACACTGGGATGTTCTTTTTATTGTCTTGCCAGTAAAAATATATCAGGTATATTTATTTATTTACTGTCCCATACACTGCAAATTTTTCCCTAGTATAGATCTTTCAAATTTGGGATGTTTTTTCCACATGTTGTGACATCCAGTTAAGAAAGCATGGATTTCACTTCTTTCCCATCTGCCATTCTGACTGACCAGAGTTTGAGGTTTCCAAACAAGAAGCATCTGCTAAAATCACAGCTGTAAAGACACATGAGCCCAGACCCCAGTTCAGACAGTAGTGGTGGAGGCCAGCCATATATCACCCACAAAGGACAGCAAGCTACGACAGTCAGCCTGAACAGTGGTCCCCAGCGTTTCAGACAACTGCTTCTATTGTCAACACATTGCTGCTGTTGTTGTTCAGTTGCTAAGTCATGTCCGACTCTTTGTGACCCCTGGACTGCAGCACCCCAGGCTTCTTTGTCCTTCAGTATCTCCTGGAGCTTGCTCATACTCATGTCCATTGAGTTGGTGATGCCATTCAACCATTTCATCAACACCTTGGGCAGGGTGTAAAGAGACAAAAAAAAAAATTCATCTGTGCAAAAGAAGGCTACAGAGAACACAGACTCAGCACTATGCCATTTGCTTAATGGACACTATTAGTCATTGACTCCAAGGTGTCAAGCATTTCCCTAGAAAGTGAAAGTGTTCTCAGTCACGTCCGGCTCTTTGCGACCCCATGGATTGTAGCCCACCAGGCTTCTCTGTGGGCTGTCCACAGAGGAGTTCTGTCCACAGAATTCTCCAGCAAGAAAACTGGAGCGGGTAGCGATTTCCCTTCTCCAGGGGATCTTCCTGACCCAGGAATCAAATCCAGGTCTTTCTGCATCGAAGCGAGATTCTTTACAGTCTGAGCCACCTATGACTAGGAACAAAAGAAACAGTTTCTGTCTGCTTTTTTGGAAGTTAGAGTCTAGTTGAGGACACAGACATTAATCGCAGAATCACAGAAAACAAAATGGGAAACTTCAGGTGCCATCAATTAGAGCTATGCATGGAGTTGAGCAGACACAAGGGCCAGAGAGGTGAAAAAAGAGTGGCAAAGAGAGCGCCCCACGCAGAGGAAGCAGATGGCACAAAGGCCTGGTATCTGGTGGTACATTTGAGCAACAGAATGAAAGCCAGTGAGTCTGGGAATCAAGATCAGGATAAAAGTCCCGAGAGGCGAGACTAAAGAGGCTAAGGATTTCAGTCTGTATTGTAAAAGCCAAGAAGTGTCTTAAGAGGGAGATCAGGGTGTGGGGAAGAAATGATTCAGTTAGACTTGTGCTTTAAAAGATTACCCTGACTAAAGTGCATGTGGGGAGAAATTTGGCAGTAGCTTAGACAAGAATGACAGTGGCAGAGGGCCTGTGTGGAAGTCACAGGGATCTTAGGGAGTAACTTCAGACAATCATAAACTTAATCAGATGCTGACTCCAGTGAAAGATGTTGTCCCAGACGTATCAGCATCTTTACTGACACGGCGTCATCTTTACTGATACTGCATATCTACTGATCTGGCATCTTTACTGATACAGCACAGCCTCTGCCACTTTGTATGCCTCATTCTCCATGCTAGTTTATAAAGGTCCTCAGAAGTCATGTGCTTCTCCCTGGTAGGGCCAACAGTATACTTTCACATTTTTGCATAAGAATGATGTCAGTTTTCCCACTCTCTATCATCAAAAGTCTACAGACATCTTGATCATCTTGATATGCCACAAAACTTAACAGTACTCCACTATATTGATGACATTGGATGTCATAACGTCCAATAAGCAGGAAGTTTCAAGTATTTTATTATTTATTTCAATTTTATTTACTTTTGGCTGTACTGGGTCTTCATGGCTGCACACAGGCTTTCTCTAGTTGTGGCAAGCAGGGGTTACTCTCTAGTTGTGGTGAACAGCATGGACTCTAGAATGCAGGACCAGTAGTTGTGGCAGGTGGGCTCAATAGTTGCAGCTCAAGGGATTAAGTGTCCCATATGGAATATTACCAGGCTGGGGAACAAATCCATGTCCCCTGCATTGGCAGGTGGATTCTCAACCATTCTGTATCAAGTATTTTTAAATGTCTTAGTGAGACATACACAATGGCAAAAACCAACACAATATTGTAAAGCAATTATCCTCCAATTAAAAATAAAATAAAATAAAAAGACACACACAAACAAGAGAAGGGGATTTAACCCCAATACAATTCAGGGACGGTCACCTCAGTGAAGTTTCTTGGCGTCAGTGGTTGAAAGTATGCAAAGTAGCTCCACAAAGGTGCTGTACCTCATATGAACTAACACACAGACACACACACAGGCAATTTAGTAGGATTTTTGAGTTTTGGAGGCAACATATATCACATTTGAGTGTGCTATTTTGGTTGATCTAGGAGTCACTTGCAGCTGTATAACTGTAGCTTCATGGAGACCAGAAAAAGAGAAGATTCTGCAATAAATTTAGGTGGCACAGACACTCTACTACTTGGGCCTTATTACCCAGGAAATCTATGATATCTTGAAGTGTTCATGGCAAGCAGGAATGCTGTATGGAGCCTCCAGCAAGGACCAGTGGGAGAATCACAGTGCAGAACTCCAGGATTTTGGAGCAAGGCTATGCCCTCTTCTGCAAATACTTATTCTCCTTTAAGAAATAGTTTATACAAGTGGTAGAGATGGAGCATCTAACAATAGGGCATCACGGGGCTATGCAGCCTGGCCCTCCCGTCATGAACTGGCTGCCATCTGACACCTTGCCACTCTGGGCATGTACAGTTGCAACCTACCATTAAGTGGACCTAGCACACAAGACCAAGCTCAGACAGGGCCAAAGGCCCAAGTTAACATGAGAAGATCCCTTAAAAAAAAAAATTTCTGCGCTGGTCTCCATTGCTGTTGCACAGGCTTCTCACTGTGGCAGCTTCTCTTGTTGCAGAGCACAGGTTCTAAGGTGCCCAGGCTCAGCAACTGTGGTACACTGGCTTAGTTGCCCGGCAGCACGTGGAATCTTCCCTGACCAGGGATCAAACCCATGTCCCCTGCATTGGCTAGTGGATTCTTATCCACTGAGCCACCAGAGAAGTCCTTGAGCAGATTCCTGACACAACTCCTGTTCCATTGCCTCTGGGGTGTCCTTTTAGGTCAGTTGGCCAAGAAAAGACAAAACTCAAGCCAGGTTTATGGATGGACCTGCACATTATGCTGGCACAACCAGTAAGCAGACAGTTGCAGCACTTCATCCCCACTCAGGGTGACACTGAAAGACAGAAATAAAGTCCTCTAGTGGCCACACCTCAAGTGGTATATTTGGTTGTTCACTGTGTGGAGTGGGAGATGGCCAGAAGAACATATCTAGACTAACTCAGAGGCATTTGCCAATGATTTGGCTGGCTGATCAGGAATTCAGAAGGCACAGGATTGTAGCGTTAGTGAAAAAGAAGGCTGGGGAAGAGGTATATGGACGGACAACTTGAGTAAGACTATTCACAGCAATAGCCATGTTCCATATGAATGCCCACCAAAAGGCATCTGCTGTGTTAGAGATCCTTAATAGTCAGGGGTACACAAGTGAGATGCTTTGTGGATGTCACCAGCAGCTTCTTCCTCCAGCCGCCCCTAGCACGTGCTCAGTGACCTCATGAGCTATGGTGGCAGGGACAGAGACTATGCATGGGCTCAACAATACAGGCTACCGTGATCTGAGTTGTATTGTTGTCACTCAGTTGTGTCCGACTCTTTGTGACCCCAAGTACTGCAGCATGCCAGGCTTCCCTGTCCTTCATCTCCTGGAGTTTGCTCAAACCCACGTCCATTGAGTCGATGATGCCATCCAACCATCTCATCCTCTGTTGCCCCCTTCTCCTCCTGCCCTCAATCTTTCTTTCCCAGCATCAGGGTCTTTTCCAGTGAGTCAGTTCTTCACATCAGGTGGCCAAATTATTGGAGCTTCAGCTTCAGCAACAGCCCTTCCAATGAGTATTCAGGGTGGATTTCCTTTCAGATTGATTGGTTTGATCTCCTTGCAGTCCAAGAGACTCTCAAGTGTCTTCTCCAGCACCACAGTTCAAAAGCATCAATTCTTTAGCACTCAGCCTTCTTTATGGTCCATCTTTCACATAACTACTATGAGCACATGACTACTGGAAAAACCATAGCTTTGAATATACCAACCTTTGTTGGTGAAGTGATATCTCAGCTTTTTAATATGCTGTCTAGGTCCCCAGATCTAATTTGCAAGTCCAGTGATTAACACTGAGTGCCCAGTATGGCCACTATTCCTTATGGGGATTGGCCAGCCACCTGGTGCCAGGCTGATTACCATCTTTCATCATTGAAGAAGCAGAGGTCCAACCTCAGAGGAATAGAAATGTTGTATTGGATACGGATTTACCCTCCCTGCCCATGTTTCTACCAGCACCACCATCTATGGACTCTCAGAATGCCTTATCAACATGACATTCCACACAGCATAGTATGTGATCAAAGAATTCTTTATAACAAAGCAAGCGCAGCAATGGGCTCATACCCATAGGATTAACTGGACTTACCACATACACGTCATCGTCTGAAAGTGGGTAGCCTAACTGAAAGAATCACCAAAGAATTGCCTGGCGGTCCAGTGGTTTAGGACTTGGTGCTTTTATTGCCAAAAGCCTGGGTTCAATCCCCAGTTGTGGAACTAAGATCCCACAAGCCATACAGCACAGCCAATTAAAAATAAATGAGCAAATAGGTCCTAAACAAAAAAGTTATAGTAACTGAGTGCTTGTTTTGGAGAAGGCGATGGCACCCCACTCCAGTACTCTTGCCTGGAAAATCCCATGGACGGACGGGCCTGGTAGGCTGCAGTCCATGAGGTCACTAAGAGTCAGACACGACTGAGCAACTTCACTTTGACTTTTCACTTTCATGCATTGGAGAAGGAAACGGCAACCCACTCCGGTGTTCTTGCCTGGAGAACCCCAGGGACAGGGGAGCCTGATGGGCTGCCATCTATGGGGTCGCACAGAGTCGGACACGACTGAAGCGACTTAGCAGCAGCAGCAGCAGTGCTTGTTTCACGGGATGTAATATGTGCTTTGAATCAGAGAGCACTGTACGGTGTTCTTTCCCCCGTAGCCAAAATATTAATACATGGGCCTAGAAAACAGGTGGATGTCAGTGACTCCTCTACTGCTCCTAATAGACTTCACATTGAATTTTTGCTTCCAGTCCCAGCAATTGAAAGCCCCACTGGTTTGGGGATCTTAGTTCCCAAAGAAGGAATTCTCCCACTAGAACACGCGAAGGTTCCACTGAATCGGAAGATGAGACGACCACCTGGACATTTTGAGCTCTTTATGCTAGTGAACCAACAGATGGCCAGGGGGTGGGGAGAGTACAGTGGGAGAGTGTAACCTGTATTTGTCTGAATGACTGGTCCTGATTACCAAAAAGAAACTGAGTTGCTTCTACACAACGGAGGCAAGATGGACTGTTTACTGTTTACTGCATGCTCAATTGCTAGGTCATGTCCAACTCTTTGCGACCCCATGGACTGTAACCCACCAGGCTCCTCTCCCCATGGGATTTCCCAGGCAAGAATACAGGAGTGAGTTGCCATTTCCTTCTCCAGGGGATCTTCCCAACCCAGGGATTGAATGGAGTCTCCTGCATTGGCAGACGAATTCTTTACCACTAAAACACCAGGGAAGCCCATGTACAATAGCAAAGGTTAATGAAAAACTACAGCAAGCAAAATGGGGGAGGGTGGGGTGGGCTGGATGATTAAGGAGCCAGGCCCTTAGAGAATAATGATTCCGGCCATTGCACGAGGTAAATAACCTGAATAGCTGTGGTGTGAACTAAGAGCAGAGTAAACACAGAGGTGTGGCGGAAGAAGCAAGCATTGGTATCAATCACTTACAGAAATGAGGACTCTAAGTAGCTTTATTCATATTCTAATTGCTTGTTACATGTACATGATAATCTGTACTAACCATTTTTTCTCTTCTTTCCATCTTTAAGTGACCTTGTTAACTCTACAACCAAAGTCTTTAGGAAACATAATATTCAGTGCGGCTGTGACTGATGTGTGGAGTAATATATATAACCAGCCCCTTCATGGATCACAGCCTTGGTGGGGCGAAGGGGCTTGCATAACTCATTGAAGCTATGAGCCATGAGACACAGGGCCACCCAAGACAGATGGGTCATAGAGAAGAGTTCTGACAAAATGCAGCCCACTGGAGGAGGGAATGGAAAGATTGAAGGCAGAAGAAGGGAGCAGCAGAGGATGAGATGGTTAGATAGCATCACTGACTCAATGGACATGAATTCAAGCAAACTCGGGAGATAGCGGAGGCCAGAGGAGCCTGGTGTGCTACAGTTCATGGGGTCGCAGTCAGAGGTGACTTAGTGACTGAACAACAACAAATATATAACTATCAATGGATACGACTCTTGGAGCTGCACCTCAGTTTGAGAAAGGTTGATAACTGTTCTCTTGTAGGAAGGGCAGCTGCTTTTGTAAGGCATAAAGACAGTTGTCTTTGTTGCAGTGGTAGTAGTATGTGAGTTCAAGGGTATGCCAAAACACATATGGTGGCTGAGTCATCAAAGGGATGGGCTGGGCCACTTATCAATGTAGTGGCCCTCAGCTCCAAATTCACCCCTTCTGCCTGCTCTGTGAATGGACTGGAGCCCTTAGATTCCCCTCCCCGGACCTCCAGCTGCCACTGAGGCTCTGTCAGGAGAGGGTGGTGGAGACACAGCACAGGAAGAAAGGGCATGGCTTCCTGGTTCCTGTGGGCTCCCTTGCAGGCAGCTTTCTCAGCAGCAGGCTCTTGCTGTGCTCAGAGTCTCCAGTGCCTGGGTCCAGTGGTGCACGGCAGCCAGCAGCTTCACCGGGCACGTCCCTCCTCCCCAGGCAGTTCAGTAGCACAGCAAGAGGCCTCACTGTAAACAGTTTCCCTTAGTGCACCAAAGAGAGCATTCCTGACAGGTTCCAGTGGACACATTTTCAGCAAAGTCTGGATTTCAGCCTTGGACACTTCATGTCATCCCGAGGGGCAGTAGCTGTTCCTTCTATCTGCTATTCCTATTCTTTCATGGTGCATACTAAGTCACTTCAGTCATGTCCAACTCTTTGCGACCCTATGGACTAAAGCCCACCAGGCTCCTCTGTCCATGGACTTCTCCAGGCAAGAATACTGGAGTGGGTTTCCACGCCCTCCTCCAGGGGATCTTCCTGACCCAGGGATAGAACTCACATCTCTTATGTGCTTCATTGGCAGGAGGGTTCTTTACCACTAGCCCCACCTGTGAAGCCCTCCTATTCTCTTATTTCTAGCCAATTCTTCATTATTCCAGTCCCATTACAGTTAATAATTCCTGAAATCAAACTTCCCCTGATCAAATTTTTACAGTTTCTCTCTCCTGATTGGACCTAGATTAAGCTGGGGCTTGTTGTGACTGCTGCTGCTATCACTTCATTTGTGTCCGAGTCTCTGCGACCCCATAGACGGCAGCCCACCAGGCTCCTCTGTCCCTGAGATTCTCCAGGCAAGAATACTGGAGTGGGTTGCCATTTCCCTCTCCAACGCATGCATGCATGCTAAGTCGCTTCAGTCGTATCCGACTCTGCGACCCTATGGACAGCAGCGCACCAGGTTCCTCTGTCCACAGGATTCTCCAGGCAAGAATACTGGAGTGGGTTGCCATTTCCTTCTCCATAGTTGTGACTAAACAGTGGGAAAAATGGAAACAAGTGGGGAGATTCAAGAGATACAAAGTAAAAGATAAGACTTTGTAATGGATTAGACCAGCGAAGTAGGGGTAGAGGGAGGATGACTCCTGGGAAAATATCCAGTTTATAGACTAGATGAACAGGGGAACCCTTCACCTACATAGAGACTTTCAGAAAGGGGTCATGATTGAGGAGAAAACTTACAAGCTCAGTTTTGAATAGTGCTGAGCTTGAGTAGACTTTAAGACACCCAAAACATACCAAGTAGGCAGTTGGCTCCAAAGTTCAAGAATTTAGTGGAGTCTAAGATTAAGAGTGGGTTTCAGTGCTGGCTCAGACAGTGAAGAATCTGACTGCAATGTGGGAGCCCTGGGTTCAATCCCTGAGTCAGAAGATCTCCTGGAGAAAGAAATGGCTACCCACTCCAATATTCTGGCCTGGATAATTGCAGGGACAGAGAAGCCTGGCGAGCTACAGTCCATGGGGTTGCAAAGAGTCGGACACGACTGAGCGACTTTCACTTTACACTTACTTTAAGATTAAGGGTACAGTCATCTGGAGTTTCCTGGTACTCCAGTGGTTAAGACTCCATGCTTCCACTACAGAAGGCATGGGTTAGATCCCTGGTCAGGGAAGTTCCACATGCTATGATATGCAGCCAAAAAGAAAAAAAGAGAAGACTGGGATCATCTCCCTTAAATTGATAAATAAAGCTGCAGACATAGCTGAAATGGCCCAGGGAAAAAGTAAACAGTGAGAAGAGAGGGCCTGGTGAACCTGCAAAGGGCTGCTGGAGCTATAAGAGGTGGAGGAAAACAAAGATGGGGCAGTCGGCCCCCCCACATCTGCAGGTTCTGCACTTGTGGATTCAACCAACCTCAACTGAAAATATTCAGGGTGAAAAAATTCCAGAAGTTTCCAAAAAGTAAAACTTGAACTTGCCATATGCCTGATAACTATTTACCTAGTATTTACATTGTATTAGGCATCATAAGTAATCTAGAGGTGACGTAAAGTAGACTGGAGGATGTGCGCAGGTTCTGTGTAAACACTATACCATTTTACATAAGGGACTTGAGCCTCCTCAGAATTTGGTGTCCAGGGCTGTCCTGGAACCAAGGTCCCGAGGATACCAAGGGATGACTCTATTGTGTCCTGGAAGCAAAGAATGGCAGCCCGAGTTGCAGGGCTCCGACCTACCACATAGAGAACTTGCTGCAGCTGACTGACTGCCACCCACACTGTATCTCCAGATCGCTGTATCTTCAGGTCTGCCACAGTGCCCAGGCCCAGGCCACACTTCCTCCAGGCAACCCCTAATCAATGAGTAAGCTTGGCCGAAAACCACTTCTGCTTGATGTTTCTGTGCTCCGAGCTCCCCGCTGGCCTGGCTGAGTCGTTCTCAGAACTGTACTGTGGTCAGACACTCTTCCTCCCTCCTTCCCTCTGTCATTCCTCACGGAGCCCTGCACTGCAGGCTGAAACTGCCCACTTCCAGAGTTCCAGCTAAGACTGATAATGATTTCTCTCTTTTAGTCAGATACTGTCTTACTTAGAGGATGGATGCATCCTAACTGACACACCACGCACAGGCTGACAGGAAGACAAGCGTGATGTCCACCAGATGAAAGATCATAGGGGAGACAGTTTGTGAGGACTTTCTTTTTAATCCCCCCATAGGCAGAAGCCCAAGGGAATGATATGAAACAAAAGGCTGGTTTAAAAACAGGAAAATATTTAATCCATCCCAAAACACATTATCAAGAAATGAAGAGAACCACAGGAAAACTACCTATGATGGAAGAAGGGTGTTACTGGCTTCAAGCTCTAATTCCTATAATCCTGAGGCTTTGATGCCTCAAAGAAACCCATCTAGTCCTTTAGTATTCCTGGCTATTCGGAAATAAATTACATACATCTGTAAAAGAGTTCTGGCCTGCTAGAAGGGAGCTAGCCAGGGAGGAGAAAGGGGCACCAATCTACTGCAAATGAGCACAGACCAGCTGAGTGACAGCACGGAGCCATCCGAGGCAGATGGACCACTGACGCTCTGGTGAGAACCAGAACACAGGGCTGGCTCGGGGGCTTGTGCCATCCACCTGTGCTCAGAACGACATCAGCCAAAGCCCCTGGGAGCAAAGTTCTAAACACCTCCTTCATGCCCCCTGCTGGTTGGTTTCATCATTATCTCGCCTCTTCCAAATCTGTAAGAAATGAATACAATGGATACTTAGGAGCCTGTGTTCCATCCACAAATATTTATCATGCACCTAAATCTGTGCTAGGAAATGAGCAAACTATCACCCCAACTGTGTATTTGCTAAGTCCCCTAAAACTAACTCATAATCTTTCAGAAAATTTCCTTTCATTTAATTTTCACTCTTCTACCCATCCCTCTCTTCCCATTCCAAACTCCTTTTCTGAAAAAGGACTAACAGTCAGGCCTGCAACTTCAGACAAAGAGTTCTCCTTGGAACAAGCAGTATCTCTCTCCTTTTTTATAAAGCTGTGGCCTTCTCTTAGCCTCAGTCTTCCTTCTCTGCAGGGACTAGGACAGTTAGAAAGACAAGACAGGGGGACTTCCTTGGAGGTCCAGTGGTTAAGACTCTGTGCTTCCACTGCAGAGGGCATGGGTTCAATGCCTAGTTGGGGAAATAAGATCCCATATGCTGCACGGTGTGGCCAAAAAGTAAAAATAAAAAAAAAAAAAAGAAAGAGAAGACAGAGCCGCTCAGTTCCATGAACTCCCAACACAGTGGAGAGGACAGTTAAAAGATGCAGCTGCTGCTCCATAGGCATGGGACAGTGCTGTGGGGTCACAAAGAGTGCTGACTTTGCCTAGGGAACTGGGGAGAGCTTCAGAGATGACTCCAGATGATTCTGAGCTCTTCCTCCTTGAAATCAGACCACATATTTGAAAAACTGACCTGGCTGACCGCACACAGAGAGAACCTCCTTGCTCACTCATAACTCGTCCATGCTTTCCTGTCCTCTTCACTGAAGATCACTCCTGGCTCCGCCTCACTCCCCACTGCATGTCAAAAGGCACCCAAGCTAACTCAGTCCCACTCCCTGCCTTCACCCTCAACACTTCTCTCACCAGCCACCACACCCCATCACCTCCACGCTCATCGAGTGAAGCCAACCCACCTGAATGTAAGCCTCCGACAGTGTGATCATCTGGGGAAGGATGTCGGTCACCTGGAGGTCCTGTAATTCATACCATTTGCCTGTCCCCTGCAAGGAGTATGAAGGGCTAGGTCAGTTTGCTCCCGGAAACCAATAGAGTTTTAGAGGTAAAGAGATGCACCCAAAAGCTAGGAAAGTCAGAACAGTCACTGGACCATCACCCAGCAAGAGTTCTAAGAAAGAAAGTGCAAGGCCTCTGCTGGGCATCATTCAATGACAAGAGCTTTTAGGGTGTTGATGTTGACAAAGTGTCCTGCTGAGGACCCCTTAAAGCACAGTGGAGTCTCAAACACTGTTCATCTTTTAGGAAGAGACTAGGAGGACAACACAGAGAAAGAAGAGGAAGCCCCTACTCCTCACCTGAGATGCCTGGATTATGGCAGAGATACTTCTGGAAGCTCACCTGCCTCATCCATCCAAACTTTCAAGAAATGCCAAAGACAAATATATTCCAATTATTCTGGATATTCCAGTAGTTCAAATAGGATACACAACAAAAGCTCAGGATCCCATAATGAAAATCCCTATTCCTGGTGCAAAGACTGGTTAATAAGAACACAGTGAAACCTAGTATCCAGGTTCCAATGCCAACTCTTCTAACTTCAGATCAGTTACTCCAACTCTAAGCTAGGTTCCTCACTTGTAAAAAGATGGTATTAACACCTGTCTTGAAAGTGTGTTTAGGGATATAAACAAGATGAACATACATGAAGTATGTGGCATACTATCTAGCACATGGCCAAGTAGCTTGACAGATAGAAGCTGGTTATCATTAAACCCAGATTCTCAGAAGACTCATCAAGTTAGAACAATTTGTGCCAGTAATCTGTATGATACCAAATATATCCTAAGCACATTTCCCCCATTTTTAGCAAATTCACAAAATTTTTTTTAGCTGAAAGGGAACCTCTCTACCAGTGCTTTGTAAACTTTAATTTCAAACCCTTCAGAGGGTCTTGTTAACCGGTAGACAGTGATTCAGGAGGTATGTGAAGGGTCTGAGATTCTATGATTTCTAACGAGTTCTCATGTGATGTCAATGCTGTGAATCCAAGGCACATTAGGTGGCAGGTGCTAGTCTAGGACAGTGCTTCTCAATCTTGGCTACACACTGGAAATCTGAGAATTTTAAAACTATCAAGATGCCTGGTTCTCACCTCCAGATAATCTAATCAAGTCTTAACTCCAACATTTTGGACCAGAAAACTCTTTGCTGCCTGTGGGGGCTGCCTGTGCATTGGAAGATATTCAGCAGCATCTCTGGCCTCTGCCCCAGTGGAAAATCAACAGGCACAAATTACAGTTTTCATGTAACTGGTCTGGGATGGCCCAGGCTTCAGCAGTCTAAAACCTGCCCCCATGGAAGTCCCACATGCAGCCAAAATTGAGAACAGTTGTCTTAAACTGGTCGCTGACAACTCTGTTTCTCACAGAATCCCAAAGTCAAGGACAAGAAAGAGCAAACTGAAAGGAGTTGCCTTCCAAAAGGCCAAGGGAACACCACCGGCTTCTGCCACTCTGCACAGAGAGAAGTCAGCCCTACTCACATGATGGAGCACGTGGATCCGGTAGGAGCCCTCGGAGGGCTTGCCGTCGTGTACAATGTTGGCGATGAGGTCGTAGGTGGTATTCTTGTGCACTGCCTGCACTTCTTCAGACAAATACTCTCTCAGGTCCACATTTCTGAGGATGATGAAAATAAAGTGAAGATCAGATATAGCCTAAGAGGTTTGCCCTGTAGAGGTTAACTGTCCTCCCTAAATGGACCACGAAGCTGTGGAACCCTATTTCAGGAACTTGGGTGGGCTTGAATAGCTAGGGAGCCCAGGTTTGTGGAAATTCATAGTTTGCCACAAAAATGGGTCAAACTAGGAAGACTGGCTCTATGGGAAAAGCATATTTTAAAAGCATGCCTAGGGCTTCCCTGGTGGCTCAGTGGGAAAGAATCCTCCTGTCAATATAGGAGACACAGGTTCAATCTCTGGTCTGGGAAAATCCCACAAGCCGCAGAGCAACTAAGCCTGTGTGCCACAACTATTGAGCCCACAGGCCTCAACTACTGAAGCCCAGGTGCCCTAGAGCCTGTTCTATGCAAGAGAACTACGAAAGTGAGAAGCCGGCCCACCGCAACTAAAGAGTAGACCCCCCTCTCACTCCAACTAGAGAAAGCCCACGTGTAGGAATAAAGACCAGTGCAACTATAAATAAATTAATTTTAAAAAAAAGCATGCTCAGAAACATTCCTGGTGGTCCAGTGGCTAAGACTCTGCACTCCCAATGCAGGGGGCCTGGGTTCAACCCCTGGTCAGGGAACTAGATCCCACATGCCACAACTAAGAGTTTGCATGCTGCAGCTAAAGATCCTGCAACTGAAAGATGCTGCATGCTGCAACTAAGACCCTGCACAGCCAAATAAATATTTTTAATTAAAATTTTAAAAATAAATAAAAGCATGCCTAGGGGAGTCATGCCTGGTGGTCTTGTGGTTGGACTCCATGATTTCACTGCCAAGGGCCCTGGTTCAATCCCTGATTGGGGAACTACAATCCTTCAAGCCACGAGGCATGGATAAAAAATATTCAAAAATAAAAATTAATGCATACCTAGCAGTCTGAAGTACACAGCTTGGAGTCATTCAGACCTGAGCTGGAATCGAGGCTCTGTCACCTCGGAGCTGTGTGTAAGTTTAAGCAGGTGACATAAGCTAAGGCTCTTCTATATGAGAATGAGAGTCACCATCTCCTCTGAGATGAGAACAAGGGTAACCGCCTCACCCTCTGCTCTGTCAGGGAATCGGCTGCAGTGGCAGTGTTCAGGGGGTACCTGGTCTCTGGACTCAGGCTATAGAAGCCTGCTCACCTGATCATGTCAGTTATCACCGTATACAATCACTGTAACAATTTCAGTGTGGCAAAACAGGACTTTCCTGGTGGTCCAGTGGTTAAGAATCCGCCTGCCAATGCAGGGGACACGGGTTCGATCCCTGGTCCAGGAAGATTCCACGTGTTGCCAGGCAACTAAGCCGCCCCTAAGTTGTGATCTGCAACTACTAAGCCCACGAGCTGCAACTGAAGCGCTAGAGCCCATGCTCCACAAGAGAAGTTACCACAGTGAGAAGCTCCTGCACCGCAGCCAGAGGAGCCCCTGCTTGCCACAACTCGGGAAAGCCCATGCACAGCCACAAAGACCCAGCACAGCCAAAATAAATATAGCAATTAATTTTTTAACATATGGCAAACCAGGCAGATCATTCAGATGTGTTTTTTTCTTTGATTTTATGAGACTGTGTTTATTTGATTATTTTGCCTTTAGTCAAGTAGGCAAAATGGTTACAAGTAACAGAAATCCACCTTGGGCAGCCCAAGTACAAAAGGGGGATTAATTGATTCAAAATTTCAGACTAGGAAATGCAGGAGAAACCAGGCACTGGAGAAGCAGCAAGATCCAAGAGTTACCTGCCCTCTTTTCTGCTTTGAAAAGCTTTATCCTTTTCCCACCCAGCTTTCTCTCCTTTATGGAACCCACCTTGACTCCCCCACAGCTTCCAAATTTCTCAGTTCTGGCTGTCAATAGAGACTACTGACTAGGTTCCTTCAATTGGGATTTAAAAACATCAAATTTATTTCTAACACTTGAACACTCATTCTTTTAAACACAGGGAAGCATTCTTGATATACTTGAAATAAAACCTCCTTTTGTGTTTTATTTGTTGAATTCTATCAGTTGATGTATAAATGTGGTATAAATGTGTACCAGTTTTTATGAAGTCAAGAGCTATAATACAGGCTTACTGTGAAGATGGCAATGACAGTTACGAACAACTTTCAAATAGGGAAGTAGATTGACAGTTAATGTGACTATTAAGAGAAAGCTAACTACACTATTTTCAGGGAAAATATAACCTTCTGACACCTACAAATATTTATAAAAATGTAAATACTTGGTAGAATAAGAGAGAGCATGTGTGTGCTCAGTCACTCAGTTGTGTCCAACTCTGTGACCCATGGACTGTAGCCCACAGGCTCCTCTGTCCATGGGATTCTCCAGGTAAGAATACTGGAGTGGGCTGCCATTCTCTTCTCCAGGGGATCTTTCCAACCCAAGGATCGAACCCGCATCTCTTGCACTGGCAGGGAGATTCTTTACTACTGCATCACGTGGGAAGCCCAACAGAGATTATATCCTTTTTCTCATCTCTAGAACCATCTGCTGTGCTACCACTCATAACATGAAACACAGCACTATCATCTCTAGAAAGACTTACAATAAATGGTAACAGTGATCACATCCAGGGATCATTTCTAGATATGTATCTCCTCTTGAATTTTACACTATAATTCATGAATATATCATCTGTCCAAAAATACAAAAAATTTTAATGTAAACCATGTATTAATAAGCAGGCCACTTTGTTCTAACTATATTATGCAGCTTTCCATGTGTTAAGGATAGCTACTTATTTCCAAAAACTGACAGCGACCCATATAGATTGCAACAAATAGTCACTGTTGTTTGGGGGCTTTTGGGATTGTTTTTGGCCCTGCCACGCAGCTTGCAGTATCTCGGTTCCCCAGCTGTGGAACACAGTGAAAGCGCTGAGTCCTAACCACTGGACTGCCAGGGAAGTTCCTAAACAGCCATTGTTAAAATACATTTTAGATATGAGTCTGAGGAAATCGATGAGGGCTCAAGAGAGCCAAAATGCCTGCCAGCTGCTCAGAACTGACTTCTCATACTGTCTTCTCAGCTTTAACAACAGCTGTTTGGACTTCTTTGAACAAATCCTAGAAAAGTCTTCAGAATTATTTATACTCAAAAATTTCATGACTGAACCCAAACTGTCTCAGTGGCAAAAGGGAATAAATTGATATTAAATTTTGCTTTAGAAAACAGTCAACGGGGAAAACTCTATTTGTCCCCCCATGAAACAGTCCAATGTTGAGACCACCTAACTAGCTGGAAGTGAAACTTTACACCTGTGCCCCAGAAACCCTACCTCCAAACAAGCAGGGTGCCGCTAATCACTGCACGTCTGATGGATCTAGAAGAATTAGATCTGAAAAGGGTTTTTCAAATGAGGACTTGAGCATAACGAGAACTGTATTAGTCTAAAAGTGATGACAGTGCTTTAATAATCAAAGTCTAGGTTTCCAGGAGAGTCACACAGTGTGATGGTCTCCATCAGACTAGTGGAAAAGTCATCTTTTCCTCAACTTCTCCAAAGCTTTCTGATAGACAAGCTACTAAAGTCACAGTGACCAAAAATCCAAATGTAACTGGTGGCAAAATACACACACTCCAGGTCCATAATATAAAAGAAACTTCCTACCAGTGAAAGGAAATTTCTGTGCTGACTGAGCAGCAACTACCATCAACACACAGTCCTGCCTCGGGAGCCGCCCTAGAGTCAAGAGGGCTCCTTTCTTCCAGGAACAGACTGGTGACTGCAGCAATAAATCCAGCTCTGAATCAAAACCCCTAGTCTTTCAGAGAAAGCCCCTCTGTGGTCCTACTCAAGTTAGCAGACAGCTGGCCTTCATATCCCCAGATTTCATTCTACTTGTCACACAAATAAGATATTAGAGAAGAACAGGAAGAAAAGTGCATGAAAAGAGAGAAAGAAATTCTCCTGTGACCCTAACTACTACAAAGGTTTTCTCTCCTCATCCACCACTGTTCTCAGAGTCTTGGTGATGGTGGAACCAGAAATAATAAAATGTTACCCTTGGAAGGATCCCTAGGGCTCGTCTAGTCCAGGCCTCTCATTTAATCCAGGAGAGAGTATACAAATGACCTGCGCAAGGCCACCCGGCTAGGACAACACAGAACTCAAGACTTCTTTAAGTTGCTACCCTCTTAAATGCTACACAGAATTAAGAATTGGTACTATTTTCAAAGGAAAACACTAGCAGTTCAGTCTGGGCAACTGGAGGGGATGGAGGGAGAAAGATATGAGAAGGAGATGACCATTTGCCCATTACAGCCCCCAGACTACCTTTTAAACTTTTCTGAGGTTTAAAAATAACCACACTTCTGAGCTAAACAGTATGGTAATCCTATCTTCTAACCATTCAAATCCTTCCAGTAAGAAATCATGTTAGGGCTCCTACCTTATCTAAATGCCCACACCCAGATGCACCTTTCTTCCTGCCAGCCCCACCACCAAGCCTCTCTGTGGCCTCTGTGGTCTCGTCTCTTGGGAACTAAAAACCAACTGTCTTTCCCTGAAAGGATCTTGCAGGAGCCTTCTACAGCTCCTCCAAATTCCCCATTAAAATACTCGTAAACAGAGACGCAGACACAGAGAGCAGACATGTGGACACCGGCGTGGGGGGAGAAGGGGAAGGAGAGGGTGGGATGAACTGGGAGATTAGGACTGATGATATAAATACACTGCCATGTGTAAAACAGCTAGTAAGAAGCTGCTCTGTAGCACAGGGCGCTCAGCTCCATGCTCTGTGATGACCTAGAGCGGGGGATGGAGTGGGATGTGAGAGGGAGGTCCAAGAGGGAGGGGATATATGTATGCACATGGCTGATTCACTTCATTGTACAGCAGAAACTAATGGAACATTGTAAAGCAAATATACTCGAATAAAAAAAAAAGGACACATATTGAAAAAAAAATTTATATAAATATCTGCAAAAAGACAACTGCACAGTCAATTAAAAATACTACTATACATCAAAACTTATAACTTTCTCATCAATAGGCAGACATTGAACACATTCCAGACTTTATCCTCTAGGGAAGAAATAAGATAGTAGGGTTCCAAGAGAGTAAGGCAAATCTAGAGTCATCCCCACTGTCCACACTTAACTTTAACTATAGCACACAAGATGTAGTGATAGGCAGACAGACATACAGACTAACTATTCAAGATTACCTTCAAAGCCAGGAGAATCCTACCTGTCCTACTTTTACCAACTGTTCATCCTTATACTGAAAGACTACAATTCCCAGCAGGCAACAGGAGAGAAGACAAAAGGGGAATTGCCTCCAAGTAAACATTCATCTTTGAGGTTCCTAAAATGTTTGTATCCTTCCCATAGAAACCTTAACTTATATAGTGTAGGTAGGTTCCTTACAATCTCCAACTAAGATGGTCCAATATTAAAAGCAGCACAAAGAAATAAAAAAGGAACTCAAGTTCAAGTCCCTAATAGGAAGTGAAGGAGGGGAACACTCACGTAATCGGGAAGTTGACAATAGTCGGATTCTTCTCCACAAAGAAATTGTTCTTAGTGAATCTCTTAATACAAAAGATTAGATATGGAGGCAGCTTGGTGAGCTGGAAGCGCTTCAGAAAGTTCTCCTTGTAGGTCTTATATTCCTAGAGAGAGAAAAGAAAATGATCAAGTTAGTGTTGGAGCATTAGAGCAGGATCACAAGTTTTGTTTTGGCTTGGTTTGGGTTTTTTAATAGAATTTTGTCTTCCACTTAGAATCCAGAAGACACCTGACCCCAGCAACCACCTGCAAGGGTTAAGAACAGCTGTTTGGCCAAAGCTGAAATACCTCATCTGTGGGCTGTGTTTCAGCCAGCATGTGACCAAACTGTTGAACTCTAACTGTAGTAATGTAGGTATTTGTTTCTATAAGGAAAACAAAAATGTCAAGTGAAAAAGAGGATTTGTTAAAAGTTCAGAATTTAAAAACCATGAGCTGTTTTTTGTTTCGTCCCTCAATTGTATCCGATTCTTTGTGACCCCAGGGACTATAGCCCACCAGGCTCCTCTGTACATGGGATTTTCCAGGCAAGAATACTGGAGTGGGCTGCCACATCCTTCTCCAGGGGATCTTTCTGATCCAAGGATCGAACCCATGTTTCTCGCATTGCCAGACAGATTCTTTACCACTGTGCCACCTGGGAAGCCCCTAAAATATATATATAAGAGTTTCACTTAATTCAGAATAAAGAAGAATGTCCTGACCACTTGGCCATCAGACACATCCACCATGGAACAGGCACCTGTGACCAACAAGGAGCACTTTAACACTGAGGGTTTTCCAGAAGAGCTGTCGACTGACATTCCACGTTCCTTCCTCCTCCAAGGCCCCGAGACTCATAGGTCAAGTACAGTCTGTTGAGCAACACTTAACTGAGGCCTCACTCAGGACTTGAATATCTCACTTTCAACAGTGGACAGACAACCAGGCAGAAGAAACAGAAGACCTGAGCAACATTATAATCAGGCCTAAAGTTGCACCGCCATCAGCGTAACGTACACTCTTCTCAAGTGCACGTGGAATGGTCTCCAGCAAAGACCATATGCCAGCCCGTAAAACAAATCAACAAACATAAAATATAGAAACGATACAAAGTATGTTCTCTGACCACAATGGGATGAAATTATTAACAGAAATCAGCAACAGAAAAAAACTTGCAAAACTCACAAATATAGGGAAATTAAACATCCTTAATGAGTTATTGGTTAAATAAAAAAGAAATAAAAAGGGAAATTAGGAAAGAATTCAAGATGAATAAAAATGAAGACACAACATATAAAAACTTATGGGATGTAGCTAAAGGAGTGGTCAAGAGGTAAATTTAGTTATAAATACCTAGATTGAAAAATAAGATCTCAAATCAATAACCTTCCATCTTAAAACATTGGGGGAAAAGCACTAAACCTAAAGCAAGCAGAAAAAAGAAAAAAAAAAATCAGACCACAAGTTAAAAAAACACAGAATAGAAAAACAACATTTCAAAAAAAATCAACAAAATCTGTTTCTTTGAAAAGACAAGCCTTTAGTTAGTTGAACAAGAAAAAAAAACTCAAATTACTAGAATCAAAAATGAAAAAGGGAACATTACTAAGAACTTTACAGAAATAAAAATGATTATAAAGGAATACCATAAACAACTGTATGCCAAAACAGGAGATAAGTTAGATGAAATGGATCAATTCCTAGACAGACTCAAACTACCAAAACCTGAAAAAGAAACAACCTGAATAAACCTACAACAAGTAAAGAAACTGAATTAGTCATTAAAACCTACCCATGAAGAAAAGTCCAGGCCCAAATTTCTTCACTGGTATTTTCTACCAAACATTTAAAGAAATTACATCAATTTTTCAAACACTTTTCCAAAATATAAGGAGGGAATACTTCCCAACTTAGGCACAACTATAGATCAGTATTTCTATGAATATGGACGCAAAATTCCTCAACAAAATACTAGTAAACCAATTCCAACATAAACAACAACAAAGAATTATACACCAATTATACATGACTAAGTATGATTTATCCAGGAATACAAAGGTGGCTTAATATCCAAAAATCAATTAATATAATGTACCGTATCATATAATAATAAGGCAATAAATAGTAAAATAAGACAACAAATAGCAATAACTGAAACACACAATCATCTCTGTAGATACAAAAAAGCATTTGACAAAATCCAACACCTTATCATGAGAAAAACACTAATAGAGACAGAAGGGAACTTCCTCAACCTGATAAAGGGTATCTATGAAAAACAGATATGTGACGTTATCCACAGCTAACATCAAACTTACTGGTAAAAGCCTGGATGCTATCCCTCAAGATCAGGTACAAGATAGGATATCTGCATTTTCCACTTCTATTTAACCCTGTACTAGAGATTCCAGCCAGAGCAATCAGGCAATAACACTTAAATAAATATGAAGCATCCAGATTAGAAAGGAAGAAGTAAAACTATCTCTGTCTGCAGATGATATGATCTTGCATATGGAAAATCTTAAGAAATCACTTTAAAAGTTTGGCAAGGTTGCAGGCTACAAAAATCAATATACAAAAATCAACTGCGGGGGCTTCCCTGGTGGTCTAGTGATTGAGAATCCACCTGCCAACCTGGACCAGAGATTCAGGAAGATTCCACAAGATCACAACTAAGCCCATGAGCCAAAACTACTAAGCCCATGAGCCAAACTACTAAGCCCATGAGCCAAAACTACTGAGCCCACGAGCCCACGAGCCTGCACTCTGCAATTAGAGAAGCCGCTGCACTGAGAAGCCTGCGCACCACAGCGAAGACCCAGAGCAGCCAAAAATTAAAATAATAAAAATTTACATTAAAATAGTTCAAAACTTATACTCCAAAAACTATAAAACACTACTGAAGGAAATTAAAGAAGATAAATAAATGGAAAAATAACCCATGTTTATGAATCAGAAGACTAGTATCATTAAGTTGGCAATAACTCCCAAACTAATCTACAGATTCAACACAATCCCTGTCAGAATATCAGCTGGCTTCTTTGTAAAAATCCACAAGCTGATCCTCAAATTTGAGAAATTGCAAAGAACCCAAAATAACCAGAACAATCTTGTAAAAGAATAAAGTTGGAAAATTCAGTTTATAATTTCAGAACTAACTACAAAGTAGTAATAATCAAGACTGTGTTCTAGACATATAGATCAATGGAACAGAATTGAGAGTCCAAAAATATACCCACGTGTCTATGGTCAAATGATTTTTCAACAAGGACGCCAAGACCATTCAATGGGAAAAGAATTGTCAACAAACAGTGCTAAGACAACTAGACAGCCATATGCAAAAGAATGAAACTAGACTCTGTGCTTTACACCATATACTAAAATTTAACTTAATACACTATTGAGCCCACGAGCCATGTCAGTATTTTTCTAGAGAGTGATACAATAAATACCACCATGTGAAGTTGTTAGAGCTTAAAATTGATGAAGGGTTCATTACACAACTTATGATTCTCATTATTATATTTTGCTCTGTTAGATATTCGTTCCAATGAAAATTTTTCAAAAATGATGCATCATGAAATTCTGAGTGAAGAAGAATTTTTCAGTGAACTTTATGAAGATATTTTCTCTGATTGCCTGAGCGATATATATACTAGTGTCTTAGAAGATGACAGTTCTTCGGAATATGGTTCTGATTCAGATGATGTGAATATTAGATCAACAAAAAGACAAAAAAACTTAGTCAATGATTCTGATACAGAAAGTGTAAATGAAACTCATGGTGCTGGAGAGGATTCCTTTGCTTCTACAGAAGAGTGAACTGAAGACAACATTTCAATTCAATTAGAAGATTCTACAGGTGTGTCAGGTGTAACTATTGAATGTAATAACTCACAAAGTGTTAGTGAAATAAGAGAATTTATTTCAGATTAATCAAAATAAACTTAGTGACCACATTAGGTGGTTTCTGCAAAAATCCCCCATCAATGGAACTTCCTTGGTGGCTCAGATGGTGAAGAACCCACCTGCCAATGCAGGAGACTCCGGTTTGATCCCTGGGTTGGGAAGATCCCCTGGAGAAGGAAATGGCAACCCACTCCAGTATTCTTGCCTAGAAAAATCCCATGGACAGGGGAGCCTGCTGGGCTACAGTCCATGGGGTCACAGAAGAGCGGGACGTGACTTAGGGACTAAACAACAACAACAACAAAGGCCTGAAATGTAAGAGCTAAAACTATGACAGTCTTGGAAGAAAACACAGAAGTAAACTTTCATGACCTGGGATTGAAGAATGGATTCTTACATATGACTGCAAAAGCCCACACTATAAAAGAAAAACTAAGTAATTTCATCAAAGTTAAAACCTTTATGCCACAAATGATACTATCAAGAGGGTAAAAATGCAACCTACAGAATGGGAAAAAAATATTCGCAAATCATACAATTTGATGAGTGACTGGTATCGAGACTATATACAGAAATCTTACAACCCAATAATAAAAAGATAAACTAATTTTTTAAATGCACAAAGGATCTAAACAAACATTTCTCCAAAGATGATATACAAATAAGCACGTGAAATTAGTCACCAGGGAGATACAAATTAAAACCATAATGAGATACCATTTCACACCTACTAAAATGCCTAAAACCCGAAGATAAACAATAACAAACGTTGGTGAAGATGCAGAGAAACTGGAACACTCGTACACTGGTGGTGGGAATATAAGACAGTGCAGTCACTTTGGAAAACAGTTCTTCAAATGGCTAAATGTAAGAGTTACCACCCAGCAATTCCACTCCCCGATATCCAGCCAAGAGAAATGAAAACATGTCCATAACAAAAACTTGTAGACTGACCGTGATCTCAAAGTTTATTTCACAATTTGCAAGCATCAAGTGTCTTTCAAAACTGATTAGTAGCTGTCTAGGGCAGGGGGACACAAAGGGGTTAAAATGATAACTAAAGGGTGATTAAAAAAAAAAATCAATGATGAAGGTATTCTAAAGTTGACCAGATCTGTGGTAGCCCATATCTGTGAATATAGTAAAGCAAAAAAAAAAAAAAAAAACAGCACTGTAAACTTTGAATAGGTTAATTGTATGCTACTGTGTATTATATCTCAATAAAACTGTTCCTTTTTAAACAACTAAGTTCCCTGCCACATGATGAATAATCTGAGAGCACTGGAGAAATAAAAACTTTCCATCTCTAGGACACACACCAGAGCCACACCTTCCTTCTGGTAAATTTCTCATCATCTGTGGGTATAAGCTCTAAGGAAATAAATGTCTTTTTGGTGATAGGAAGTAACTCATTTCTGCGTGGTTGAAATAAAATATTGTGCTAACCGCAAAAAAAAAAAAAGAAAAGAAATGTTCTTAATCAAGTACGCACCAAGAGATTTCACTGCCCGCATCTGTGTCTATGAACAAACTGGCATCAAGAGGCACTATTTTTAATTATCTCAGAGTAGTGAAGGACAGATTTAACACTTAAAGACCATCACAACCTAACATGAAAAGGTTTCTCTGAAATTTACAAGGGAACACTGGGAGCACGGGGTGGAGGGAGGGGAGGAATTTCACACTGGACATCAGTACAGCAAGGTTTTAGCTAAACTCACATTACAAGAGTGCTATTAACCAGTTTTATTAATTTCAAAGTTTTGTTTACATAAAAGTTAGTCATAATTTAGTACTTTCCTTAAAAGCTATAGGTATGAAAAGTGTATACCAACATTGATGTTTACACTGATTTAAGTAATACTATCATAACAATAAATGTAAACCAATACTGAGGGTCCACAGGAATCTCAATATTACTTATATCTGAACAAACAGTAATAATAGGGACCATGTGGTATAGTTGAAAAAGTCAGAGAAAAATCTGACTTTAGATCCCCAGCTCTGTCACGTAAAATCAGTATAAAATAAAGCCAAATAAAATAAACAGATCTAGATAAGCCCTAAGGTCTTTCACTTCCCCCAAATGAAATGAGTCTAAAAAAGAGAGGGAAAAGGGTTCAGAATGAGGCATCGAGGTAAAAAAAAAAATGTTTTAAGTTTAAAAGAATGAAAAAGGATTAAATTTATCTAGGATGAAGAAAGGAATTAAACCAAGAAACAGTTAACTCTGCAGATAAAAAGAAACTTTCAACTTGATGAAAGGTAATGTTATAGTAAGAATACATTTTTTCATTTTATTTATATTTTAGTGATTTTCTTCTGCTTTAATATCTACATTATATTTTTTAAAAGATGGGAGGTTTTCATACCTTTGTGAGTTTCTACTCTCCTAAATACCCTCTCCTTTCTCCATACTACCCAGAGGCACTTTAATTCAAGTTGAAGTGTGAAAGTGTTAGTAGCTCAATCATGTCTGACTCTTCATGACCCCATGGACTGTAGTCTGCCAAGCTCCTCTATCCATGGAATTTTCCAGGAAAGAATACTAGAGTGGGTTGCCATTTCCTTCTCCAGGGGATCTTCCCAACCGAAGGATCAAACTCACATCTCTTGGATCTCTTGTTTTGGCAGGTGGATTCTTTACCAGACTGAACAACTAACACTCACTACACTTTCGATTCAAGTTGAGTTGAGGGTAAAACAGCAGAAAGTCTGGGAGGCTCAATAAATACCATACACTTTAAAATACACACGCATTACACACATGTGGCGATTTTCAAGTATAAAAAGAAAAACGTCAAAGTGAAAAGGTTAGACTTTCATGGTGGTCAAGAATCCACCTGCCAATGCAGGGGACATGGGTTCGATCCCTGATCTGGAAAGATTCCACATGCCATAAGGCAACTAAGCCCACAAGCCACAGCTACTGAAGTCCGTACGCCTAGAGTCTGTGCTCCACAAGAGAAGCCACCACAATGAGAAGCCCGCTCAACGCAGCAAGACAGTAGCCCCCACTCCCCACAGCTAGAGAATGCTCACAGGCAGAGACAAAGACCCAGCACAACCTCCCCCCCCCTCATAAAATGATGTATTTAAAAAAGAGAGAGGAAGAGAGAGAAAGGGTTACAAGCAGGGCAGGTGTGCAGATGGGTTACCTTCTCAGTGATGCCGTTGAACTTGGCCAGGATGTTGAAGAGAGGCACCTGGGGGATAATGAGCTGCTCCTTCTCGTCCTTGTACAGGGGGGCGGTGGGCAGGTCCAGGGTCAGGTACATAAACGTGGACTCTACCATCGTCTCCTGGTACTCGTCATTATGCAGCAGCTGCTCTTTCTCTTCCGCTGGCTAGAAGTGAGGGAGAAGGAAAAGGAGGGAAGCAGTGTGAGCAAAATAGAATGCCACAGCTGGAAAGAAATGAGGGTTCTGGGACGCTTATATTTACTTCATTTAATATTGAAGGCAGAAGGGGTACCCAAGAGACTGTGCAATTCCACAGGCACTTGCACAATCTGTTTGCATGCGTGGGTGCTCAGTCGTGTCCAACTCTTTGCGACCCTGTGGACTGTAGCCCATACTCTGTCCATGGGATTTTTCCAGGCAAGTGTACTGGAGTGGGTTGCCATTTCTTTCTCCTAAGGATCGTCCCAACCCAGGGACTGAATCCACATCTCCTGCGTCTCCTGCATTGGCAGGCAGATTCTTTACCACTGAGCCACCTGGGAATCCCTATAGATTAATGCAAACACTGGTCTTTCATCTTCATAGAGATATTATTTAAATACCAGACTATTTGAAATCTAGAAAGTTTATCTGAACTTTAGGAAGAAACACACTAGCACCACCTAGCGGCCAGAACACTGAAATCGGTCATCCCTCCTTATCTATGGTTGCCTCCAGGACCTGCCTTGGATACCAAATTCCACAGATGATCAAGCCTCAACCAACTGCTAAATGTAAATAGAGTGCTTTTATATACTGAAAAAAATCCATTTTTAAATGAACCAGTGAAGCTCAAAACCGTGTTGTTCGAAGGTCAACTGTACAATCAACCACGACCTCCCAAACTTAGCACACTGGTACACAGGAACCTAAGGGACATGCCACTTGGCAGGCGCCTTGCAGAACTTTTTCCTGGAGCAAAAGGCTGTACCAGTCATCTAAGCATCTTTTTGTCAACTCTGAATCCTCTTGGGCAATATAAACCAGTCCAAGCCACTCACCAGATCAGGATGAGGCAGTTTTTTAGTGAAGATCCTCATGGATCCCTGGAAAACGTCAGTTACAATTGCTGTACAAACAGAAATCAAAATGCAACTTCTGTGTTGAAAGCATTTCCAAAATTCAGTCCTAATTCCTACATTTTTAAATAAATCAGCATCTTCCAGCATAAGACCCAAAGCTCTCACTTAAAAACAGATATATACCACCAAATTATACCTTTTTACTTATTCGTGTAAATAATTACTCTAGGGGATTTCTAAGACTCTGTGCTCCCAATGTAGGGGCCTTGGTTCAATCCCGGGTCAGGAAACTAGATCTCACATACCAAAACTAAGAGTTTGTATGCCACACGCAACTGAGACCTAGTGCAGCCAAATAAATAAATATTTTTTTAACAATTATTCTATGTCTTTCTTCTCCCTAAGATGGATGGGACGGACAGGCTGAAGACACCTAAAGAGGGGGCAGGGCCACCTGGTAAAAAGAGCACCAGGCCACAATCCCACATCAAGAAACCAACACCAACAGAACACAGAGAGAAGAAAACTGCGTTAGGTCTCCAAAACAACTTACCTGGTTCAGCAGTCTCTAAGCTAAATTATTTAAGGCATTCATGAAAAATGTCCAACTACTGCTAAGCCAACCTGGATGCTAAGAACATAGGGACCTGAGGTCTGAGCCTCTATAGGGAGGCCAGCCTATCTCTCCAAATATAGGCTCAAGGCAAGAAACTAGCTTTTAGTCTGTTATTCCAAAGAAGCAGCCAGGCCTGAGGACTATCCACTAAGTCTTCACTCTGGTACCACCAGCATGTCTACAACACATTGCCCAGCCCCTCAGTTTGAAACTAGGTCAGGATTTCTAGAGCACAATTATATCTATTTCTACTTATTTAAAATACCATTATATACAAGCATGCTCTCTCTAATAAAGAAAAATGGAAAGGAAACTATTCAGGAACAAGATTTAGCCCATGTGTACCGAGACTATATCCTAACACAAAAAATACACAGGTAAGAAGAAAGGATGAAAAGCTGCAAAGTGTTTCCAAAAGGAAGCAAACAAAAAAGTGCTCTCCTTCAGAAAATAACCCGACTTACTCTTTTTTTTCTTCTTTGTGCCCCCCAGAGCTGAGTGTAGAGCATTCAAAAACCAGGACAGAAAATCAACTCCATCCCCTGGAAAAGGAGAGGTGGGACATCAGACTGAATGAAAGTCCAAACCATACGCTGGTTGGCATGACTCCACATTCTCAGTTTTCCTCCTTCCTCTCCAGCCATCCCATCCTGTGGGCAACCTCCTCTATCTGGCCACTACACACTGACTCTCCTCACGGCCAAGATCTTAGTCTTCTGACCTTACTCCCCCCCTAGACAATCTGGCTCAACCAGAACCTTCACTTATCAGCTCTATTCCAACCCTGAGTCTCACCACCCATCAAAAATCATTACCGGGAGTTCCCTGAGGGCCAGTGGTTAGGAACTGGCATGTTCACTGCCAGGGACCAGGTTCCAACCCTGGTCAGGTAACTGAAATCCTGAAAGCCACACAGCTCAGTCAAAATATTAAAATAATAATAATAGCCATTACTGAATTTCTAAGTCACTCCTCAACAAGAATGTTTTAAAACAAACATGTGACAGCATATCTTCATTTAAGAGCCTTCACTGACTCCCCACTGTTATCAGGATGTAATCCAAGTTCCTTATAGCAGTGGAAAATAAACCCAACCACTTGGTCCACCTTGGCACTCATTGTTGGAACCAAAGGTCCAGCTACAAGCAGTCCTCTCTCTGTGCCAGGCGCCTCCATGCTCCTGTCCAGTGTCCTCTCTGCCTGGAATGCCCACCCCCACCGTGTCACCCCGCTATTCAAAACTCAGGTGTCTCCTCCTTCTCTCTGAGCCTCCCATGTGTTCAATGGGCATCTTTGCTCTATGCACCCTCCCACAGCATGCTGTGCTTCTGCTATCACAGCACTTAACACGTGTAATCATCTTTCTACAGAACTATCTTCCCCACTAGAACAGGAGTGCCTGGAAGGAAAAAACTGTATTTTTTAACCCTGCAGCATTAAAACCTAGCACCATGAGTGAATGGTCAATCAACTGACCTGGAATCTAGAGTATCCTATCACATCCTATGAGCTACTATGAGCTACTCATATGGCAATAAATCACTGGGTTTGGAGAGATAAAAATAGTCAGAATAGAGCAGTCTGCAACATGACAAAATGAGAAGCAAAAGTGGCAGGCACTTAATAATGGTTGGTGCCTTTTCCAGCCTCCTGGTTTTCCCAAGTCGTAGTTTAGTTCAGCAAATCAGACAGACTTCCTATCCAGCTGACAATCCCTGGGACTCTGGGCAGGGCCGGCTGATAAGCAAGGGTGAGGAACCTGAACCTGCTATCACTGGACACTCACTCCAGCTACTGCAGAGTTCACTGCAAAGTAGCAGTAAATGTGCTCACCAAACTGGTGCTACTGCCCAAAAGTCAGAAGACACGAATTACTCCTTCCTTACCCTGTTTCGTGATCTGAAAAGTCTTCTTGCTGCAGAGGACAACAGCCTGCAGCATCTCATGGGGAGAGACATGTGCTTTGAAATTGCGAGGGTTCCAGAGTTTTCTCATCAGCTCTCCGAAACGCTGGACCAACAAGAACATGATATCCCCAGGAGGACGTTTGATGTTCTTATAATTGTCTTCTTCCAGGAAGTAGTTCCGGAGAGGAGGAACGTTAGACAGAGCCTGGAAATCAAACATTTCGATTCCGATTAATCCACAGCCCTTCTGCCTGACCCCTGGGACTTAGGCTCACCTACGTAAGCTCTTCTAAAAACTGTTACACCTTAAAGAATCAGAAGTAAAGGTGTCTTTCCCGCATGTGGTGTTAAGAGGGTGGTAGCCACCTCACGCGAAAAGTTGACTCATTGGAAAAGACTCTGATGCTGGGAGGGATTGGGGGCAGGAGGAGAAGGGGACGACAGAGGATGAGATGGTTGGATGGCATCACTGACTCGATGGAAGTGAGTCTGAGTGAACTCCGGGAGTTGGTGATGAACAGGGAGGCCTGGCGTGCTGTGATTCATGGGGTTGCAAAGAGTCGGACACAACTGAGTGACTGAACTGAACTGAACTGAATAAAGCCATACAACTGTATATAAAAATGAATGTACTCTGTTATGATGGAAATAGTCAAAGACTTTGAGAGAATAGAAATTAATTTTATCTCATTAAGCAAAAAGATAAAGACCCACCATGTTAGTTCAGGAAGAAACACATGCTTATTAGTGTGATATATGAAACTGGGAAGGAGACCACAGAACAGACCCTAAATAAATAACAGTCTCAGGTCTTTTCTGATAGGGTCATGAATCCTCATCAGCGCTGTGCTTACCATGTGCACAACTTTCTCTGACAAGGTAATTCCTTTAGCAAGGAGTAAGGAAACATGCTGTTAAACATATAAACCCAGGCATCTCTGGGGAAAACAATTCAGGGGGCGACTCAGGATAATGATACAGGTGATCAGGAAAGCCTCTACAAGTTTGGGGCTTCCCTGACGGCTCAAGTAGTAAAGAATTTGCCTGCAACGCAGGAGATGCAGGTTCAGTCCCTGGGTCAGGAAGATACCATGGAGGAGGAATGGTAACCCACTCCAGTATTCTTGCTTGGACCATCCCATAGACAGAGGAGCCTGGTGGACTACAGTCCATGTGGTAGCAAAGAGCTGGACATGACTGAAGCAACAGCCAGAAAGCCTACAAGTTTAGCTCAGCTAAAGAAACAAGGATTTCCAGCTGAGAAACTGAATCTCCGAAAAGTTGCTTAGTCGTGTCCAACTCCTTGCGACCCCATGGACTGTAGTCCGTGGAATTCTCCAGGCCAGAATACTGGAATGGGTATCCTTTCCCTTCTCCAGGGGATCTTCCCAACCCAGGGATTGAACCCAGGTCTCCTGCATTACAGGCGGATTCTTTACCAGCTGAGCCACAAGGGAAGCCCTTCCTGCTGCAAGTTACTCTCAAAAGGAAAAGCGTGTGGATAAAGTTTATCCTAGCTCTGCTATCCATGCCCCACTGTGGAGAGAGGTTGCTCCCTGGCTTCAGTGACAACACAAATAGCAGGTGTCCTCAGAGAGAAATTAATCAGCCTCTGTGGAGTACTTGGTCCATTCAATAACATTTTAGTGGAAACATCATAGAGGATTTGTTCATCTACTTACATGTATAAATAAAAAGAACTTCCTATGGGGGCTAAAACCCATCACAAAGTCCCAACTTCCCTGATTGTATTCAAAACCCTATCTGTCCTCGAACAGTCTTCACAAAGCCATGAGAGGCTGGAAGAGGAAAAGTCAGCAAAATCTCTCTCCATCTAAGAATTCAACCTTTCCAGAGACCAGAAACATTCAAATACTAAGGTCATGGAATCTGGTCCAAATACTTCATGGCATATAGATGAGCAAACACTGGAAACAGTGAACGACTTTATTTTCTTGGGCTCCAAAATTACTGCAGACGGTGACTACAGCCATGAAATTAAAAGACACTTGCACCTTGGAAGAAAAGCTATGACAGACCTAGACAGCATATTAAAAAGCAGAGACATCACTTTGCCGACAAAGGTCTGTATAGTCATAGCTATGATTTTTTTTTCCAGCAGTCATGTATGGATGTGAGAGTTGGACCATAAAGAAGGCTGAGCGCCAAAGAACTGATGCTTTCAAACTCCAGTACTGGAGAAGACTTCTGAGAGTGACTGCAAGGAGATCCAACCAGTCAATCCGAAAGGAAATTAACCCTGAATATTCATGGAAGGACTGATGCTAAAGCTAAAGCTACAGCACTCTGGCCATCTGATGCAAAGAGCCGACTCACTGGAAAAGACCCTGATGCTGGGGAGATAGAAGGTAGGAAGAGAAGTGAACAACAGAGGACGAGATGATTGGATGGCATCACCGACTCAATGGACATGTTTGAACAAGCTCCAGGAGATAGTGAAGGACAGGGAAGCCTGGCGTGCTGCAATTCATGGGGTCACAAGGAGTCAGACACAACTTAGCGACCAAACAAGGGACCAGGCATGACACCAACGGCAGACAGCAAAACTCAGAGATAAGTTTTTGCAATGTTTTACCTAATTCTTTATGCAAAAACACCATACACAAAGTTTAAAGGCCAACCAAATAAGAACCAGAATATGTGCAACACACACACACACATATATATAAATATATACATACTTGTAAAACTCAATATAGTGTAACACTAATAGAAAAATGAGCACATAAGGCCCACAACTCATGAAAAAATATAAGAATCAACTTTAGAAGTGAATTTTTAAAAGTAAGTTAAATGGAGATATCTATCAAAATGGAAAAACTTTTTTTTAATGGTAACAGTGACAATGCAACACCCCTTTGGGAATCCTCCTACACTGTTAGTAGGAATGTATCAATAAACGGGTGTAGCAACTAAGGAGAACAGCATGAAAGGTCCTTAAAAATCTAAAAACAGAGTTACCATAAGATCCAGCAACTCCACTCCTGGGCATACATGCACCCTAATATATATGAAAGCACTATATACAGTAGCCAAGATACGGAAACAACCTGAATGTTCATCGACAGATGAATAAAGATGTGACACACACACAGAATACTACTCAGCCGTAAAAAAAAGAAAAAGAATGAAATGATGCCATTTGCAGCAGCATGGATGGACCTAGAGATTATCACACTAAGTAAGGCCAGAAAGAGAGAAATACCATATGATATCACCTACACGTGGAATCTAATACACAACACAATTTATCTATGAAACAGATTCACTGACACAGAAAATAAATTTATGGCTAACAAAAGGGATAGATTAGAAATTTTGGATTAGCAAATAAAATTTACTATATATAAAATAAACAACAAGGTCCTACTGTGTATCACAGGGAACTATATTCAATATCCTGTAGTAAATCATAAGAGAAAAGAATATGAAGAGGAAAATAAATATCTATAACTAATTCACTTTGTTGTTTATCAGAAACTAACACAACATTGTAAGTCAACTATACTTCAATTAAAAAAAAAAAAGAGCATAATTTTCTGTGGCTGGTGGGTTTATAAACCACTACGACTCCCCTATAGCCTAGAATCAAGGCTCACAGTGCATTAATACAAGAAGTGAAGGTTGAATGAATCAAATTCAACAAAATAATCATTAAGGATGCTGCACAAGAATATTTATTGATCTCACAATAGGCTTTTAAGTTAAAATATATACAAAGATAAACACATATACTATGTTACTTTCTAGATTAAAAATCCAAGTATTTGAAAAGTCTAGAAAAGAAATAAAACAAAATATAAGAGTGTCACAAAAAGTGCAAGATGGATACACACTGCAACACTGGTAACAGAAAAAACCCTGAGACAGGTGAAATTTTATCTATCAATTGAGGAATAATAAATAAACCATAATATTGCCACATGACATTATGCCTCTGTGTGTGTGTGTTCAGAATAGTTCTGGAGCTCTCTGTACTGTTAACTACCCCAGGGCAGAGCACTAGGGAAAGGAATAAAGCTCTCATGTTACACTTTCTGTATCTTTCTTCCCCACTCTCTGCAATTTGTTTACAGTTTAATCTTTTTTTTTTTGAGTGAAGCAGAATTACTGTTAATTGTCTTATTTACGCTTATCAATATTTTCTACAATGTACACTATTATTCATGTAACTTTTTTTTAAAGTAAAATTTAATTGCAAACAGGACAACTTTGACTTTCTGCTTTCCCCATTTCAGGGTTTACACACAGGGGCAGGAGACACCTCAGAGCCAACATAGTGAACATCTACACCATGGAAAAAAACCCATCACCTAGCATACGTGTCTCTTTTTCGGTCCTCCAGGCCACATGCAGATTCTACCCCTCATTCCCTGTACACTACAGAGGCTAAAACAGGCCCACTATTTGGCAGCAGCCCTCAAGCAGACACAGGAGAGTTCTGCTTGGTGCAGAACAAATAGGCCAGCAGAGTTCCCAGCAAAGAATCAGGATCTGAGGACCACTAGACTCCACCAGAAAGCAGTCACTTTCTGCCTGACCTTCAGTGTTCCTGGGTTGCCCCCTCCCACACGGTTCCCATTCTACCCTACCTGAAGGACGGCGTTGGCGTAGTCATTGGCCTTTATGTTATTCAGGCCCACAATACCTGGCAGGTAAGTGGTGCCGTCATATGCCCGGGACAACTTGGCTTGCTTGTCCAGGTTCGCGATCTGCTGCTTTGTGAAAGTGGGCTTCAACACATACTGCAAAACAAAAGAAAATTCCAAGTTGTTTTAGGACAACTATAACTATAGAGCTGACAAGACATATTTGCAACAGCAATTTTTGCAAAAGCAAAAAATACTTTGCCATGAACATCCACCCAAAGGGTTCCCAACAGTAGGTCTAAGGATGGAGGTGACATGGAATGGGCCCACTACACACTGCTCATCTATCAGTTCAGTTCAGTTCAGTTGCTCAGTCAAGTCCGACCCTTTGCAACCCCATGAATCGCAGCATGCCAGGTGATTATCAAAAACCCAAAATCACTGAGTCCCAGGCCTTCCCTCAGAGAGCATGTCTGGCCAACCCCATAACAACCAACAATAGAAACTGCAGGATACTCAAGTCTGCAGGTGGTGGGAGTCTGAGTCCCAGGTAGGAGCTTATGCAGGGTCAGCATGTGGGCTGCTGCCTAAGCAGGAATGTCGTTCCCCCTCTCTGTGGAGGTCTGCAATGCTGTGATTCCCTGTGACTGGAGAGGCAGGATCAGACCCTTCCCAGTCCTAGAGCTATGAGGATCATTAGGTCACAGGCTGGTCAGAGGGCACCACTGACTCACTTTGTTTCTGTTTTATGTTTTGGTGTTTTGGCTGCAAGGCATGTAGGATCCCAGCTCCCAGACCAAGGATCGAACCTGCACCCTCTTCATTGGAAGTCATAGTCTTAACCACTGGACAACCAGGGAAGTCACCACTGACTCACTTTGAAAGCTTGAATTAAAAAAAAAAGCTTGAATTCCTTTCAGTTTCTCCCTCTGTGCATAACCACTTAAAACTTCAATTTTAACAAGACTATGAAACTTATGGAAGTGGGATAAGTAGTGTTTCAAACACTCTGAACACCAAGCTTTCCTTAAATAGAACATTCCACTCTACTGAACATGCAGCCACTTGCTGAAAAGGAAAACAATAATCAACAGTTCCAATAGTAATCAAAGCCCAAGAGGACTTTCCAGGCTATAGGGACTCCTGGCATATGGCAGAAATCGGAGCCTGCAGGTGGAACATGCTGGCCATTTTGGCCACATCATGGCAAAAGGAGTCGTGCATGCGTGCTAAGTCACTTCAGTTGTGTCCAACTTTTTGCGACTCTATAGTCCATAGAGTCGCAAAACTATAGCCCACCAGGCTCCTCTGTCCATGGGGATTCTCCAGGCAAGAATACTGGAATGGGTTGCTAGGCATGGAATAGCAACCCCACCCAGGGATCTTCCCCACCCAGGGATCAAACCCCTGTCTCTTAGTCTTCTGCATAGGCAGGCAGGTTCTTTACCACTAGGGCCACCTGGGAAGCCCAAAAAGGAGCTCTGAGCTGGTATAAATCTCTGTCCTATACCTGGCTACACCAGGCTCAATTCACATCACTACACCAAAGTGTGGAAGGGTAATTTATTTCATAAAAATGCTTTCACCCCAATTACAAAGGAGCCCTATTTCTTCAGTCCTAACTAAAAACAGGAACAATAGCTAAGCTGCAGACCATGGGCCATGACTACAAATTGTGGGGCTTCCCAGGCAGCTCAGTAGTCAAGAATCTGCCTGCTAATGCAGAGGAAGTAGGATTGAGCCCTGTGTCAAGAAGATCCCCTGGAGGAGGAAACGGCAACCCACTCCAGTATTCCTGCCTGGATAACCCCATGGACAGAGGAGCTTGGTGGGCTACAGTCCGTGGGGTCCCAGAGAGCAGATACGACTACGCGACTGAGCAGACGTGACCTCTTTCTTCAGTTTCCCTGGTTCCTCCCAAAGAGAAAGGAGATTCTCCAAGTCCAAAGGGCTGAGACTCTCTCCTGACCTTGAGTGGGAAAGACCCCCAGGAGCCCTGGGGTAGCTCCCAAGAGAACTAGTTCCAAACCAACCCTCTCGGACACGCACCGTGATATCCTCTAGTGAGGAATCGATGATCTCATAGTTGTCAGGGAGGCAGTAAAACTTGAGGGTGTGGAGGTTGAGGAAGACATGGTGACTAAACTTGGTAGCTCCCAAGAGAACTAGTTCCAAACCAACCCTCTCTGACACGCACCGTGATATCTTCTAGTGAGGAATCGATGATCTCATAGTTGTCAGGGAGGCAGTAAAACTTGAGGGTGTGGAGGTTGAGGAAGACATGGTGACTAAACTGCACACTGTGAATGTAGGCGTGAGACTTCAAACCCCGGCCTGCAGGAAGGAGGAAAGGCTGTGAGCAAAGCACAGACTCCACAAGTGCACAGATCATGTGTAAATTTCCCTTCTTCATTTTGTACCAGAACATGTTAATATCAGCAAAAACAAAGTACTACACCACTCCTGAAAATTCATCGCCACATGAACTCCTCTCATCATACAAGTTAGCAAGAAAGAATAGCACTTTATTCTCTAGATAACATAAAACATAGGGGGACTAATTTCATATATACGAATATGGAAAACGTGTGGGTATCTGTGAGTATGTGCATACGTGTATGTATACATGTGGAGTATGTATATGTGTACGTATACAAGCTAGTTTCACGTGCTATCAGAAACTAGGGATATGCATGCATGTATTATAAATAATACACGTACATACACATATGTACATGTCTCCATCATCACTTAGTCCTAATTTTCCAGCTGCCCACATTCAGGACAATCTCATATCTACGTAACCTTTGTTCAAGTTACCACTCCTTTCTAGAATATTTCACCCTTCACCCATTCAAACTCTGTATATCCTGCATACAGAGAACAAGTTCCTCCTTCACCTCCTTCATGAACTTGACACAAACATTCCAGCTAACAGTGATCTTTGCATATTTCAGCTCCTATTGTCCTTATTTATTTACACTCGGTGCCACATGGGCCAGTAGTAATCTTTATGGTCTGAAGAGAGTTTGCTGGTTGTTTTATGTGTTACCTTTGACTATTTATCAGATCCTTATAAGAGCAAGGAATGTACTTTACATTTCTTCTAAATCTTCCACTATACTGTGCAAATAGCACTAGCTCGGTCTGAATAAACTGATACAGTTAATTTTCAGAAAAGGACAAAATGAAAAAACTCCTTACAGTAAAAGAATTCTCAGAAAAAGACATTGAGTACAGAAAAATCAGAAATTCAAAAACCCAGTGCCGGTCAGCACCAGGGGCCAGCCAATCCCAGAGCCCTCCCCCGCAGTCGGTTCACAGGCCAAACAACCAAACAGAAAAGTTAAATAAATAGCAGCAGGGCCAGAGGCAGTGGAGCTGGAGACAGCAGGGCTTCAGTAGCCTTGCCTGTCCTCCTTCACCAGCGACGACCAGCATTAGGCAGAGAAAACCACTGCCTTAAAAAAATAATAATAAAACTAGAACTTCTGAGATTTCCCACACAGTCTCACAGGTGGTGAGTTCTTTCTCCCTTTCACATGTATTCAGATTCTTACAAATAGAGAACCTCCTATGGATTTTCTAAGAGTATTCCAATTTCCTGGGAACAAAGACAAAAGTTTATTAGACATGACTCTTAACAGCAACTTACTCTCTTAAAAAAAAAAAAAAA
>SJYT01017780.1:301888-336202 GCA_006410635.1 Cephalophus harveyi | reverse complement strand
GGTCACACAGAGTCGGACACAACTGAAGCGACTTAGCAGCACCAACAGCACGGCATAAGAAGTGTTATGCTAGATCCGAAGATAAGAAGCAAGACTACTTAAGGAAGATTTGTCTTTATTGTATGTATATTTATAATATTTCTATACTAACCATTGAAACAAACAAGCAAAAACCCTCTTATTTCATTCTTTCAAGCATGCCTATTATGTGCCTAGTATTAGAGAAGAAATTCAGAGTCCTGCCTTGGAGGAAGAGTAGTCTATCAGGGAAAAGGGACAAGAAACACACAACTATGAGCCAGCTTAAATACAGAATTGGGGCACTTTGAATGGGAGAAATTCAGAACGGATACCCTGTTAGTTTCCCAGGGCTGCTATAACAAATCACACAAGCCTAGTCAGTAGCTTAAAACAGCAGAAATGTATTCTCTCATGGTTCTGGAGGCTGGAAATCCAAAATTAAGGCCCCGACAGGGCCATACTTCCCAAAAACGATCTAGGGGTCTTTCTTGCCTCTTCCAGCTTCAGTGGCTCCTTTACCTGTGGCCACATAGTTCCAGCTGGACTTGATCTTTCTAGAGCCTTCTCTGTGTGACTGTCTTGTCCTTATGTTACTGCCAAAATATTGCCTTTCTCTGCCCATTGAAGCTGGATAAAAAAATAACAGAGAAAGAGTTTGGAGAAAATAGAAAAGATGGCTTTAATCTTCAGCCAGCCAAGGGGAGAACACGGTGCCTTAAAAATTGTGCTCCCTTCCCCTAGGGGAACTGAGAGACTTTATATAGCCTGGGACTTAGAATAAATGATAAGGGTAAAAATAATAAAGATCCTTTATTAATAAAGCCTTTAATAATAAAGCCTTCCCTGGTGGCTCAGTGGTAAAAGTCCGCCTGCCAATGCAGGAGATGTGGGCTCCATCCCTGGGTCGGGAAGATCCCTAGAAAAGGAAATGGCAACCCACTCCAGTATTCTTGCCAGAAAAGTCCCATGGACAGAGGAGCCTGGCGGGCTATAGTCCATGGGGTAGCGAAGTGTCAGACAGGACTGAGAGACTAACACTTTCACTTCCTTATCCAGGATGATCTCCATTTCAAAGACTCTTTCAAAATAACATTACATTCATGCGTTCTGGATGACCATATCTTTTGGGGGTCACTCTTTGACCCACTGCAGCTAAACAGAAGGGGTGACACCTTCACTGAAGGGTTGCTTTGAGGAAAGAAGGGAGACACATGTGAGTTCTCTTTTAGGCATGGACAGTGTGAAGTGCCCAAGTCTTTTCCACTCATAGGACAATTCCTGGCACATAGAAAACACTCCATGAACATGGTATAATAATCCCACATGAAGTACACCCATAAAAATGTTCAGCAGGTGAGTGGACATACAAGTCAGGAGAAAGATCTGGGTTGGACAGAAGACTGGATTAGATTACCAAGGGAAGGTGTGTGAGAACAGAAAAGAGTAAAGCAAGGACCAAGAGACGGTCCATCTTTGAGGAAGGAATTGCGATAAAAACAAGAGGGAAAGCAGGAGGGAGGGTGGCATAAGAAAGGAAAAAAGTCTTTAAGAAGGAAAAGAAGGTGTCAGGTGGTGGTTTTGTTCTTCAGCTGCTCAGTCGTGGCCGACTCTTTGCAACCCCATGGACTGCAGCACGCCAGGCTCCCCTGGTCTTTGCTGTCTCCTCGAGTTGGCTCATACTCTTGTCCATTGGGACTCCCTGATAGCTCAGTTGGTAAAGGATCTGCCTGCAATGCAGGAGACCCCGGTTCCATTCCTGGGTCAGGAGGATCCTCTGGAGAAGGGATAGACTACCCACTCTAGTATTCTTGGGCTTCCCTTGAGGCTCAGCTGGTAAAGAATCTGCCTGCAATGTGGGAGACCTGGGTTTGATCCCTGGGCTGGGAAGACCCCCTGGAGAAGGGAAAGGCTACCCACTCCAGTATTCTGGCCTGGAGAATTCCATGGACTGTANTTGAGGCTCAGCTGGTAAAGAATCTGCCTGCAATGTGGGAGACCTGGGTTTGATCCCTGGGCTGGGAAGACCCCCTGGAGAAGGGAAAGGCTACCCACTCCAGTATTCTGGCCTGGAGAATTCCATGGACTGTATAGTACATGGGGCCACAAAGAGGCAGACAAGGCTGAGTGACTTTTGCTTTCTCTTTCATTTTCATGTCCACTGAGTCAGTGATGGCATCCAACCATCTTATCCTCTGTCGTCCCCTTCTTCTCCTGCCCTCAATCTTTCCCAGTATCAGGGTCTTTTCCAATGAGTCGGCTCTTTGCATCAGGTAGTTAGGTGGAGCTGATTAAGTAGTATAAAGCATAGGTTTGGGGATTTTGTTTCTGTAAGCAATTTCAGCAATTACGTGTCACTGGATTAAAAAGGTAGAAAGTGTGACAAACATTAAAAAGTATTTTTTTTTTTCAAACAACAAAACTAAACCAATATATAGACTTCCCTCCATAACCCCGTATCCATGTTTCAAAGAAACGTGAAGATCCAAGTCCGTGACCTCTTTCCTTTGATCCCAGAGAGAGACTGGGCAAGTTCTGTATTGTTAGAGCTGCCGTGCTGCCATCCACTCATAGCTTCTCTGCTGTCACGGGGCATCTAATCACATTCACGGTGGGAGAATGCAGTTCCCAAACTGCGAGTCTGACTCTGATCCTCCATTAAAAAGGATGTTCTTCAGGCATCCCACTGAATCTACTATAAAACATCAGTCAGGCATAAGTAACATGGATTTAGAGACCTTCCTGTTGAATAGTGTGAAATATATTAAGAAAAGGCTGCTTCAATTTTGTGCACTAGAGATTCATTACCATGTTATACTTTGATGCCATCATCAGTTCCTTTCATTTAGAATGCCAGTTCCTGTTAAAGGAGTTTGTTTTTGTTTGTTTGGTTGGTTGGTTTAGGTTTGAACTGAAATATCCTGGTGACTATAATCTGGTCTGTCTGTTATGGAGGACACTGAACAAATTTTTCCATCACCTGTGGTCAGTACACCTCAGATTTGGCCTTTTAAATTCCATATCAAGGGACAGTTGAACGTTGTAGTTTCTTTTCTTTTTTTAGTTTTTGCAGTGTTGTGTTGGTTTCTTCTGTAAGACAAGGGGAATCTGCCACAGTCATACAGATAGCCCTCCTTCTTGAGCCACTCTCCTGCCCTTCCTCCCCTCCCTCCACTCTGGGTGATCAGAGCACCATTGGGCTCCCTGTGTTATACAGCAACTTCTCACCAATTTCCTTTTTTAATTTATATTCCCCCGCAACATTCTTGCAGTAGTAATAATAGTAATTATGTCCTAGTTCATTTGTGTCAACTGATTTTTTTTTTTTTAATTAAGGAGAGTACATTTGGACATTTGGGATGTTGTTATTTTAAATGGTAACAATCACTGGCTAGTTTTGAATCATTTTCTCTGCTTTATGAACAGAGATTATCACAAGTGTGTTCGTTTCAAAAACTAAAAATTGATCTGCCATTACTTACCTTAACAAGCGACAAGACTGAGAGCATGCACGCACACACCCACCCACAAATAGACACACACACACACACGCACACACCTTAACAAGCGAAGCTTTAAAAAGCAGGCCAAATCAAAGAACTTACTTAAAATGAAATCTTTTACTGTTACATATTTCTTTAGATTGAAAATTTAAGAATTTGGATATGCTCTTTAACACATCTTTAAGCAATGTGTTCCTTAAAAATAAATTGTTTAAAATTTTGTTTATTAGAGATTTTGTTAGACTTTTAAACCAGGGTCAGAAAGTATATAGGTCAAAATGAAATTGTTAAGTTGGCACATGTACAAAGCCTGATTTTGCTCATTTGTTATGTCATTTTATAATAACTGATATAATTAAAACTCAAACTTGGGACATACACCTACAAGTCCATAGATAGATAGAGCCTTTGTCTTAGGGTTGAATCACACAATGGTACAGATCTTTTATTATTCTACCTACTGTTTTGATAAGAAGTTCAATTAAGACATGATTTTTTTAAACTAGTCAGATCTATTTAATCCAACAATTAAAAAAATAATTTGAAGTATAGTTGATTTACAATATTATATTAGTTTTAAGTATAGAGCATAGTGATTCAATATTTTTCCAGTTTATACTCCAGTATGGAGAAGAGCATGGCAACCCACTCCAGTATTCTTGCCTGGAGAATCCCATGGACAGAGGAGCCTGGTGGGCTATATAGTCCGTGAGGTAGCAAAAAGTCAGACACGACTGAAGCGACTTAGCACACACACATGCATACACCATTTAGTGTGTTGGAGAAGCCTCTTGAGAGTCCTTTGGACTGCAAAGAGATCAAACCAGTCAATCCTAAAGGAAACCAATCCTGAATATTCATTGGAAGGGCTGGTGCTGAAGCTGAAGCTCCAATGCTTCGGCCACCTGATGCAAAAGCTGGCTTATTAGAAAAGACCCTGATTTTGGGAAAGATTGAGGGCAGGAGGAGAAGGGGATGACAGAGGACGAGATGGTTGGATGGCATCACTGATTCAATAGAAATGAGTTTGAGCGAACTCCGGGAGATAGTGAAGGACAGGGAAGCCTGGCATCCTGCAGTTCATGAAGTTGCAAGGAGTCAGACACAACTCAGTGACTGAACAACAACAACTCCATTAAAAGTTATTATAAGATAAAGAATGTAATTCTCAATATTATAATGATATCCTTGTTTCTTATCTGTTTTATACATAATAGTTTGTATCTCTTAAATCTTACACACCTCATGTGCTCCTCCCTCTTCCTTCTCCCTGCTGGTTACCACTAGTTTGTTTTCCATATCTATAAGTCTGCTTCTCTTTTGCTATTTAACTTCATTTGTACTATTTTTTTTTATATATTTCACATACAAGTGATATTACAGCACTTATTCTCTCTCTGACTTACTTCACTAAGCATATGTTAAAGGTCCATCCACGTTGCCACAAATGGCAGAATTTCATTCTTTTTCATGACTGAGTAGTCTTCCTGTGTGATGAAGTAATGAATATATATATATATACACACCACAGCTTCTTTATCCACAGTGATTTTTAAATAGATACTATAGACTGCTATAACTATCCAGGTTACTTACTGGTTTATAACATTATATAAATTTTACGTATTTTGACTGCTGTATACACTATAGTGTATTTACCACCAAGTTTAATTTCCATCGGATTTCCCTGGTGGCTTAGAGGGTAAAGCGTCCGCCTGCAATGAGGGAGACCCAGGTTCAATCCCTGAGTCAGGAAGATCCCCTGAAGAAGGAAATGGCAACCCACTCCAGTACTCTTGCCTGGAAAATCCCATGGACGGAGGAGCCTGGGAGGCCGCAGTCCATGGGGTCACAAAGAGTCGGACACGACTGAGCGACTTCACTTTCCTTTCACTTTAATTTTCATCCACAGTTAAAACATGATTCTAAGACTCTTTGACACAGCACAGAAAAATCCAGTGGCGTGTTTTCCACTCTTTTAGCATTTATATTCACAAGCTACATATATGTATCTAATTAGAATTTAATAAGCCTTTCACCCAAGAGAGAATTCTGATCTCTGTAAAGCTTTTATTCTTGCCCTACTTATAATGTTATTATCAAATTCTTTATTCTTCAAGTTTATTTTTTAAGATACAATTATATGTTATTGTCTTGCATGTTATAATTATGCAGTTTTCTTTACATGAATATTGCTTCCTGGAAAAAGTGCTCTGAAATATTAGGGAAATAAAAACTATTGTTTTTATAGAAATAGGCATACCCTATATGAGCACTAAATTGGAAAAAGAGGCACATTCAACATGCCTCTGAGTTTTTGTTGTTCACACTAAATGAAGGGTAATTTTCTAAAAATAAGGCTGAGAAAAGTGAGATATGGGATTTCATAGTTTATTAGAAGTCAAACATTTTTACTGCCAATTATTTAACATAATGTAGCCTAAAACCACTTCACTTTCACTTTTCACTTTCGTGCATTGGAGAAGGAAGTGACAACCCACTCCAGTGTTCTTGCCTGGAGAATCCCAGGGACGGGGGAGCCTCATAGGCTGCCGTCTATGGGGTCGCACAGAGTCGGACACGACTGAAGCGACTTAGCAGCAGCAGCAGCAGCAGCCTAAAACCACACTCTATACTGTGGGGTGTGTGTATATGTGTGCTCAGTGCTACGATTTAACAAGGCAATCTATCATTACAAATTTGAGAGAGACAGAGAATTCCACTGGAATTTTATCTTAAGTGATGTTACTTTATAATGAGAACATTCACGGTTTTAGGTGAAGTGATGGTTTTAGTGCTTCTGTTTCTGGGCTTCTGTCACTCCCCCCGAATCTCCCACCTACCATTTTTTTACTTTAGGTCCAGATTTCCTTTCTGCCTTTTCTTTTGTCCGTTTATTTTCCCTACTTCTTTCTTTAACCTTATTCCCTCATGCATAATCATAAAGGCTTCCATTGATCATTATTCCCTTTTCAAGTTTATCTCCAAAATATCATTTGTTAAGTGATAAGTCAATACTCAAGGATGTCATAACTGTCAATCAAGCCTCTTCAATGGCCTGACAAAACTCCTGTTACTATTCCAAGTCTATATCCACTCCAGCCCAAAACTTAGACCTTTAACATTGATTCCAGCAATGAAAAGCCATATGCACAGTGCCCCCCATCTAGTGGAATATCTGGCAGGATCTGAAGTCGTTGGTTCTAGCTCACCAGAACATGCAGTCATGTTCATGAATGTGCACACACACATACACACACATCTGTCTAACAGTGTGTGAGCACATGAAAGCTCAAGCACAACTCAAGGGAAAGCAGAGAAGCTGCAGCTGTGAAAGAGCAGGCAATTATTGACCTCAACTCCAAGACAGATGCTCGAGCAGGATCTGGAGTGAAAGAGTAGCTTTAGGAAGGAAATAGAGAACTTTCCTTGTAAAACATAAGAGAGAGAGTTATCCAATAAAGATTATAGGGTACCCTTGAGTAAAGAATCTGCCTGCCAGTGCAGGAGATGCTGGAAAATGGGTTTGATTGCTGGGTCAGGAAGATCCCCTGGGGTAAGGAATGGCAACCCACTCCAGTATTCTTGCCTGGAAAATCCCATGGGCAGAGGAGCCCAGAGGGCTACAATCCATGGGTTCACAAAGAGTCAGACATGACTGAGCAATTGAGCATGCACGCACAGCACCCTTGAGTTAAATGGAAAGGGAGATGAAAGAAATCCTGTTGGATGGCATCTATTTCCTGGTGAAACTGGAGTCAAGGGTAGGACTTCAGTCTTGAGAATAGCAAGAAAAGATTCATGTGATTTGAATGCATACCATATTATTCAGGATTCTGCAAAGAAACATAATCAATATAGGATGTATTTGTGTTTGTATGTGCATCTACAGAAAGAGATTTATCTTAAGGAATTAGCTCACATGATTATAGAGGCTGAAAAGTCCAAAATCTGGAGGTTAGGTTGAGTGGAGACTCAGGAAGAGCTGACGCTGTAGTTCAGACCCAAAGGCCATCTATTGTTCCAGGGAGGTGAGTCTTTGTTCTGTTAAGAATTTCAACTGACTGGATGAGGCCCATCACATTATGGAAGACAATTTGCTTTACACAAAGGGTACCAATTTAATAATGTAAATCTCATCCACAAAAATATCCTCACAAAAATATCAAAAACAGTGTTTGGCCAAATACAGTTAGTCCCATATATATAAACCTTCAGGTTGCCAACTTTCAAAAGTTTGAGTGTGTGCTCACATGTCTAATCACGTAAGTTCATTCATATTCACATGTCTGGTAACATTGTATATGCATGTATGTGTATCCTTTATAAGTTGTGCTTTTGAGTACTTTATAGTACAGTACTGTATAGAATACAGTGATAAAATATCTTTTTTCCAAGACAAGAAAGTCTGGAAGCAAGCATAAAAGCAGTGGTGATATAGCTGGTACTGCTGTACTTTTCAAAGTTCTGTACTTCAGAAATGTTAGATTAAATCTGTAGATTAAAAATCTTTATTTCTTGTGTTTGTTTTTTGTATTATTTGTGTGAAAGTATTATAAGCCTATTACAGCACAGTACTATATAGCTGATTGTGTCAGTTGGATACCTAGGCTATCTGTGTTAGGTTTATGAACAAATTGGACTTATAAATGCACTCTTGGAATGGAACTTGTTCGTATGTAGGGGACTTACTACATCTAGGAATCTTGGGCACTGAAGTTGATACCTAAAATTATTCTCACACACGTATTCCCTTAGCTACCTAACTCCACACTCCTCGTGAATTAGTTCTATCCTCTTTTCCTCAGAAATGCCTCCCTGAAAAAACAGAAGGATAAATGACTTATGAATGCATGCTGTATATCTTTCCTATTTCTGATTAACTTTATTTTATTCCAACAATTTTTTTAAAATATAGAGATTTTCATTGCTCTATGGGTGGAGAAATAATACTATTAATAGCAACTAAGATTACAAGTCAAAAAATGCTAGCGTTAAGAATCAGACATCAGCAGTTTTTAAAGTCCTGCAGGCAGTCCCAGTGGTTGGGAATCCCTGTAGTGGGTACAGTTAAATAGGAAAGGATGTTAAGGAAGGTTGAAAACACTGGGTATCTTTATGGAAGGCAGGGCCTAACGGGAAGACCAGGAAGGAGGCTTTGAGTGAGCTCCAGAGGAAAAGGGAAGGACACCTACAGAGAACAGAAAAATGCTGGAAAGAAAGCTCTGGGATGTTTTGTAAGCACTCTGAGCATTTGCCATGTACCAGTCACCATCCTAATTGCTTCACATGCATTGCCCCTGGTCTTCATCATAGCCTTGCAAGTTATCCTGTGTTATGTTCTTTTTATAAATGAGTAAATTGAGATTTATATAGTTGAATTAAATTCTTCAATACCCTACATCAAGTGAACAGAACAGCAAAATTTCAAGTTTATGGTTGTATGGTTACAAAGTTTATGTTCTCTCCAGCACTCCTGTGGTTCTCAACCCTGAGTGCACAGTGGAAGCACCCGAATTTATACCGCACTTAAGATCTGTTGTGGACTTCCCCGATAGCTCAGTTAGTGAAGAATCTGCCTGCAATGCAGGAGACCCCAGTTCAATTCCTGGGTCGGGAAAATCTGCTGGAGAAGGAATAGGCTACCCACTCTAGTATTCTTGGGCTTCTCTTGTGGCTCAGCTGGTGAAGAAGCTGCCTGCAATGTGGAAGACCTGGGTTCAATCCCTGGGTTGGGAAAATTGCCTGGAGAAGGGAAAGGCTACCCACTCCAGTATTCTGGCCTAGAGAATCCCATGGACTGTATAATCCATGGGGTTGCAAAGAGTGGGGCACGGCTGAGTGACTTTCACTTCACTTCACTTCACTAAGATCTGTTGTATCCGGATCTCTGAGGAAGAGGCCCAGCCATCAGTGTTTTATTTTAAATCCCACTGGCGTTCCTAAAGCATTGCCAGGGTTGAAAGCCATGACCACAAGCACAAAGGACCCTCCACCATTTTGCCAGCCCTCCCGCCGTAGGCTCCAGGTGCCGTCATCTAGTAAAAAACTTGACTCAGTTTATAAATAGCCTGCTCCCGGTTCAGATAAGGGAAACTGAATGGTCCCACATTTCCCAGGTAGTTTGAAGTGCTCTTCATGGGTATGTGCTTTGATGTGATCGAGAGTCTCCTCTCCCATTGTTACTTTGAGTTAATAAATGGATTACGCCATGCCCAGGCTCTGACTCTCCATGGAGTCCTGCTTAGTGCTGCTCTGCCTTTGTGGGTTTTAAAACACAGTTGGTGCTTTACACATCCTGCTTCATTCCAAAAATAGTTAGGTAATGCTGGGCCACACATGTACATGCCCCACAAATGAATCAGCGCATGAGAGATGTCCTGAAACAATTGTTAAGTTTAATATCAGATTTCCTCCTATTAATTTTGAGGACCCAGAACTCACTTTCTTTGTATTATAAAAATAGGTAGCTACTGTCCATGTGTGTGCTAAGTTGCATCAGTTGTGTCCATTTCTTTGAGACCCTATGGACTGTAGCCCGTCAAGCTCCTCTCTCCATGGGATTCTCCAGGCAAGAATATGGGGGTGGGTTGCCATGCCCCGCTCCTGGACTGTAGCCCGCCAGGCTCCTCTGTCCATGGGATTCTCCAGGCAAGAATACTAGAGTGGGTTGCCATGGCCCTGCTCCAGGGGATCTTCCCGACTCAGGGATCAAACCCGCGTCTCTTACGTCTCCGCATTGACAGGTGGGTTCTTTCCCACTAGTGCCACATGGACTCTGATAACATATCAAGATTCAGTGAGGTATTTTGACCCATGATATGTAGTGGGTTGGCCAAAAAGTTCATACAGATGTTTCCATATGATGTTATAGAAGAGCCTGAATGAACCGTTTGGTTAATCCAACATGTAAAAGATTGAATTAATCAATCTAGTCTCAATCCAAATAAGAGAGATTAGGGGGGTAAACAGTAAAAATAGATAATACAAAATAGTTCTCTACCCTGGCTGCGCATTAGAAGGTAGAAGGACTTTTAAACAGATGATCCACTTTTAACGATTAGATGATCCATTTGGAGCCCAGTCACCGTTATTTTAAAAGCTCCTTAGGTGAATTCAGATCTGCTGTTTTTCGTCCCTTCTGGAGGCCTTCCACTGCTGTTAAAGATGGGTGTGACATGAGAATATTCTGATTCACATACTAATTGTCAGTGATGGGCATGGTAATGATAATAGTCCCTCTGAATGAATTTTCTCTGTGCACAGATTCCTTGGAGGAGGACATGGCAACCCAACCCGCTCCAGTGTTCTTTCCTGGAGAACCCCATGGACAGAGGAGTCTGGTGGGCTACAGTCCATAGGGTCACAAAGAGTCAGACACGACTGAAGTGACTTAGCACGCAAGCACACAAACAACTCTTACAAGTGTTTTACATATATAGTAACTCATTTAGTACTCACGAAAGTGATTTTATGAGAGCAATATTAGTATCATCATTTTGCAGATGACAGGTAGAGATGACAGGAGAGATTAACTCAATGCAGGACTTGGCAGAGGTGGGACGTGAATCCAGAGTCTGGCTCCAGTCCCTGCTGTTGTTCAGTCGCTACGTTGTGTCCAGCTCTCTGTGACCCCATGGGCTGCAGCACGCCAGGCCGGCTCCAGTGCCCCACCCGTTTATAGTCTCCAGTGAGTTCATGAAATAAACTCAATGATGTTGCGTCAGCTCTCCCATCTGTCTCCCTTTCCCTCTTCTTGATTTTGCAGTGTCTCACCTCGGTTTAGGTTCACTGATCCCACTAGTGGTGATAAGGAACAGGGGATTCCTCCACCCTGCCACCTGACTTCCACACCCAGACTATATCCTTTGTGATAGAACAGCACCAAGTCTTCAAAATTCAAAGAGGTACTGGTAGGTGGTGAATCTGTTTTAAAAAAGAAAGCTTTTTTAGTTTCTCAATACAATGGAAAAAATTTAAGGCTTTGGAACCAGACAGAAAATCAAAGTTATGTACCTTTATTTATTAATCTTAGTAATCCATATTGTTTAATCTGATACTCAGTTTCTTAATCCATTAAATGGACATAGTAATTCTTAAATTATAGGATTTTTAACAATTAATTGGAATAAAGTGTGTAAAGGTCCTTGGACAGAGTAGGCACTAAATACAAAACACATGAGTTGCCTCCCCCTCCACCCTGCTTCAGTTTCACATTGACACTTAACTCTGCATCGAGGAATTCTGTTCAGCTTCTACATTTCTGTTTTCCTTTCTTCATTCAACCTCGGTGTTTTAAAATGCTGTACGGGGCAGTCAAAAATTGCATATGGGAAAGGTCTGCCAAGTAAATTAGTGAGCTACCTACAAAACTTCCGGTCCCTAAAAAAATTAGGAACATCAATGGCTCTCAAAACCCTTTAAACACCACCCCTCTGCTACCAATCTATCCAAATACCTAAAACCCCTACCTTCAGGTCTCACCTAAGGAACTCTTGGAAGACATCACCATTATCTAAATAAAGAAGCTGTCACATTTTTTGCTTACACATAGCTATGTGTTGGTACCTCCATATGCCATTACCATTAGCGTGCAAAATGAGAGCAGGTGAAAGTCTGGAAAAAAGGAACAGATTCCTTACAACAACAACAACAACGAAGTGTGTTTCTTGAGCACACTTCAACTGTATTCTTAAACTATGGGGGAAGAAAAGGACTTGGTAAACACAAATAGCCTTTAAATTTTCAAAGGTGTCTAGTTGCTGCATTGTCCATGAAAAATTCCTGTTTTTCTTAATATTATAGTGGTTTGGTTAATTAAACCATAATATAATACTTTTACTACTTTTGAGTACAATGAAATGGAAATCATTATTTTCTATAAGTAGCTAGCTCTTCCAGAGAAGGCAATGGCACCCCACTCCAGTATTCTTGCCTGGAAAATCCCATGGATGGAGAAGCCTGGTAGGCTGCAGTCCATGGGGTTGCTAAGAGTCGGACACGAGTGAGCGTCTTCTCTTTCACTTTTACATTCATGTATTAGAGAAGGAAATGGCAACCCACTCCAGTGTTCTTGCCTGGAGAATCCCAGAGATGGGGGAGCCTGGTGGGCTGCCATCTATGGGGTCACACAGAGTCGGACATGACTGAAGCAACTTAGTAGCAGCAGCAGCTAGCTCTTCATGGGGGCATGGTTGACACTTCTATCTGCTATGGAATATTTCTTCTGTCTTTCTAAACTCTTTCTTCCCTCTAAAGTTAATTTCCTGTGAGGTTTGTTTCCTTTTCTTGATGCAGTTCAGTCATTAGTTTCTTGTCAAGCTTTTGAACCTCGCTTTTAATCTTTACATTTTCTAATTCTAAAGATGCACAATTACTTTGAAGAGTTTTAGTATAATATGGAAGCTCTTTTATCTTCTCTGGCTAATTTACTACGTACTTGATTAATTTTTTCAAAGATTTATAAAGAAGCATTTACTTGATGGTATACATGTGTTCAAAGCTTCCCATCCAGTGGTCCCCAAATTCAGACCCTTTAATTTTATCCAACTCCTAGTGACCATCATCCGTGTCATCTCCAAGGATAACCAACAAATCTGCCTTTTTCAACAGCATTCGGTCAGATTCTAGACGTGATGATACTTCTGATATAGAGATTTTTTTCAAACATTACTTTGCATTTCCAACCTTCTCCTTTTCTGTTTATTGAGATTACTTACTCTTTTCTTCCTTTACCTCCATATGAAATAATTTTAAACTTTCCTAAAGATTGGAATTTCATTGGAATTTTTCTTCAGTACTATCTATATTTATGTTTTACTCTTCTGAAATAAATTTTAAGATCATTTTGGCCTAAGTCACTTGGAATTTAACTTTTATTGACTGTATTGTATCCTTCTTGTAACATTAATTTTCACCCCATCTTGTTCTGCATATTTGGTTTTCTTTCCCCCATTTTTCCTAGCAAATCTATTTTAACCTCAGTAAAAGTAGAACCTATTTCATTTTACTCAGCATTTCAAATAAGTTTGTTTCAAGTCTGACCTCCAACAAAGAGGTTTCCAGTGTTTCATATTCTTACTTAAAATCTATCATAAATTTTAACCTTTTCTTCATCTAGGACAGAAAACATTCAGTCCCACTCTTTGTCCCTATTAGCTTTCAGCTATAAGAAATGCACGGATACCTGCTCATACCATCATCTCCAAGGGGAAACATCTCAGAGTCCTGGACCTGGCCTCATACCTGCAGGTGTAATGCTCACAACCTTTCACAGAGTCTCCAGGATAAGCCTATGGCAAGGCTGTATTGGGCTTCCCTCGTGGCTCAGTGGTAAAGAAAAGTGAAGTGAAAGTCACTCAGTCATGTACGACTCTTTGTGACCCCATGGACTATACCCCATGGAATTCTCTAGGCCAGAATACTGGAGTGGGTAGCCTTTTCCTTCTTCAGGGGATCTTCCCAACCCAGGGATGGAACCCAGGTCTCCTGCACTGCAGACAGATTCTTTACAAGCTGAGCCAAAAGGGAAGCCCAAGAACACTGGAGTGTGTAGTCTACCCCTTCTCCAGGGGATCTTCCCAACCCAGGAATCAAACCGGGGTCTCCTGCATTGCAGGCAGACTCTTTACCAACTGAGCTATCTGGGAAGCCCAGTGGTAAAGAACCCACCTGCCAATGTAGGAGATGAGAGTTCGATTCCTGGGTTGGGAAGATCCCCTGGAGAAGGAAATGGCAACCTGCTCCAGTATTTTTGCCTGGAAAATCCCACAGACAGAGGAGCCTGGCAGGCTGTAGTCCACGGGGTCACAAAGAGTTGGACTTAACTTATTGACTGAAATAACTGCAAAGCTGTATGCCTGTTAGTGTGACCTCTGTGGTACCAGTGGCCGCTTCATTGTTGCAGGTGTCCATAGTCCTGCTGGTCACAACAAACTGGGGGAACCCAGAACATTCCACTCAGAATCAAGACAACAATTGACAAGACAAACTGGTAGGGAGGGTGTCAAGGATGTGGACGTCTTCCCTCTCACTTTTTTTGAGCTTTATTTTTTAATTGGAGTATATTTGGTTTAAAATGCTGTGTTAGTTTCTGCTGTACAATAGTGTGAGTCAGCTATAAGGATATATATATATCCCCTCCCTCCTGAGCCTCCCTCCCTCTCATTTTTGTCCCATGTTGAAACGCAAAGAAAGGAGTGATAGTTGTATGATTTCCAAAAGGCTGTTTCTTACCCATCCCACTTGGAAGCCACAGACAATAACCAATCCATGTATTGTCACACCTGGGAACCTCCCAAACTTGCTGGCTGTCTGGAAACTCTCCTGCCCATCTTATGTACTGAGATCTCTTTTTCTTTGTACCAGGCATCTAGGCTTTAGTCCAAGAGATGCATCCTGCCTTGGGAGAGCTCCCCTAAATGCACCCCACCCCAAGTTTGTTGCTGGTCACTAATTGTGTGTGTGTGTTGAGATGAACAGTATTAAAAGGGGTTGCTTGACTTTATATAACCACTGTAGATTTGTATTTCTCCTTTAATTCAATTTTTACTTAATGTTTTTGTATCTTTTCTATTTGTAAGTTTTCTAGATGAATTGATTTTTTTTTTACTATGACATGTCCTTCTTGATCCCTGATAATACACCTTGTCTTGATGTCTAATATGTCCAATGTGTTTTTAGTATATAGGCATACCAACATTTTTCTGATATATCTTTTTGTTTTGTTTTACTTTCAGCCAATCTGTGTTTTTATATTTAAAGTGTATTGCCTTTTAAAAAGCATATAGTTTGTTCATTCTCTTTTATACTGTTTAATAACAGAGTGTTTATTCCACTTATATTTAATGTAATGTTTGCTGTCATTACGTTTAAGCCCATCATCTTGATACTTGTTTTCTCTTTGTATCTGTTCTTTGTTATTGTGTTCCTTATTTCTTTGCCTTCTTTTGAGTTAACTAAATGTTTTACATCGGTAAAAATAGACGAGACAACTAATTTTAACTATATTTCAGTCGATTTTTTTCAGTAATTGTTTCCTGAGATTTTACAATATGCATCTTTAACTTAATTCCTTTCTTCAAATAAATTACTTAAAGAATTGTCTTAATAACCTTACAAAAGTATAATTCCCTTTACTTATTTGCTGCCATTATTTTTCTTTTTATCATATATTTTATTTACTCATAGGTAATAAACACAAAATATATTATTTTTGCTTTAAATAGTGATTAGGTTTTCAGATATATAGATGATCATTTTTCAAAAGTCTTTGATACTTACTTAGATATTTATTCATTTATCCATTCTAGTGCTTTTCTTTTTGTAGATCCAAGATTCCATGAGGAATAATTTCCTTTCACCTTGTAATAAAAGTCATTTCCCATTTCTTATAGTGCATATTTTTTCATAAATACATTCTCTCAACTTTTTTTTTTACAGTGTTGTGCTGGTTTCTGCTGTACAACATAATCAGTGGTGTGAGAGTCCCTCTTGAGCCTCCCTTGCACCACCCTATTCCACCCCTCTCGGTCATCACAGGGTGCCAAGCTGAGCTCGCTGTGCCATGCAGCAGCTTCCTGCTAGCTAGCTAGCTACTTTACACGTGATTGTGTACATGTGTCAATACTACTCTCTCAACTCGCTCCCCTCTTCTTTCCCCAGTGTGTCCACAAGTTCATTCTCTCTCTTTGTGCCTCTATTCCTGTCCTGCAAATAAGTTCATCAGTACCATCTAGATTCTATATATATGCATTAGTATATGATATTTGTTTTTCTCTTTCTGACTTCACTCCATGTGACAGTTTCTAGGTTTATCCACATCACTCCAACTGACTCAGTTTTGTTCCTTTTAATGGCTGAGTAATATTCCATTGTATATACATACCACGTATTCTTTATCCATTCATCTGTCAGTGGACAGCTAGGTTGCTTCCATGTCTTGGGTATTGTAAACAGTGCTGCAATGAGCATTGTGGTACATGTGTCTTTTTGAGATTCTCTCAACTTTTGCCAGTCTTTTTTTCACCTTCATAGCAAACAATACTTTTGCTGAACAGAAAAGTCTATGTTGACAGGTGCTTTCCTTCAGGACTTTGTGGTTTTTCTTTGTCTTATGGCAAAGAAATATGTCCATTATTTTAGATGAAAAATCAGACATTATTCTCAGAGCAATTCTCTGAATATGATGCCTTTTTTCTCTGGCTGCTTATAGGATTTACTTTCTATCTGTTTCATAGCAGCTTAATTATAAAGTTCCTGAGCATGTTGTTGTTATTGGTTGTCTGGTTGGTTGGTTGATATCTTTGTTTTTCTTTAAATTTATCCTGCTACGGTTTCACTTCTATTTTTTTGTACATAGATTGAATTCCTTCAGTTTTTAACAATACTTACCTATGATCCTCTTCAAATATTTCTTTTTCTCACATCCTTCTGGAGGTACAATTGCACATATGCCAAATCACTGAATATTGTGTTATAATCACAGATTTTCTGTTCTATTTTTCTTTTTGCTTCAATTTGAGTGATTTTATTGACTTGTCTTAAATTTTACTAATCCTTTCTTCTTCTGTGTTCAGTCTATTATTCAGTCTACTGAATGGATCCTATATTTGTGATACTATAATTTTTATCATTTCCATTTGATTCTTTCTTATTATATGCATATCTCTATTGAAATTCCCCAAATGTTAAATGTGTACCTCCCATTTTTCCATTATATCTTTGTAACATATTTGGGTCATTTTTTTTTTCTTTTTCATTTCCTTTTTTTGACCACACCACACAGTTTGTGGGATCTTAGCTCCTCAACCAGGGATCAAACCCATGCTCCATGCAGTGAAAGCATGGAATCCCTAACCACTGGACTACCAGGGAATTTTGGGTCATCTGTGGGTCTGTTTCAATTGCTTATTTTTAAATTTTCATTAGGGGGTTACATTTTTCTGATTCTTTGTGTGTTCTGTATATTTTTTATTATATATCAGCCTTCATGGGTAAAAGAATAGTACTAAATAATAAGAAATGCAAATCAAGACCACAATGAGGTACCATTTCACACCAGTCAGAATGGCAGTGATCCAAAAGTCTGCAAGCAATAAAGGCTGGAGAGGGTGTGGAGAAAAGGGAACCCTCTTACACTGCTGGTGGGAATGCAAACTAGTACAGCCACTATGGAGAACAGTGAGGAGATTCCTTAAAAAACTGCAAATAGAACTGCCTTATGACCCAGCAATCCCACTGCTGGGCATACACACCGATGAAACCAGAATTGAAAGAGACACATGTACCCCAATGTTCATTGCAGCACTGTTTATAATAGCCAGGACATGGACATCATCTAGATGTCCATCAGCAGATGAATGTATAAGAAAGCTGTGGTACATATACACAATGGAGTATTACTCAGCCATTAAAAAGAATACATATGAATCTGTTCTAATGAGATGGATGAAACTGGAACCTATTATACAGAGTGAAGTAAGCCAGAAAGAAAACACCAATACAGTATACTGACACATATATATGGAATTTAGAAAGATGACAATGATGACCGTGTATGCAAGACAGCAAAAAGACACAGATGTATAGAACTGACTTTTGGACTCTGTGGGAGAGGGAGAGGGTGGGATGATTTGGGAGAATGGCATTGAAGCATGTATACTATCATGTAAGAAATGAAGCACCAGCCTATGTTCAATACAGGATACAGGATGCTTGGGGATGGTGCACAGGGATGATCCAGAGAGAGGATATGGGGTGGGATGTGGGAGGGGGATTCAGGATTGGGAGCTCATATACACCCGTGGTGGAGTCATGTTATTGTATGGCAAAACCAATACGGTATTGTAAAGTAAAATAAAGTAAAAATAAAATTAAAAAACAAAAACAAACAAAAAAAATACACCAGTAAAGGGCTGACACCTATTAATTAGGCTGCTAATGTGTGTATGTGTGTGCACTGGGATTGACTGGTGTCTACGGGGGGCTAAATCAATCTAATATGGGCTAGATCTGAACCTGAGCTTTGCTACAGCCTTAAATTCAGTTCATCTTTGGTTTTAGATGTACTGAAGTAAGAAATAGGGCCTTTCCTTTAGCCAGACTGAGCTTGGCAATGCCCCAGAGGTGTCTTCACACCCAGACTAACAACCAGTATTTCTGAGTGAGTGAAAGTCGCTCCGTCATGTCCGACTCTTTGCAAACCCATGGATTATACAGTCCATGGAATTCTCCAGGCCAGAGCACTAGAGTGGGTAGCCATTCCCTTCTCCAGGGGATCTTCCCAATCCAGGGATCAGACAGGTCTCCCACATTGCAGCAGATTCTTTACCAGCTGAGCCACAAAGGAAGCAATATTTCTAGGCTACAGGAAATCTCTCCCTCTTTTACACTCCGGCTCCAAACTGTTCAGGCTTAAAGACATCTTTGTCCACCATGTTGCCCTGATCTCCAGCCACTGGAGAGCTGCTGCAGTGAACAGAGTGAACACCTCATGCACCTTGACAGGATCTTAGTCTGCTCTCCTGCCCTGCCCTTGCCTGTCTAAACCACCAGAAACACTCAGTGAAAGCCTGCAGGAAAGAGTGGACTGTCAGATACAGATTCTCTCTGTGGTTAGGGTGCCTCAGGATTCTCATCCACGATACAAGCCCATTTTGACCTGTTAAAAGTTTGCTAACAATTGGCTGGTTGTCCTTCCATCCGCCTTGCTCCCTGGTCCCATGTGGTGAGGCTGTTCTTCCTTCTTACCCTGTCCCGAGGAGTTATAGAAGCTGTAGTATTCTTCCCTCCTTCCCGAGGAGTATAGAAGCTGTAGCTGTAGTAACCTTCCCTCTGTAGGTTCATCTCATTTTGGATATTAATTTATCTAGGTTTCTTTTGGTCTTCAGTTCTTTGGTGGGTTGTGTGCATGAGTGCTAAGTTGCTTCACTTCAACTCTGCAACCCCATGGACTGTAGCCTCAGGCTCCTGTGTCCATGGGATTCTCCAGGCAAGACTCCTGGAGTGGGTTGCCAACTCCTCTTCCAGGGAATCTTCCTGACCAAGGAATTGAACTCGCTTCTCTTATGTCTCCTGCATTGGCAGGCAGGTTCTTTACCACTAGCGCCACCTGTTACTTCCTACCTACTGCGCCCACCTCCCCACACACCAGCCACCCCTAAGGCTTTAAGTTGTGCATAGCAGAAGTAGGTTCCCCTTGGGAAAACAGACCTGCAAGCAGTCTCAAGGCCTTTGGGGCAGAGCCCCGACCACCCAGAACATGCTGAAAAGAGAATTACTCATTCTTTTTCTAATTTGCAGTTCAGTGGGGAGAAACACAGGCAAAGGAGAGCTAGAGCAGCAAGGCCCTCTGAGTTGTGAGGCTGAGGACAACGCCTTGCCTCCTTGCTTGGTGGGGTCTGAGGGCAGTACTGATGATAACAGTATTTTGGAAACAGTTGGGAAAAGTTCCTAGAGAGAGGGCCAATATCGAAGGAAAATCGCTAAGTATGACCTTTGACTCTTTGCCCATGGCCAACTTTTATAGCTGTAGAAATAACAGAATGTATACGTTTTCCCTCCAAGAGTAGAAGGAAGTTTCAATATTGATGAAATACTCTTAAAGAAATAGGGGACAGTATCTTCTTGGAAGCTAATACTGGTTTGGCCACAAAGTTTGTTTGGATTTTTCCATAAGATGTTATGGAAAAACCTGAATGAAATTTGTGGCTAACCCAGTATCTTCAGGTTGGCATATTATAAAGAGCAAAAGTAGTGTATTAAATGAATCAAGACAAAGCTTGCCTCAAATAATGAAATATACAAACTTGGCCCATATAGTAATAGCTATGCCGACTTGAAAGGCAAATCACTATCAGATTTACATTGCCTTCTAATCAGAGGCAACCACAGAACAACTGCTGTGATAAACTTAAGGTAATTTACTTGAGGTACTGAGTTAATTGATAGTTTAGGCAGAACTTCAGTTACAAAAGAATTTATTTTCACCTTCTAAGATGCATAATTTTTATATGTGAAGGAATCATTTAGAATTTTAACATTTAATTCCACAGTTATATAATGAAAGTTTTAATGTAAGGGACTACAACCAACTTCAGAATAAAAAGATAACTTTATTTTAATTAACAGTTATTCTTCACTGTGTCTGTTATAGATAACTGGATACTTAGCTGGGATTAGCTGTCATTGTAGCACTGGATATAATGTAGAGAAGTATGAAATACTATGTTACTTCCCTGCATATATGCACAAATGCTGAATTCATTGGAATCATTTTGGAAAGAGTTGAGAGAATCTGTTTCCTTTTCAAAGCAACTCTGAATAGTGAAGGAAAAGAATTGCAATATATATGGTGAATGGAACATGTAATTAATTCTACTCTCTCCCTCCCAACAAAATGACAGTAAACAAAAAATTCTCACTAGAATAATAATAATGATAATAAAAAGAACAGGAGAGCATAGAATACAGAGAGCTATTGACACAGTATTTGGAAAGTGGAAAGGGAATGGCTCAGTGGTACTTGATTTAGCTGAGCAGAGATGTGGAAAGCCAGGTACCTGTGGAGGAGATGCCAATAAGACAGAAATGGAGACTCCCTCAAATCCTGGAAAGGCTCAAAAACTAGAAATACAAGGATAGTGAAGCTGGAGTTAATGAGTGGGGCCAAAAACAGAACTTGGTTGAAAGTCTTCAAAGGAGTAGTTGGACTTCCAAATCGCCGCCTCCACCCTCTGCAGCCTGGCAACTCCCTATCCCTCATCTTGCAGGAGACATGGTGGGAAGGGGCAGGCGTTGTTCTCTGGACTGACTTAACTAGAGAGGCTACAAACACAGCAATATTGGAAACAGCAGTCAGTGGGGGCAAGGTGTGACACTGAAATCTATTTAATCTGGTAGATTAAATGGAAATCTGCATGCTGAATAGTGATAAACTTGCCTCAATTTCAAGCCTTTTTTTAGGGGGAAAGAAAACTATTTTATTATTTATTTGGCTGCATTGGGTCCTACTTGCTGCATGCACGATCTTTCATTGTGGCATGCGGGCTTAGTTGCCCTGCAGCATGTGAGATCTTAGTTCCCTGACCAGGGATCGAACCTGTGTCTCCTGCATTGGAAGGCAGACTCTTAGCCACTGGACTACCAGAGAAGTCCCATTTTTCACCCAGCTTTACTTCCAGGACACAGGCAACTGAGTTTATCCCTCCTAAATAGGACACTGGAGGGGGACTTCTCTAGAGTATCTGAGTACCCACGGGATTGTGGGAAATCTAGTTACCCTTGAGGATGTTTCAGTGAAGGCTCAGCTTGGTCTGATCACGTTATGGTAAAGTCCTGATGCCTGTAACACATGGCTTGGAAGATAGCAAAGGAATATCAGCTGTGGCAGCATGTCTCTAACATAAAAGAGGCCAAAATATACAAGCAAGAAATTGAAGGAAACAAGGATTGCAGGGAATAGGTGAAAGCTTTTTTTTAAAGCCTGAAATGTATGTACTCACTGATATTAGAAAAAAAAATTGTCCATGAAATAAAACGTGATGTTATGAAAAACAGTTAGAGCTAAATGGAATCCTTAGAAATTAAGCATATGTTAGTGGGAATAGAATATTCAGCAGAAGAGAGATGAGCAATTATTCCAGAGATGAGGTGGTAGAAAGATGGATACATGAGAAAAGATAGTAAATTTAGGGGGTCCTTCTAAGGGGGTCCAACATCCAATGAAAATAAATTTCAAAATGAAAGAACAGAGAAAGTCAAGCTCAGAAAGTGCTTACAAGTAAAATAAAAATATTTGCCCAGAATTGCAGGAGAGATGAATAAAAGTGCCTTAAGTTTCAAACACAGTCAATGAGGGGATAGTGGAATGGGGGTTCCACACCAAGTATACAATCATGGGGTATTAGAACATCAGAGATAAAGAGGAAACAATATTTGGACGAAGGGACAGAATGACTTCTAAATAACAGCACTAGGAACTACAAGACAGTGAAGACATTCCTTGAAATTTCTGAGCAAACTGTATTTCTAAACAATGAATTCTGTAGTCAAGCTAATGATTAATGGAAGAAGAGAATAAGGATATTTTCATGCATTCAAGTTCTCCAAAACTATATTTGACCTAGGCATCTTTTCCTGGAAGCTGCTAGAAATTATGCTCCTCCAACCCCCAACCATGGGGCAGTTCATCAAGAAGGAGAGAACAAAGAATCTAGCAAAAAGAGTCAATACCCAAGAGAAGCAAAGCCAGTCCCACCATGACAGTACAGGAGCTAATGTTACAAAAAGAACCCCTGGTGTGAAGTTGGGCAAGGAGAGGATATGCAGAAAGAATAGTTGATGTATTCGTTGGTATTAAGAGAAATATTGCATGTCTGTTGGAGAGTCTAAAAAAAGAATAATGATGGGCAGGTAGAAAATTAAGCAAAAAAAATATGACACAAATATCAATGTCAGGAAAAATAAAAATGTGTAAAATAAAGGAAATGTACTCTTAGATCCCATGTAGTTCACATGTGAACAATGTATGTGCATGCATGCTGAGTTGCTTCAGTCATGCCTGACTCTTTGCAACCCTATCCACTGTAGTCTGCCAGGCTCCTCTGTCCATGGGATTCTCCAGGCAAGAATACTGGGGTGGGTTGCCATGTCTTCCATAGCCAAAATAATATAATCACTGAAATTGTTGTGTAATAAAGTGAAAGTGAAGTCACTCAGTCGTGTCCGACTCTTAGCGACCCCATGGACTGCAGCTTACCAGGCTGCTCCGTCCATGGGATTTTCCAGGCAAGAGTACTGGAGTGGGGTGCCATTGCCTTCTCCAGCATACTATGCTACATTTACTCAATTATTTTAAGTTTCCAGAATGTAATACCTCTGCATCTTTTCAGACTGTTCCTTCTGCCTGGAAGGCCCCCTTTCCCAATCTAACCCCTTTCCCAAAGTCCTACAACTCTATCATATTTCAGCTCAGAAGCTACTCTCTGTGTAATAAAGTTGCGAGAATTAAGGGAAGTTTGTGTGTGTGTGTGTGTAAATGAGAAGGAGGGAGAGAGAGGTTGAGATGACACATGCTGGAGGCAGTGTGTATAAGAACTAAACCCTTATCTTCCATAATAGGAGGATGATGAATAATATCAACATTTGAAAAAAAATTTTTAAGATGTACAAGAGCATCATTTAGGAATATAAAGGAATTGTTATAATTAACAGCTACAAGTTAAAGGTGATTGTCCCTGGGATTCAAGGGTGAGGAGGGGTGGAATAGAATTAGGATGGCACATTCTTTTAAGCTCTGTCATTCTATATGGTTTTTAGAAAATATGTGCATACTTTTTTAATGTGTTAATGTTACAGTTTTAAAATAAAATGAATATGCTCTGGTACTCAGTGATTTTAAACTGTGTTTCCAAGATGCCTGCAGCAGGAACTGTTTCTGAAAGAGATAGCTGGGTGAGTGGGACCCCAGGTCCCACCTTAGTTTCTGCTGAAGGAGCTATGCTTTGTCACTGTTACGTTTCAGTGATCTATTTCCTTTAAACAAAGGGTTCCCTACTGAAACAACCCCAACCCAACAAAAACGTTTGAAAAGCACTGATGAGCCACATGCTCATCTAGAGGAAAACTGCTCCCAAATAAATACAGTAAATCCCCTATGCACAAAGGAGTTGTGTTTCAAGAGTGCATTCATAAGTCCAATTTGTTTCTAAGTCCAACAAAGTTAGCCTAGGTACCCAACTAACACAATTGGTGATATAGTACTGTACTGTAATAGGTTTACAAAACTCTTCACACAATACATAAAAAACAAAAACAAAAAAATTAAATTTTATAGTTAAGCACCTTGAAAATTACAGTAGTACAGTACAACAGCTGGCATACCAGGACACATCGCATCTTTGAAAATCCCCTGCTTACAAACTTGAAGTTTCATATGTAGGGGACTTGCTGCTGCTAGGTCGCTTCAGTCGTGTCCGACTCTGTGCGACCCCATAGATGGCAGCCCAAAAGTCAAATATAATGATCACTGGACTCAGTGCAGCTTGTCTATAATCTTTTGTGATGTATAATAGAATCGTCCTATTTCTAATTCTTGATAAATCTCTAGAAGCTTTGAGTGGAATCAATATGAATTGTACATGTGATTATGAAAATGTACACTGATTTGAAGTGATGACATTAATTACGTTTTCATTTTGCTCCCAAACCAAATGGCACCCTCACTTCTTGAAAGGCATCAGGTATGCTTATGCTGCCAGAGCTCAAATAGTGGTATAATAAGGTATATCTGTCTCTCCCTAGGATGAGGTTGGATATTCTAGTTTTGCCTAGTAATTGTGATATATTTATGATTATGTTCTAACTAGGGTTGCTTTTGGTCCCACAAAGGAAAAATACCCCTGCTGCTGTTAAGTTGCTTCAGTTGTGTCCAACTCTGCGACACCATAGATGGCAGCCCACCAGGCTCTGCCAGCCCTGGGATTCTCCAGGCAAGAACACTGGAGTGGGTTGCCATTTCCTTCTCCAGTGCATGAAAGTGAAAGTGAAAGTGAAGTCGCTCAGTCGTGTCCAACTCTTAGCGACCCCATGGACTGCAGCCTACCAGGCTCCTCCGTCCATGGGATTTTCCAGGCAAGAGTACTGGAGTGGGGTGCCATCGCCTTCTCCGAAAAATATCTCTACACCAGCTTAAAGGGAAAGGTACAAGTAGAATCTCTACTTTTTAAAATGAAGATAAATGTTTATCTTTTGTAATCTGGAGTGTTGATTCTTTTCTGGCCTATAGAGCTTCTCCAAACGAAAAAAAAAAAGATACTTAGTGAATTTGATTTGGGGAAAGATCAAATGCTGAAATAGATACTCTGAGAAAGTTACTTCCTCATCAACCAGTGTCTATTTCTCCCTTCCCTTCTCACCACTTGCAGGCAACTTGAAGTGTTGTACCTCTTTTGTAAGCTTCCGTTATTTCTCAGTCTAAAATAACTAAGAACTTTTTTGAAAAATAACTACATATAATTTTTATAAAGTTTATATAAATAGAATATAAAATATACTTATTCATTTAATGTATTTCATACATTCTTATTCTCATTTTATATTGACAACACTCTTGGAAATTTGTATAATTGTTCACATTGTAGAGATGAGGAAATAGTGGCTGTTGAAATTTGATCTGTCCCAGGTTGCATGACTAGCAGAGAGAAATGCAAAAAAAAAAAAAAAACCAAATCTACATTTTTTCTGATTACCATTCTACTTGGGCCAAACACCTCTAAAAAGACTAATCTTTGTTAAAAGCATACACATAACATAAAAAATTCTAGATTACACACACAAGATGACCAACAAATCCTGATTTGCCTGGTAATTTCCTCATTTAGTCCTATTCACACTGGGATGGTTGGTCGCTTTACATGTAGTGCTCAGCCTAAAAGGCTGTAATAGCTATTTTTTATGGGAACTAAGAGAGATACAAGAAATGAAATGCAAGTAGAGAAAAATGATCAAGATATTTATTTAGACAAGGGTGAAGATGATTTCTGACACATATCAAAGAAAATCAATTTTAGCAACCATGGCAGTACCACAAAACAATTACCACAACTTTTCAAAAACCTTCATGTAAGTAAATTTATCTATAGCTTCAAGATTCCTGTCAATATCCGAAAGACACACAAATATGACACTACCAGATCTTGAAAAATAAAATGTTCCATAAGAAGAAGTCACATTTTAAACACAGTGGTGTGTCCATGTCCATCTCAAACTCCCTAACTATTCCTTTCCCCCTTCCTTTTCCCCTGGCAACCATAAGTTCAGTTCTCTAGGTCTGTGAGTCTGTTTCTATCTTGTAAGTGAGTTCACGTGTATCATTTCTTTTTAGATTCTACATATAAGGGATGTCATACGATAATTTTCCTTCTCTGTCTGATTTACTGCAGTCAGCCTGACACTCTCTGGGTCCATCTACGTTGCTGCAGATGTCATTATTTAATTCTTTTAAATGGCTGAATAATATTCCATTGTATACATGTGCCGCATCTTCTTTATCCTTACCTCTGTTGATGCACATTGCTTCCATGTCTTGGCTATTGTAAATAGTGCTGCAGTGAACACTGGGCTGTGTGTTTCCTTTTGGATCTTGTGTTTCTCCAAATATATGCCCAGGAGTGGGATTACAGTGTCATATGGTAGCTCTCTTTTGTTTTTTAAGGAACCTCCATACTGTTCTCCATAGTGGCTGTACCAATTTACATACCCACCAACAGTATAGGAGGGTTCCCTTCTCTCCACACCCTCTCCAGCATTTACTATTTGTGGATTTTTTGATGATAGCCATTCTTGCTGGTGTCAGGTGATATCTCTTTGTGAATTTGATTTGCATTGCTCTAATAATTAGCAATATTGAACATCTTTTCATGTGTCTCTTGGCCATCTGTATGTCTTCTTTGGAGGAATCTCTGTTTAGGTCTTCTGCCCATTTGTTTATTGATTTGTCCTGATGCTGTTAAGTCTCACGAACTATTTGTAAATTTTGGAGACTAATCCCTTGTCAGTCTCATCATTTGCAAATACTTTCTCCTAGTCTGTGCGTTGTCTTTTTGTTTTCTTTCCTGCTGTGCAAAAACTTTTGAGTTTAAGTAGGTCCCATGTGTTTATTTTTGTTTTCATTTCCATTATTCTGGGAAATGGATTGAAAAAGATATTGCTGTAGTTTATGTCAGAGAGTATTATGCCTGTGTTTTCCTCTAGGGGTTTTATAGTGTTTGGTCTTATATTTAGGTCTTTAATCCATTTTGAGCTTATTGCTTATTTTTGTGTATAGTGTTAAAGAATGATCTAATTTCACTTTTTTTACATATAGCTGTCCAGTTTTCCCAGCACCATTTGTTGAAGAAACTGTCTTTCCAATATTGCGTAGTCTTGCCTCCTCTGTAATGTATTAATTGACCATAGGTGAATGAGTTTATTTCTCTTCTGTCCTTTTCCATTGATCTATATTTCTGTATTTGTGCCTGTACCATGCTGTTTTGATGACTGTAGCTTTGTAGTATAGTGTGAAGTCAGGGAGCATGATTCCTCCAGCTCTGTTTTCTTTCTCAAGATTGCTTTGGCTATTCTGGGTCTTTTGTCTCTCCATACAAATTTTTGTATTTTTTGTTCTAGTTCTGTGAAAAAATGCCAGTTTTAATTTGATAGAGACTGCATTGCATCTTTACATTGCCTTGGGTTGTACAGTCATTTTGACAATATTGATTTTTCCAATCCATGAACATGATATATCTTTCCATCTCTTTGTGTCTTTTTTGATTTTTTTCATCAGCATCTTATAATTTTCTGAGTACAGGTCTTTTGTTTCCTTAGGTATGTTTATTCCTAGGTATTCTATTCTTTTGGATGCAGTGGCAATGGAATTGTTTCTTGAATTTCTCTTTCTGATCTTTTGTTGTTGGGTGCATAGAAATGTAATGGATTTCTGTGTATTAATTTTGTAGCTTCAGCTTTACCAAATTCATTTATGCATTCTAGTAGTTTTCTGGTAGCATCTTTATGATCTTGTATGTATAGTATCATGTCATCTGCAAACAATGACAGTTTAAATTCTTCTATTCCAACTTGGATTTCCCTTACTTCTTTTTCTTCTCTAATTGTTGTAGCCTGGACTTCCAAAACCATGTTTCATAGTGGTGAGAGTGGACATCCTTATCTTGCTCCAGATCTTAGAGGAAATGCTTTCAGCTTTTCACCATTGAGTATGATGTTACCTGTATATTTGTCCTATAAGGCCTTTATTATGTTGAGATACAATCCCTCTATGCCCACTTTCTGGAGAGTTTTTATTATAAATGGGTACTGAATTTTGTCAAAAGCTTTTTCTGCATCATTGAAATGATCATATTGATTTTTGTTCTTCAGTTTTTTGATGTGGCATGTCATATTGATTGATTTGTGGATACTGAAAAATCCTTGCATCCCTAGGATGAATTCCACTTGATCATGGTGTATAATCTTTTTAATGTATTATTGGGTATAGATTGCTAGTATTTGGTTGAGGATTTTTGTACCTACATTTATCAGTGATATTGACCTGTAGTTTTCTTTTTTTGTGTGTTATCTTTGCCTGGTTTTGGTATCAGGCTGATGATGGCCTCACACAATGAGTTTGGAAGTTTTCCTTCCTCTGCAATTTTTTTTGAACGGTTTCAGAAGAATGGATATTAACTCTTCCCCAAATGTTTAATAGAATTCTCCTGTGAAGCCATCAGGCCCTGGACTATTGTTTGTTGGGAGTTTGGATAACCAACAAGGACCTACTGTATAGCACTTGGAATTCTGCTCAATGTTATGGGGCAGCCTGGATGGGAGGGTAGTTTGAGGGAGAGTGGATACATGTATATGTATGGCTGGGTCCCTTCACTGTTTACCTGAAACTATCACAACATTGTTAATCAGTTATACCCCAATACAAAATAAAAAAGTTTTTAAAAAGGAAATGACAAGTGAAATGAAAAAAAATAATAATAATACAGAAGAACAAGAAGAAATCACAAAACACACAGCCAGATATCCTAGGATCAGATATCCTAATCTCCCCTTTAGATCTGCTGTCTTCAAAGACTACCACATCCAAACGTGCTATTCCCCAGTCTGGTGAGCAGTCTGATCCCTGTCTCTCTGGTGTGCCAGATGCTCTTCCCCACCTCCCTTCCCTGTTCTCTGGCTCCTTTAAGATCACTCTTTTTCTTGAGTGTTTCTCTCCATGCCCTTTCTTCATATCAACATAAGCCCCTTTAAGCTTCTTCATTTGTGTCTCTTTCCACATTGGAGAGCCTCTCCAATCCCCTCACACCCCCCAACCCAAAATTCCCAACCCCCTGGCCACACAAGAGATCCTGAGAAGAGAAATATAGTAAGTTCCCTTTGTACAAACGAGTTCCATTTCAGAAGGACAATTATAAGTCCAATTCATTCATAAGTGAAACAAAGTTAGCCTAGGTACCCAACTAACACAACTGGTTATGTAGTACTGTACTGTAATAGGTTTATAATAATTTTCACAGAGATAATACATTAAAAAAAAACAGAAAATAAAACATTTTTAATCTTAACAGTACAGTACTTTGAAAAGTATAGTACAACAGCTGGCATATAGGGGCTGGCATCAGTGAAAAAGGCAAGAAGAGTTACTGTGGAGGAGGGAGAGGAGGTGAAAGATGGTAGAGCTGAAGGATCATAAGCATTAGGAAATGGAGGGCAAGCTGCACATGACAATGTATGCAAGACACGTCAACTAACTTACTTGATTGGATGTGCGAACATAGGTTCACATCTTTGAATGTTCATAACTTGAAAGTTCGTATGTAGGGGACTTAATGTAGAGATGCCTCTCCAAAGACGAAGAGGAGACAGAGAATGAGAAAGCACTGCAGTTATTTTTATTTGAATATTGTGTGTGTGTGTGTGTGTGTGTGTGTGTGTACCCATAAATTATTTTGATAGGAGTCCTTCTAGTCTTTATCTTTCTTTCCTGGGCCCACAGATGTTCTAATATTGTCGGTATGTGATGGTGTGTGTATGTTTAGATGCTATAATTTTTAACCTAAGCATTAACCCATGTCTTTCTGTTGTCATCAAACAATCATTGTCTCCAGTTTTTCTCCACCAAATATGATATTGTAATTAGTAAATTTATACATATGGTGCTTTCCATAATTAGGGCTATTTTCATACTATAAGCATTCAAAAATGAATGCCCATGACATCCAATTTTGAAGTTGATTGACATTTAATAAGATTATAAAGAGCAAGCTGCTGCTTTGAAACCCTTCCATGTCTGTTGTTAGAGCCCCATCTGTATAGTTTTTCTACTTTTTTTCTTGGGCAGTGTCTATTGTAACTACTTTTCAACAACTACTACTTGGGTTTATTATTTTTTTCTGCAGGGGAAAAAAAAGCATGATTTATTCCCTCCCTTACAAAAAACAAACTCACCTTTTAAAAATTTATTTTAATTGGAGGATAACTGTTTTACAGTGTGTTGGTTTCTGCTGTTCAACAACATGAATTGGCTAAGTATATATGTGTTTCCTCCCTCTTGAGCCTCCCTCCCACCCATCCCCCATCCTGCCCTTCCAGGTTGTCACAGACAAACTTACTTTTGCATAAAGAATGTCTTAATCCGTTCAGGCCACTGTAACAATATACCATGGATTGAGTGGCTTATAAACAACTGAAATAAGCAATGGAAATTTATTTCTCACAGTATGAAGGCTGGAAGTCCAAAATCAAACAGATTTGGTGTTTGAGGAGGGCCTGCTTCCTGCTCATTGAAGGCCATCTTTTTGCTGTGTTGTCTCTGGTGGAAGGGATGAAGAAGCTCTCTGGAGTCTCATTTATAAGGGCACTAATCCCATTCATGAGGATTCCACCCTTGTGACTTACGCACCTCCCAAAGGCCCCTAATACTGTACTATCACATGAGAGGTTAGGTTTCAACATACATATTTTGGGGGACACAAATATTTGGTCTGTACCAAATAGTGTTTTTGTGTGGTTTTTTTTTTTTTTTTTTTTCAAAATAATAATATATAAAAGACAAAATCATCCACAAAACTATCATCATGAGAATACAGTCTTTGTCAGCTTAAGCCTGGTGTCTTAAGGATGCTAGAGAAGAAAAAGCAAAGGGACCATTTGCTTTTCATTGTCCAGATTTTTCACACACAGATGCTTCAGAGATCAGCTAAGACCTAAGCCTAAACACCTCGTTCACCCTGCAAAGAGACTGCTACCAGCCTTTGCCATACACAGAACTGAGCTAAGACAGTCTATTTCTGGAGAATGGAGCAGATTAACTGCTTATTCATGATAAATCAAGGGTATTTGATTTGCTTGTTACATGCCGAGTTTTCTTTGGAAGAAAGCCCTGGAAGCTATTTTTCTGATCAAATCCTAACTCTCTTGTTGGTACTTATGAAAGAGAAAAATAACATTTACTCATGATAAAGACTGAGTTCTAGCCATTATAAATCTTATCAACTGCCTTGTGAAGGTTAAGGGGGGGAAAAAGAAGAAGAAAAAAAAATTCCTGTGTGTTCATTCAACCTTGGGTTTGGACTCAGGCTACTGCTACTGTTGCAAACGTTCTGGAATTTCTGTCATTGAAACAGATGAAAATATAAGAGATAAAGTTGGAACCTAAGGAGATATTTGGCTGATGCATGTTGTACTATAAGGAATGATCAGGAAGAATTCAATAAAGAAAATTGTTATAGTTTACTAGTTAATATGAAATATTAGAAATCCTTAAAGTTTTCTTTTGTTTCTCTTTAGAAGCCAGAAAGATCAGGAGAAATAAGCTTAGAAGAATTTGCCATGTTGATATTTAGAGTCATTTACTCACACAGATCCAAATGTATAATAATCTTTTTGTTTGTTTGTTTGTTTCAATAAAGGTGAAAAGTTAAAGTGTTAGTTGCTCCGTTCTGACTCTGTGACCCCATGGGACTGTAGCTCACCAGGCTCCCCTGTGTATGGAATTCTCCAGACAAGAATACTGGAGTGGGTAGTCATTTCCTTCTCCAGGGGACCTTCTCAACCCAGGGATTGAACCTGGGTCTCCTGCACAGCAGGCAGATTCTTTACCATCTGAGCCACCAAAGAAGCCCTCAGTAAAGGTACTCAGTGCCTGGTATACCTTCCATATAATCTTTTGGTTAATGGCTAGAAAAGAGATATAATTTTCCCTGCTAGTCATCAAATTAAATGCAAACATACTTATCTAAAGTGTGAGCCTACCTATAACTATTTTCCTTAGGTTAAAATATACACTTTTACACCAGCAATTATTTGCTTGCTTCAACAAACGTTTCTTGAGTTTCAGTGGTGCTAGTGTTCACTGGGAGGTACAGCATGAGTGAACAGTGGCCGATGTGACCCAGATGGCCTGCTGCCAGCTCTGGCCACTCTTCTTAGTTCACATGTGTTTAGCCACCATCCATTAGTCTTGGGGAGGAGCGTTTTGATAGAGGGAAGAAGAATCACAAAGACAGGGATGTGTGCTCTCTGGGTGACTGGTTATTTCTATTTATTTCTGAAGTCATTCAGATGCCCTTACCTATCAACAATGCACAGAGTCTGAAATGTCTCTTAGTTAATCAGCTTGGGAATAAGCGTAAGGAAAGTTTCTTCCTCCCCTCCCTCCTTCTTTTAATCTTTTTTCCTAAAGGACATCTAGTAATGGAATAAGGAGGGAGCAGGTTGGTAGCATGCCAACCTAGATGGGGCATGAGAATATCAAAGAAATAGTAATATGATGCCAATTCATCAGGTATTCACTCACAGTTCCCTAAAATGGGCTTCTTCAGATGTGGTACAAGATCACCTAGAACAGAACATTTAAAACCAACCACAAACAAAGAGAAAACTTTCTCTTTGGAGTCAGCCTCCTGCCGTTGGGTATTTTCGAGACGTCTGTACAAGTTGCAGGGAGCAGCTGCAGCCACACCACCACCCTGAGCCCAGCCAGCTGACAGTTGCCTAGAGTTGGCAGTGGCAGCCAGATGAGATCGGGAAACCCCAAGACGCCGGGGGTTGTGGTTTGTCTGATTGCTGCAATTATTAACATAAATCCTCTATCAGGCCCTTCAAGAAGTTGGTCTGGTCCATAACATGGCATGTAATACACTTGCTGTTGTGAACTGGGTGAGGTAACATGTTTTCAGCACAGCAGATCTTTTGACCCCAGTGACCACAGAATAAATAGGAAACACAATTTTAGGAGTCATGATTTGAAGGGAACTCCACAATATTAATTCTTGTCAGTTCCTGTGTGAGAAAATGTGTTTTTCCCTTCATTTCCATTCACTCAGTTTTTCTTTGTTCAGACATGTGTGTGTGACTGTGGGGTGTGGGGTTGTATTGTACATGGCCACACACACGCGTGCACACACACACACACACACACACACCCACTTTTTTTTCCCCCTTCAGTCCTCATCAAAGTTTACAAGACAGTTTTGGACAAGAAGACTTGATGCAGAGATAGAAACATTTCTTGCACCCTCTTCTGCTGTCTGCAATACAAAATATAGGACAGTTGAAAGCACCTTTGTATTTGTTTGTTTGTTTTCACGTTTCCTATGAGCAAGGTTTTTTCTCACAGAAAATCCACAGACCTCATAGTTGCCGTTCAGAATATTAGAGGCAGCATGACCATTTCTTCCTGTAACAAGTTCCAACGCATTTACTAATAAGGAAATTCAGCTTTTAACAAAAGATGCACCATCTCACTTTTTTACTGCATCCATAGCCATTTGGGGTAAAATTATAGGTGAATATCCAAACTGAAATGTGTGCAACAACAAAACTATTTGTCACGCTCCCAGATATTTCCCTGGTGTCTCCTCAAAGTTCAGGGGAAGAAAAAAAAAAATCAGAAAACTTAACTTTGTTTTCTGCCTACCTGGGAAGTTTTTCACGCTGAGTAACAGAACACAACTCTAGCTGCCTTGCTTTCTGCTTCCAGGAATGCCAATCAGAGAACATTCTTTTTCAGACAGCCAAGTTTGGAAGTCAGATGGTTTCGGGCAGGAGGGAGGGGAAGGGGGTGGCTGGGAGAAAAGCACAGAGAGTCCTCGGGGCTGATCTTCAGTTTCCAAGCGTTTCTGTAATAGCCATCAATGAAAGCATCTCCTTTTACCCACGCGGAGACAGGTATAAAGACAGCTGAGTAAATCAGCATGAGACGTAGCAGCGGAAGCTCGGTCAGAGCCTGGAGGGGGGCGGAGGG
>SJYT01017780.1:221351-301805 GCA_006410635.1 Cephalophus harveyi | reverse complement strand
GGGGAGGGAGGGCGTTTGACAGCCTGCCATTGGTGAGCTTACCAAAGGCATCTGCCAGTGGGACTTCAGTGGAATGTGAAACCAAGTCATTTTCCAGTTAAAGATAGACACAGTATACACTAGGATCTGGAGGCTGGATTCTACCCTCGTGTCTCTCCCTAGGATTTCAGAGTCCTGTTGTAATTAACCATTTCGTTAAGGTTGGTTCTTTCCGTGAATGTGCTAAGAATTCATATATGTCCTGGATGTACTGGAATTAACAGGATTTTTAAAGAGATCATGGTGTACATACACTAGGGTAAGTGCAAAGACTGGTTGTAGGTGCGATCGCTTCTCTGGGAAGGTTAATGTTGCCGCTTTCTTTTTATTTGTGTGAATGAAGAAATAATCAGGGAGATTCTCCCCTGTTTTAACTTTCTTAGCTTTCTTGAGATACTTGGCCTTTACCGTTTTGTGAAGTAGAAAGAAACAAAGTATTTCAGCTTAGTTTTGAAATTGACCTTGCATGTCTGTAACTTCAGTTTGACTTCGCTTTTACTTTTTCCTCTGTTAACTCCTCCTGAAACACCCTACATTTCTTAAATTACACCGTCAGTAATTACATGTCACAGCATTAAGTGTGACTCTGCAACACCATTGAATTCACTGTATTCTTGTCAGATGGAGTTATTTCCCCTGATTGGCACTATGGCATCTTTTAATTTAAAAGATGCAAAAAGAAAATAAGAGGAAAAGAAAGGGGGAAAATGGTAGAAAGTGCATAAGGACCCTTTAAAAAATACTTTTTTTTTTAATGAGAAAAATGGGCAGTTTTACATTGAAGAGAACAATTTATTAATAGAAGTTATTTTTGGCTGTCATCTCATTAATTCCAAGCAGGTTCTTCTCCAAAAAAGCTGATATTTGCCAAGTGAATAGAAGAGTTCCGATTCCATGGAGCTTGAGAGGAGCAGGGACTGAGCTGTCTGGTTTGATGTTGCCTGGCTGTGTGCTCGGGATTTCAAAACTTTTTTCTTTAAAAGAAAGAATGGCAAACTTTAGTCCTCTTCATGTTTTGACCATGTATAGGTTTTGTTTCTTGTTTTGTCCAGTGACCTCTCGGCTCTCTTAGAGACAGCTTTTCCAAACTTGCACAGCATTCCTTCTGAATAAATACTGGCCTTAATAGTCACAGAGTACATGGCATGAATTGGAAATTCTACTTTATATGGGGAAAATAAATGTGCTGACGTGCTTATTACAGAGTGTGAGGCTGAACAGTTGTTATATGTAACTGACCAGGTTTTGTTCAGTCACATCAACAAGATTCTAATGAACTAGGTACGAACAATGAATGACAATCTTTCACTCAACTTTGATAAGAAAAAATAGTATACTGAGTTACTTTTCTCAAATGAAAAATGAACATGATACTAACCAAGTCACTTAATTTTACAACAGTTTTGTTAATCACAGTTAGCATTCCCTAATATTTGTAATTAACCCATTAGATTGTAAAAGCTGCAGTTAGCTTTCACTTCTCCACGTGTGGATGGTACCTTTGTACATTTTCCTGGTGACCTGGGACGCCTGTCCTCGTTTGCCTAGCTGTGTCCTCATCTGTTGATCAGAGGAGGGAGCCTGTCAGGAATTATAGGTGTCTTCAAGAAACTTGTGAGATGATGCATATGTTTACTCACCAAACACACCAAGACACAAATAAACTTCCCTTTTATTTTAATATATTTCTGATTGAATTATACATACAAATAAAATTACATTAGGATGGGGCTTTGTTTCTATTTTTGGTGTGCTAAAGAAAACCCCAATACAGCATTTGTAAAAGTTCTTATATGTAAGAATTTTAGACATACGTGGCCAGATAGCATTGACAGGAAAGGGGGCTGATGAATATTTCTGTGTTTCTGTGATGTCCCTACTGACATTGTCAAGCTTTAATTTTATTTCTTTGAACATAGTAAGTATAGTTGCTTTATGTCTGCTCATTCTAATATCTCAAGAGTTACCAAGATTTGTTTCTATTCTCATTGTTCTTGCTACTTCTCATGCGCGGCGTCTTATTTTCTTGGTTGCTTGGATCTCTTTGACTGTCTGCTGGAAAAGTATTTTTTAAAATCACTTGTAGGGATCTGGTGAGACCTAGTGGTGATGTTGGTTTCCTCCAGAGGGGACTTGGGTTTGCTTCTGACAGTATCCGATCAAAACTACCTGAATCAAAGGACAACATCTAAGATTCCTTGGATTATCCTTGTGCAAGTAGCACAAGATGTGTGTGAGGGATGGTTCATTTGGGACTCACTTCTACCTTGAGGGAAGATATGGCCTTTTGAGTCCCCAACTGAAAATCAGGTTAGTTTATTAAAGTCCTCACCTGAGGACTATGGGCTTTAACATTCCCACAACATCCTTCGACAGCAAGGAGATCAAACCATTCAATCCTAAAGGAAATAAACTGTGAATATTTGTTGGAAGGACTGATGCAGAAGCTGAAGCTCCAGTTCAGCTGATTTGAAGAACTGGTCACCTGATTTGAAGAACTGGTCACCTGATTTGAAGAGCCAACTCTTTGGAAAAGACCCTGATGCTGGGAAAGATTGAAGGCAGAAGGAGAAGGTGGTGACAGAAGATGAGATGGCTGAATAGCATCATCCACCCAATGGACATGAGTTTGAGCATGCTCCAGGGGATAGTGAAGGACAGGGAAGTCTGGTGTACTGCAGTTCATGGGGTCGCAAAAAAGACACAATTGAGCAACAAGAACACCCATACGGCTGTTTATCGTACAGCTGGTTGCTCAGACCTTTTGTTCCTGATACTCAGATGGCCAAGAGCAAAAGCTTTCAAAGATGAGTGTCCGTCTCCAAGTTCTAGTCTTCTCTCTTAAATTTTTCCATGCCTTCCCCATCTCATTAACTCTTTGCTGCTTTTATATTTGAGATATTTTTAATTACCTTAGTGAGAGTGTCAGTCCGAATTATCTTCTTACTGTTGCCAAAAATGGAAAGTCACTCTTCTGCTTTTATAGTCATTTTATTTAAGATTCTTTATTCTAAAAGAGCAATCTAGCAGTCTGCTGATATCATTGATAATTCCAGCTCATTCTTTCTGATTTTTTATTTTAGTTGTGGCCTGAGCCGTCAGCGGCTTTTGTGGAGATCTTTGAAAATGTAAATTTCTGATTGGAAGATTCATGAGTTCCAACCTGATCTGAGCTGTCAACAATGCTTAACAGTCCTTCTATTTGCCCCTAGCTGGCCCCTTTTCTTAGTAATCTCTTTTGTCTCTCTAAGCCACCCCCATTGCCTTCACTGTCAGCTGTTGACCTTGACTATTCATGTTTTTTCTTGGCCTATATCATGTATCAGCACATTTAACAAATTATGATAAATAAATTCCTTCCTTTCCATTCTCTGAAACTGCTCTGTTTCAGATCTTCATCACCTCCCTTGGGTATTATTATGGTTCCTAGTGCTTCTCCTGCCTCTAGGCTCTACCCCCAACACATCCCCCATATTGAAACCAACACACCCATCTTCTGAAAATCATAGACACAAGTGGATTGTCCCCCTACTTTAAAGTCTCTTTTAGCTCACTATTCCCTTCGAAATGCTTTCCTTAATGTGTCAGTATGTCACAAAGCCTCAACCTGTTTCTCTAACATTATCTCCTCTATATCACTGGTTGTTACCAACACTTTAATCTCACATCATTGGTGCCTCCAGAATAGTCTATCCATGATCATATGTCTGTGCTAGTCTACCTACTAGCTTTTTTTTCTTTTTGCCAAGAATGCGCATTGTTTATCTCCTTTGCAGGCAAATCTTACTTCTGCTTCAAGGTTGATCTCATAAGTCATGTTCACTGTCTTTTAACTGTGTTGCTGCTGCTGCTAAATCGCTTCAGTCGTGTCCGACTCTATGCGACCCCATAGAGGGCAGCCCACCAGGCTCCCCCGTCCCTGGGATTCTCCAGGCAAGAACACTGGAGTGGGTTGCCATTTCCTTCTCCAATGTGTGAAAGTGAAAAGTGAAAGTGAGGTCGCTCAGTCGTATCCGACTCTTAGCGACCCCATGGACTGTAGCCCACCAGGCTCCTCTGTCCATGGGATTTTCCAGGCAAGAGTACTGGAAGAGGGGGACCATTGCTTCGGGTTACATGTGCTTTAATTTGCTTCCTGGGGGTCCCGGAGGCTGCTCTCCAGGCGGAGGCGCTAGGCTGGGCTCTCCTGCAGCTCACCACTATTCCGGGAATCCCTGATGGCAAGCAGTGTGTCTTACTCATTTTTGTATTCTCAGTAACTGACACCATAGAAACCTGTGAATACATACTTAAGGAATGAACGGGTGACTATTTCAAGGAATTTTTTCTCAACAATTCCTTTCTTACTTTATTCTTTTTCTTTCCATATATCATTCGTTTGACCTTAAACTTCTTATCTAGAATAGTGATCTTTCATAGTCTTCAATGTCAAGAAGTGTCAGTTAAAAATGTCTGAGGAATGCCCTGGTGGTCCACTCATTAAGACTTTGCATTTCTACTGCAAGGATCAAGGGTTTGATCCCTGATCAGGGCACTAATGTCCTACATGCTTCATGGTACAGCCAGAAAAAAATGTTCATTTGGTTATTGTTGTTTGGGTAGATGGGATGCTATCTGTTTTCATTTTTGTCAAATGAAACTATAAGCCTTGAGTGTGATGAAAGAGATGATAGAAGTGTAAGTACAATAAATTAGCTGTATGTTTAAAAAAAGAAAGTCATAGAGCTGGAAAACAGATTTGTTTCAACAAATTTAGCTGAGAATGCTGAAGAGCACACATGGAAAAAGTCCCTGTGACACAACTAAATTAAAATCATCTCATTGCACATAGCGTGAATCTGAACCATTAGAAAACACCGGATTATTTTCAGATCCCAGTATGTGCTAGAAGGAAAGCTTGCTTATGTGATATGATATCGTGACCCTAAAATCTTAAAGTTGGTTACATTTTTTCCTAAATATTTTGAGGCCTTGAAGTGCAATATTAATCTAAGTAAAAAAAAAAAAACTTCATTTATTATAAATTGAATATAGTTGGAATGAATCAGAGGAGGAGAAAATATAGTTTATTAATTCTGAGGATGTTTAACCAATTTCATATTCCTCAGATCACTTATAAATTTTTCACACACTCGGTGTATGCCTTTGATATGCCAAGTCCTAAGATTTAAAAAACTAAGAAAACTGGTTTGTTTTTTCTTATAATAGGGCTCTTTTACCTCCACAAAGACAAAAACTCTATAAAGTGGATAGGGTCAAAATTTAATCTTAAAAATGTTTTGAATCAGATCAAATGATCAAAGTCAATATTTAGATGAGACCCTAAATTTCTCTATCACAAAATATGAAAATATAAAATTGACTTTTTTTTTGCCTCATCAGTGAAAGAAATTGAGACTAGCTCTTGAAATCTGACTGATTTTACATTGTAACCTTCAAGTAGCTGAGCTGATTTTTCTTACTAATTTAACAAATCCCTGTCAAGCTCCTACCTCATGCCTTAGCTGTGTTTGTGCTAAACAATGAAATGATTTCCTTTGACCCCTTCACCAGACACTGACACCAGAGTATGTCCTGTTAAAACAATGGGTGTAATTTACAAATTACTTTATATTACTCTCTCATTTGTATTTTTAATTTACTTGTACTAATCTCCACACTTGTTAAAAAGTTACTTTGCCTTTTCCCAACAATTAGTGTTTTTCTCTCAGAAATCTAAGTTTAAAAATTATGAGGATTGCTTTTATTCTTTAAAACCTCATATTTAACAGATATTATAGAATATTTTAAAGAGACCTAAACAAATGCTAAAAAAAAGTTAAATAGAAAATGTATTTTTATTATATAGGAAACTGTGTTGTATCATAACATAAAATAGAAGTATGTTCATTTGCATAAATAAAGCTGGACTCTGCATTCTGGCAAAATAAATATGGCATAAGGATGACTCAGAGACACCCTGAGTCATGAAAGCTTTGTAAATCTCTGTGTATTTTCAAGAGAGCAATAGTTATTTTTATTATTTTTCCTTTTTAGTCTTACTTTACTTTTGTATCCCTTTCCTTGGTAATGTGGAAGCACACAGGTTTATGAATGCTGCAAAAAATGAATTCATTGAATTAGTCATAGTACAAGAATACAGATGCCTTTATTAATTTTATTAAAAGATGTAGACTAATTTTGAATGAAATTTATCTTCTCCTGCATTGAATTTTCTAGTCTTAGATGGTTCATTACACACATTTGTGGAAATATATCTACTCATCAAAAGATGTTGTTTTTAACACCTCAGATAAGTGTAACAAGTCTTTCCTAAAATGCATCCAATGTTTCATAGTATTTTGTGGGTAAGAGACATATGTTGTTATTTTCTTTCCTGTATGATAAAACTAAGATGCACACATATGAAGTTCTCTGGATATACTAGACATGGTTTCCTAAGATAACACATAACCTCTAAATCTCAGTGGTTTATTTAAAAAAAAAAAAAAAAGCAATGTTTCTTTCCCACTCATGCAAAGTGCTTGTCAAGGGTTCACTGGACATCCTTCTCCACATTGATGCCTTTACCAGGAAAGGACCCGTGTTGCTTACTCTCACACTTCCTTGGCCAAAGCATGCCATGCGGTCACACCTCCAGTCTTCAGTTGGATGAGTAACAGTCCTGCCACTTCCCTGGAAAGAGGAAGAGCTGGAATATTTATGAAGAGCTCTAATGAATTCCACAGTCGTGGATGACAGGCAGCCCCTCAACCCCCAGAAGACCAGAGATCTAGATTGAAACTCTTCTGTACCTTTGAACAGTATTTGATCCGTACTTGGTAACAGGTAGGCAATCTCCTTGTGATCTGATGCTAACGTCTCTTGTCTGTTTTCGTCCTTTAGCTCTGAGCCCCACTGAGACTTTTTTGGCTCTCTGAATCTTCACCATTTCCAGAGTGACTGTGACTTTTCCAGCCATAGTTTCACCAGGCCTTTGGAATCCTAGCATTTTATCTGTGCCCACACTTACCTCTCAGGGAGTCCTGCCCTTGGAGAGTTCTGGGAAGGAAAAAGAACCTCTGATAAGTTAATTTCTATAGAATGTAGAGAGTCAATGTGCACTGCTAACACTTTGCCATCTCTAAGAACTGATCATGTGTAACAAAGAAATGGAGAAAATGGTAACTTTTTAACATGTTTAAATTTATTTTTTATTGGCATTTAGTTGCTTTACAATATTGTGCTAGCTTCTGCTGTACAGAAAAGTGACTCAGTCACACATATACATATATCCCGTCTTTTTTGGATTTCCTCCCCACTTAGTTCACCACAGAGCATTGAGTTGCCTGTGCTATACAGTAGGTCTCATTAGTTACCTATTTTATACATAGTTGGAATAGTGTATGTCAATCCCAGTCTCCCAACTCATCGCACCCTCTGTTTCCCCATTTAGCCTTCATACATTCATTCTCTACATCTGTGTCTCTGTTTCTGCTTTGTAAATAGATTCATCTGTACCACTTTTCTAGATTCCACATGTATAAAAATATGGAATGCTTCACAAATTTGCGTGTCATCCTTGTGCAGCAGCTAAGCTAATCTCTGTATGTTCCAATTTTAGTATATGTGCTGCCTGACTAAGCAGGAGAAAAAGGTAACAATGCAATTCTAAATCCCCTGCTGCTGCTGCTGCTAAGTCACTTCAGTCGTGTCCGACTCTGTCTAAATCCCCAGTACCTGCTTTTCCCAGGGGGAAAAAGAAAAGGACTAGGATGAAGGAAAATGCCATAGAGGAATGGCAATCTATAATATACATTAGAAATAAATAGTTTTGAATAACATTTATATCACTCTGCTACTCTACTTTTTACTTTGCATTTAGTCTTAAATATTAACGAGGTAAAGCTGGGGAATTCAAAGGTTAATGAGGCACTTAGAAATTGAAAAAAAAAATTATCTATGTATATACAGGCTTCCCCTGTGGCTCAGCTGGTAAAGAATCCTGCAATGTGGGAGACCTGGGTTCAATCCCTGGGTTGAGAAGATCTCCTGGAGAAGGGAAAGGCTACCCACTCCAGTATTCTGATTCTGGCTTGGAGAATTGGGGTCGCAAAGAGTCGGACATGACTGAGCAACTTGCATTCACTCACTCACTCATATATATATATATACACACATATATATGTATATACATATATATGTGTGTCCGACTCTTTACGACCCCATGGACTGTAGCCTACCAGGCTCCTCTGTCCATGGGATTTTCCAGGCAATAGTACTGGAGTGGATTGCCATTTCCTTCTCCAGGGGATCTTCCCAACCCAGGGATCAAACCCGAGTCTCCCGCATTGTAGACAGACACTTACCGTCTGAGCCACTAGGGAAGTCCTATTATGTACATATATATATTCAAATTAGCTTGAGAAATGCTGTGTTAAAGAATATCAAACATGTTTCTTTAGTAAAACTTTAAGAGCCCTTAATGCAAAGGTCAAAGAAATCGCCGAGAGAGCAATATGGTATATATGCACTTCCCAAATTCATCTGACCTAAGATCCTCATCTGTTTTCCTGTTTCATAGAGAATTTCCTAGAATTATCACTCCTGAACACATAAATTGTTTTTGCTGATGTAAGTTAAAAATCCCAAAGACCTTAAAATATAGGCTTAATAATTTTTTTCAACTTTTAAATACCTCATTAATCTTTGAATTTCCCAATTTTGCCTTGTTAATGTTTAAGACTAAATGCAAGGTAAAAAGTAGAGTAGCAGAGTAATATGTTATTCAAAACTATGCGTTTCTAACGTATATATTGTAAATGGGCTTCCCACGTGGCTCAGTGGTAAAGAATCCACTTGCCAAGCCAGAGACATGGGTTCAATCCCTGGGTCAGGAAGATACCCTGGAGAAGGAAATGGCAACTCACTCCAGTATTCTTGCCTGGAAAATCCCATGGACAGAGGAGTGTGGTAGGCTACAGTCCATGGGGTCACAAGAGTCAGATACAACTTAGCGACTAAACCACCAAGCATGTATATCAACATTATTTGTGTATATCATTTTTAATACGTACTTTAATTCACTTGGTAAATTCTGGATTAAATCACCCCTACTCCAGTGTATTAATAATTAAAAGTGTGATAATGTAATAGCTTATATAATACTTGGAGCACATAAAGTTGAGAATTATAACGACTTTAAAAAATATCTTTACCTTTGGGTACTATGTATTCTCTTGATAAATGACATTGATTTTAAACACCAGTAGAAATCAAATCTTAAACTGATAGGGGATCCAATAATATTGTTTAACTCTACTGAGGGATATAAGGGAGAAGGAAATGGCAACCCACTCCAGTATTCTTGCCTAGAGAATCCCATGGACAGAGAAGCCTGGTGGGCTGCTATTCATAGAGTTGCACAGAGTCAGACACGACTGGAGCGACTTTGCAGCAGCAGCAGCAGCGGCGGAGGGATATAAATTGTAATATAGCCTCTTATAAGGAACCTGGCCGTATTCAGCAGAACCCAGAACTCAAAAGGGATTTGCACTATTATACCCTTTTTATTAGAAACTCTAAAACTGTTATTCCACTTTAGAATATGATCATACATTAATAATTCACTAGACTCAATTATCTTTTCTTTATGAAGACCATGCGGAAAGCGAACTCATCTTCAACTTCAACATCTGTTTCTTGATTTTTCTTTCTTGGTTCACCTCCTTTAAGTTCAAAATGTTTAAAACTTAAGAAGGAGAAAGAAACTGTTGGGTTTCAAAAGATGCCCTACTAAAGTTACTGTCTATGGGAAATTTTCTGTGCAAGAAGAAGGGTAATAATCTAAGAAAAGCAAACTGTCCATCTTTTTCTATGTAAAGTCTGTTATATTCAGTTAAGTACTGTGACCACTTAAAATGAACCAATTTGTTCCATGAAATTTTACACCCCCAGCAACTCTATTCAAAGAAAATCCTAAGATATTAGGTTCCCTTCCAAGCATCAGGGTGTTTAGGTGTGACAGGGAGCTCCTGTCTTTTCTTCACCTTGTCCACTCTGCTAATTTATTCTGCTTTTCGTTTATTTGCCTCACCTCCCTTGATTTTAAGAGTTTGAGATAAATCAATACATTTTTAACAAAAAATTATATGGGAAATATATCTTTCTTTGGGTTCCATAGAAATAACAATGATTCAATCAAAATTGTAGACAGCATAAATTCTTAGCACACATTTCTCCTGATGGATTTTTGTTTGTATTTTTCCCTGGGGTTCTAATAAGATTCAGGAACTATAATGATGTCAGCAACACCTCTAAAAATTCACTGCAGGAAGATCTGAAGATCTTTTCTCAGCACTGCTGGGTTCCTGCTTTAGAACTCTGTGAATAATCACACAGCAGAATTTTAGCTTTACCTCATTCGCCAAATTATGAAGTCAGTTATATCCACATTCTGAAATTGCCTAGCACCCAAACATGTATAATGCTGAAAAATATGCTGTGTAACCATTTACCAGACCCCAGAAGATAAATCTAAGTTATTTAGATTTATAGTATGATAATCTCTCCTTAAAAATGACATGAGGGAAATGTTTAACTTAATGAGGCAGAAGATCCTGGTGTGCAAGTTACACTGTATTTTTTATTGCACCAGGGTAAATTATTGCTTCAGTCTCCTATATGGTACCCCAGTGGCCTCAAAGACACTGTGTAGCTTCCAGAAATGCCTACTTTTGTCTTAGGCAATAACTTACTCCACTAGAGTGTGCTTTCTGAGAATTACCCATAACATTTCTTGCCGGAGGTTGAATTTCTTAAAGGTCATTCACAGATACTAACTAAACTTGACTATTTTTTCTTTATGTAGGCATATTGATGTGGTAAGTCTGCATACATTAATATACAAAAGGGAAAACAAGCATTTACTTTCTGCGTAAAACTAAAAAACAAGCAAAAAATTCTGATTATGAAATTAAATTATCAGTTCAGTTCAGTCGCTCAGTCGTGTCCGACTCTTTGCGACCCCATGAATCGCAGCATGCCAGGCCTCCCTGTTCATCACCATCTCCCGGAGTTCACTCAGACTCGCGTCCATTGAGTCCATGATGCCATCCAGCCATCTCATCCTCGGTCGTCCCCTTCTCCTCCTGCCCCCAATCCCTCCCAGCATCAGAGTCTTTTCCAGTGAGTCAACTCTTCACATGAGGTGGCCAAAGTACTGGAGTTTCAGCTTTAGCATCATTCCTTCCAAAGAAATCCCAGGGCTGATCTCCTTCAGAATGGACTGGTTGGATCTCCTTGAAGTCCAAGGGACTCTCAGGAGTCTTCTCCAACACCACATTTCAAAAGCATCAATTCTTCAGCGCTCAGCCTTCTTCACAGTCCAACTCTCACATCCATACATGACCACAGGAAAAACCATAGCCTTGACTAGACGGACCTTAGTCGGCAAAGTAATGTCTCTGCTTTTGAAAATGCTATCTTGTTGCTTCCTGACCTGCATACAGACTTCTCAAGAGGCAGGTTAGGTGGTCTGGTATTCCCATCTCTTTCAGAATTTTCCACAGTTTATTAAATTATAGAACATAAAATTTTTTCTTAGCATTTAAACCCCAATGTCTCAAAGGCACGGACCTTTGAGGGAAGTCTTTGAGGGTCTGGAGAAAGGAATGGCTACCCACTCCAGTATTCTTGCCTGGAGAATTCCAAGGACAGAGGAGAGAGGAGCCTAGTGGGCTACAGTCCATGGGTTCACAAAGAGTTGGACACAGCTTGAGTGCTAACACTTTGAGGGGAAGGTGCATAAAGATTTCAGACTGTAATAATTAAATATTGCATGCATGCTAAGTCGCTTCAGTCACGTCTGACTCTTTGCAACCCACCAGGCTCCTCTGTCCATGGGATTCTCCAGGCAAGAATACTGGAGTGGGTTGCCATGCCCTCCTCCAAGGGATCTTCCTGACCCAGGGATCAAACCTGCACCTCTTACATCTCCTGCATTGGCAGGCGGGCTTTTTACCACTAGTGCCACCTGAGAAGCTCAATTAAGTACTGGATTGGTCAAAAAGTTCATTCGGGGTTTTCTGTAAGCAAAATAAACTTGAACAAGCTTTTTCACCAATGTGATATATATAGTTCCAGATTTGCCAAAAGAGAAAAAAAAATCTTAATCCTATGTGGAGCACCAATGTGTAAGTCTAAATGTGTGTGGGAGTTTTTAAAACAAGCTCTACTTTCTAATAAAGTAACATAGGAATTTAATTAAAACAAACCAAAAACCCCCCCACCAATCAGTACTGCAGCATTTGGATAAATGTTAGAGCTTGTCAATTTTCAAGGCAGAAACATTATTCCAGGCTTTCTGCCAAACCATTACTGGTAATCAAGAGATGAGGCACATGAAAGTACTGTGCCTGGCTTAGTTAGATATGTGTGTGCTAAAAGAAAAGCCAACACATTTCTTATGCAAGCCATCGGAATTACAATTTAGGAATACACAAACACACAATGCTTTTGTAAGTCTCGGAATATACACACTAAAATACAACTCTGTGCTTAAAGGCAGACACAGCTTGTGTTGACTGGATTCTTTCTTTATCTTGAGTGGTTTTATTATCCAGCCACATTTCTCTCAATGGCTGCACGGGAAGAAATTAAATTACTCATATCTGGACAAAATTTGGGATTGCCCTACATGCTTAATTTCTAGCGACTGCTCAAAATTTCTCTTTGATAAATGGGTGATTTGGACTGTTGTTTTCTGTCTTTTTATTTAACCAATTTAGATAAACATCTGTTTTCCCATAGTGTTTAAAAAAACAATTTATATGATATAATAGTGCTATCAGAAAGTAATCAAAGCAAGCATTTTTATGAAAGGAAGACTGAAATGTTTTTAAGTTCTTAGGGTAGGGGAGACATATTGAGTAAATAACTATGAGTATTTGCATATATTATTTTGACCACTGGAGGGCTCTCAGATTGTTTTACATTAATTTTTTAGAAATCGATTTGATATAGCTGTGACTTCAGTAAAACAAATTTAAATCTTGGCACTATAAAGTCTGCAGAGTCACCTAGCTCTTAAAACAGTACATGTTCTCAAAATATAATATAAAAGGACAATCAGATTTAATTTACTGTGTTCTTTCACTGTTTCACAACAAATAACTTTCCACCAAAGTAAGCAAAGCCGAATAAAGCAATAAATGCATTCTTGCAGGACCCGTGACCCAGAGCCAGAGTCTGAAATGATCTGCTGTGTATAGCAAGTTTTCTGAAGTCTCACATATTTGCCTGTGCTTGTGTGCTCAGCCCTTCAGTTGTGTCCAGCTCTTTGTGACCCTGTAGACTGTAGCCCCCTTTTCCATGGGATTGTCCAGGCAAGAATACTGGAGTGGGTTGCCATTTCCTCCTCCAGGGGATCTTCCTGACCTAAGTCTCTAATCCACAAAGAGACAAGGAGTCTCTTGTGTCTCCTGCATTAGCAGGCAGATTCTTTACCACTGAGCCACTTGGGAAAGCCCGTATTTTCATTTACTCTATAATAAATCTTTGGTTCATTAGCATAAGAGTATTTTCTCCAGATTTCCAGGAAGATGCACCTTGTTTCTCCAAAAACGTCTCATCCTCCCAAGTTGCTGCTGGTATCCTTTAGAATTTCCTTTGATTACAAATCTCTTTTTCTCAAGAAGCATAGCTTTATGTAGTAAGAGGGGCAAGAAATGCATGTTAAATATATCGATCACTCTGGACAATGATTTTAAAGAAGGCCAGAATGGAGTCTGATAAGAATGGGAATACTTCAAGTGTCTGTTCATTAGCAGATTTAACTGATTCTATAATGCCTAGTTAGATGGATCACAAGAATGGGGGTTCCTATGTATTTTTTAGTTTAATTCCTTAGAAATCTATTTTATATTGCCAAATATGCTTTAGCCAAGCTCCAAAATGGACTTCCTGACAAAGAAACAACACTTCCTAGTTTTCTCATAGTTTTTGGCCCTTCTGCAGTACCATGAAAACCCACCAGAAGAGACGGGAGAAATGTTGTTCACGGTCCCCAGCACTCAGCACAGATTCTGTCCTGGAGGCTCCCTCTTCTATCTTTTCATGAACTCTTGGCTTCTTGTAGCCGTCTTCCATGAACACTCTAAATTTGGAGTTTTGCTGGCCATTTCTTCACTGCTGCTGCTGCTGCTGCTGCTAAGTCGCTTCAGTCGTGTCCGACTCTGTGCAACCCCACAGACGGCAGCCCACTGGGCTCCGCCATCCCTGGGATTCTCCAGACAAGAACATTGGAGTGGGTTGCCATTTCCTTCTCCAGTGCATGGAAGTGAAAAGTGAAAGTGAAGTCGCTCAGTCGTGTCTGACTCAGCGACCCCATGGACTGCAGCCTACCAGGCTCCTCCGTCCATGGGAGTTTCCAGGCAAGAGTACTGGAGTGGGGATTTCTTCACTAGCTCACATAATCCATTTTACCCAACATCAATAGGTCAGAAGATACAGAATTCCACAGATCAAAGAGGAGAAAGGCAAAAGTGGTAATATTTTAATACTCAATGAGGAAGACTATCTCCTGATGGTTCTGCTTCAGATCAGGCTTCTCAGGTGGCTCAGTGGTAAAGAATCCACCTGCTAATGCAGGAGATGTGGGCTTAATCCCTGGGTCGGGAAGATCCCCTGAAGATGGAAATGGCAACTTACTCCTATATTCTTATCTGGGAAATTCCTGGACAGAGGAAACTAGTGGGTTACAGTCCATGGGGTCACAAAGAGTTGGACATGACTTTTGTAACTGAGCATGCACTACTTAATAAACAGCGAAATGCAAAGTGGAAGATTGTAACAGTGCTTAATGTGGAAGCGACTATGATTTCAAATCTCTGTGATTTGAATCTGAAGTGGCTATGATGCCAATTCAGGAGAAACCAGAAAACTTCCTCAATCCTTGAGGAAGCTACTCAAACATTATGCTCTTTTGATAGATTCAGCTCCAATTTTAAATCTTATTAAAAAGAGCTGCCTTCCTCATTTTATATATCTAAATAACTGAATTGGTATTCAGGTAAATTGGAAATATCTTCATATCCTCAAGTCTCCAGAAATATAGGCAACCTGAGCCATGATGATGACTCAGTTTTGCTGTTACCATCAGGAGTGGCCTTAATAAGTAGTTCTACCTTTTACAAACTACACCCTGGAGGAAAGACTTTACTTTAGCAATGCTAAAAATAAAATACACATCCTCTAGTGTTCAAATGAATAATTCTCAGTAATTCTACTTGAAGTATTTAACACCCTGGTGGACTCATCTGCATGTCTGTCTATTCAGATATTCAGATATCTGATGAAGGTATGTCTTGGGTTCTTTTATAGATTCAGATGCTATAATGGTGAGTGTGTGTGCATGCTCAGTTGTGCAACTGTGTCTAACTCTTTGTGATCCCTTGGACTGTAGCCTGCCAGGCTCTTCTGTCCATGGAATTTTCCAGGCAAGAATACTGGAGTGGGTTACAAAGGTGAGACATAGCCATTAAAATGTCTAAACCCAAATTGTTTCTTTCATGCTTTAAGGAACTTATAAAATCATAAGAGCAGAGTTGTCACTTTTTTTTCTTTTGAAAAAAAGTTTATTCATCTGTGTATTGGAATGACCCATCCCTGTATGAGAATATGTTTTTCCATGAGAATGTCAACATGGCACCTTTTCACCTATTATTTAAGCATATAGCTCTCTCTTCGATCAACTACATAGAATGTCGGCACTTCCAGCAGCTATCGAAAGATTTAACCTTGAATTGACTGTGCTAGCTAAGAGTTTACCAGCACAACTTCTCCAGCTGCTATAGTAACTTAAATCGCGTGCCTAGACCTCATTGTCTTAACCGTTCCCTTCCCTCTCTGTACATATATAATGTCATTACTGAGGAACTATTTCATTTTATGCCCCTGAGTCCTGTTCAAGTTTGCCATAAGACATGGCACTATTGGAAAAGAAAGAAAGAATGATATTGAACACCTGGAATAACATTGTGCTGTTACTTGATACCTTCAGAATAAGGGACTATGCCATACAATTCTTGTAGGAATTTGTGCTGGGAAAACATTTATTTCTCAAGATGATAGTGTAAACTTTCTTTGCAAGGAAAATGATGTGATCTGTCAACTTCCTTTTTTGTTGTGACTGCCCAAGTTACTTCCTTGTTCCATAATAACATTCATCTATCTCATTGGGGTATCATTCATGCTTCCTTCATCTGTGATTTTTGACTCAGGTGCGAGTCATTGCTCCACTATTTCTTATCATCAAGCAGATAATGGTATTTATTGACTGAATATGACTTTTCAGTGTCCTGTATGTTTTTAATGATGAAACACTAAATGCTGAAAATAGGAAGTAAAATTTCACATCATCAGGAATGTTGAACAAGACTGTTGAGAATAATGGAACAAACAGTAACATTTCTTAGGGGCATTTGAAGCTCATTTTTTTCAGAGACTTTGATGATATCCTTTTATCTGTACTCCAGTTTTGCCCAGATTATATATCTGTTGCTATCAGTCAGGTCACATTGTATTTTAGTTAGTTTTATTATCAGCAAGTTTTCACTTTCTTATAGTTTGCATGAGAGGACTCTTGACAAAATAGTTAAACAATAAGATTATGCTTGATTACAGTGTGTTTATGGCATCAGTTTGTCATTTTCTAGCAACCAAGGCCATTGGCCAAGGACATGAGGAGACTTCTGTAGCTTAAGAAGATCTTGCCTGTAAGGCTGTCTTTATAAGAACTGGGAGAATCAGAGCAACCATCACTCCTAGGACTGGTGTTGCCCTCATGAAAGTCTGTCATCTTGGGAGACTGAGGCTTGAGAGATTAATATAAAAGGCCAGAACAGATCGGTCTAATTGGCAATCTATAACCCAGGTCTCCTGACTTATAATCCAGATGTCTGTTATTCCTCCCACATGGTGCATAGGTTCTCTGAAACAATATATTTTACAAAAAGAGAAAAAAAAGAAAGCATTTCCTTACTATTGGATGATCACACAGCACCATTTGGGGTGTGGGGTGTGGTCATTTGTCTCTCTTGTGCCAGTGCATAGATGGTTTGCTTTGACATACACTTAAAAAATGGGTAGGTCCAGGGGTATGGAGACAGGGGAGGGCCTCATGAATAATGATGCAGTCAGAAAGGAAATACTTGAGAACATTCTGGTCAATTGGCTCAATAAAATACCACGGGTTGTTTCTGCCTGTGAGCTTGTCCATTTCTCTTATAAGCTAACCCAAATACCTTCCATGTAAATCGTGTAATGTTTGTTCCTTTTTTAATATTTTACTCTCATCTATTAAATGAGGAGAATAATAAGGACATCTTTTAGATTTCAGAGGATTCCATAAGTTAATCCACGTGAAGAATTTATGAGCTCATCATATTGCACATAGTAGAATGATACCTATGAAAAGTATAAACAGTTTGGGGAAAATGGTGATGTCATAATGTAACAATAACAAAGAAGACACTAATTTGATCTGTTGGTCATAATTATGGTGACATTGGTATCGGAGAAGGCAATGGCATCCCACTCCAGTACTCTTGCCTGGAAATGCCCATGGATGGAGGAGCCTGGTAGGCTGCAGTCCATGGGGTCGCTGAGTCAGACACGACAGAGCAACTTCACTTTCGCTTTTCACTTTCATGCATTGGAGAAGGAAATGGCAACCCACTCCAGTGTTCTTGCCTGGAGAATCCCAGGGATGGTGACTGATAGAAAAAGCCTAGAAGAAAATATTAATTGTAGATATCTTTAAATCTTGATATATAAGGGATTATTTTCTTCTGTATTATATAAATATTATACAATTATACAATACTTTTCTACTATACAAATTTCCAGTGGAGTACATAAAAATATGCCTAGAATTTATAAAAATATATCTCAACCCATTAAAATTTCTTCGTTTGGATATTAACAAATCTTGGATCCTTAGAGGGAACCAGAGGCTCTACTTGCTTACGCACATTTCTCTACTAGTGTTCTCATCATCTATACTGGGAGGTAGTGTGTTCCATTCCAAGTCTTTTCTGGTCTTGTAGACCAGTTCATTCCCCTGTAATGAAAATTCATCAGGCAGAGAAAAATGTCATCCCATTCTCCAATCTCAGGTGTTGAGATCTATAAGTCTTGATTTGTAGGTGCTTATTTTTTCCCCTAGAACCTTTCTCTTTTAGCAAAGAAAAAGCTTGGAAGAATTGTGCATCCTTGAAGGACATATAGATGTATAACTATAGTAAGGCGGCACCTAAGAAACCAAGCATATTCTGTAACACTTCATCACTACAGAAATAGGAAGAACCAGGGAGAATCTTCTCTGTCCGTGCTGTGATTAGCTATGGTGGTAGTTTAGTCACTAAGTCATGTCTGACTCTTGTGAGCCCATGGACTGTAGCCTGCCAGGCTCCTCTATCCATGGGATTCTCCAGGCAATTAGCTATACTGAGGAATGATAAACAAGGGAATGTTGTCCTTAATTTGGCAGCACTTACATTTACCAGTAAATGTTATTACACTTTGACATTTTTGGTGTGCTCAGCTTACTTGTAAACAATTCCCCACCGTTGCACCTTGCTCTTACCTTATAATTATGAAATACTCTATGTGTTCATCTAAATGAAGACATTATACCCATGAGAATTAATCATGACTGGGAGAGTTCTCAGGGCATAAATCAATTAGAATGAGTCAGCCTTCCTACTCCACTCCCATTGCTTTTAAAAACAAGGATGCACATTTTGATGAGATCTTACTCCTCTGCACACTCCCCCACCTCTTTGATAATGAATTTTCTAATATTATACTGAGTCCAGAGAAGCTCAGCTCTGGATTGAGTCACCAGATTTTATAGCTAAGGAGTAGGCTTAGACATCATTTAGTGACTAGTACAGGCTGTTGGTTTGACAGAAGAAGAAAGACACAGCCTAGAGAGATGAACTTTGTCCAGGAACACAAGGACCAAGAATAGCACCCAGTCACGTTCTGTTCTGTTACATCTTGAGGCTTTTTAAAAGTCCATGGCAGCCATTCTTCAGTCCTTACTGCAATGATTTGCCAGCCTCAACTACTTTCTCTTACGGAGGTCATCCTGCTTTGCATTATTTGTAGGCAATATGAAATTGCTTTTGATAAGGAAAACCTAGGGATAGAAGGATTAAAAATGAGTCTGTAAAGCATTTTAAATCAATAGTGACTGTAAATCATGGTTTTAGGCAAACACAGTATCAGATAATTTTCTACACACAGAGCAGGCAAATGGAAGCATGCCCTTCAAAGGCTTAGGGGGGATGGGTCATAATTCTGCGCCAAGCATTACAATCCTCTGAGTTTCTCAATCATTTTTCACTCTTCCTTTCTGCCTGTGTCACTTTGAGAAGCTTAGACCCAGCCATTCATTGTTAGGAAATAGTATCTTTGATGTTTTCAAGGGCTTTTTGTTGTGAATAAAGAGAGGATTTCAGATCAGTGGATGCTGATTTTTATGCTGGGACATTAAAAAACAATTACTTGCAGTTTTGACTCAGCATTTTTCACATTTGTAAAATCATGGGTCAAATAAGTGACCCTTCGGTAATGAAGAGTCTGCATCTTTTTTGAATTCTGCTTTTTATTCATTCACCATCCGCTTTGGTCACCATCCCTGTGCTAGTTACTGTCGGAGGTCTACGGATGCAATCTCTGTCTTCAGGAAGCTCACGGAGTGCTGGAAAAAGCCAAACACAGAAGCAAATCGTCATGATTTCATGTGACAGCTGCCACAACATAAACCCCAAAAGGCACCACAGAGAGGGCAGAGGGTTAACTGAGGGAGTGAGAAGTGAGCTGGAAGTTGAAGGATGGCTCCCAAGTGTGACAGGCAGATTTGGGGGTGGGGGGGTGGAGATGGCGGGGGGGGGGGGGGGGGGGGGTGGGGTGCACAATACGAAAGCAAAATAATATTTTAGAAGGAGCAAGCATCTGTTTAAAAGTATTGGAGGGGTACAAAAATATGATGTGCTCAGGTAACTGAAAATAATTTAGTATTGCTGAAGCATAAAATGCATTGTAATGAGTGATGCATACTAACACTAGACGATAGAAATATCATGAAAGGTCTTTATGACTATTTTATTATTTTATTTTTTTTTAATTTGACTGGGCTGAATCCTCGATGTTGCATGGGGGTTTTGCTCTAGTTGCCGAGGGCGAGGGCTCTCTCTAGTTGCAGCATGCAGGCTTCTCATTGCATGGCTTCTGCTCTAGGATGAGTGGGCTTCAGTAGTTGTGGCGCATGGACTCAGTACTTACAGCTTGCGGGCTCTAGAGCACAGGCTCAGTTGTTGTGGTGCACAGGCTTAGTTTCTCTGAGGCATGTAGGATTTTCCCAGATCAGGAATCAAACCTATGTCCCTGCATTGCCAGGTGGATTCTTTACCACTGAGCCACTAGGGAAGCCCATTTATGACTATTTTAAAGTGGTTAAATGTATACTGCAGCAATGAGAAACGATTCAGGAATTAAGATCAGGCAATGGGTTAGTTGGACATCCCTGGTAGCTCAGTGGTAAAGAATCCACCTGCCAATATAGGAGACTTGGCTTTGATCCCTGGGTCAGGAAGATCCACTGGAGAAAGAAACGGCAACTCACTCCAGTGTTCTTGCCTAGGAAATCCCATGGACAGAGGAGCCTGACTGGGTCACAACAAAGTCAGACACACCTTAGTGACTAAACAATAGATTAGTCAATGTGAATTTTAGAAAAACCACTATTGCCACAGTCTGTAAGAAAAGCTAGAGAGCAAAGACCCTAAATCAGAACAACAAAAAGGCAATACACTACAAATCCCAAGCAAGAAACCTTAGAGACTAATCTTCTAAGGAAGATGCAGTGATGATTGTAGTGAGAAAGAAAAGGGAGAATAAACCCAAATGATATTTCATAAATAGAATCAGTATTGTTTAGAGACTGGACAGGAGGTATGGAAAAGTGAGAGATCAAGGATGGTTCTAAGGTTCTGGCTCTGGCAATAGAATGCATCGCAATGTCATTCGTGATGATGGGGAACGTGGGAAATGTTCAAGTATGGGAAGGGTGAACATGGCAGTTTTGGACACTGAATTAGAAGCTCTCGTGGGGTATTCATGTGAAGATGTTCATTAGGCACTTGGATAAACTGGCAGAGAGGGGGATGTCTTGTATAGAGACGTGATTTAAAAATCTTTTGTGTATAAGTGGCTAAAGCTATGAAAAGTGAGCTATCCCAAGGAGTGAAAGTTGCTCAGTCATGTCCAACTCTTTGTGACCCCATGGTGTATACACCCCATGGAATTCTCCGGGCCAGAATACTGGAGTGGGTAGCTGTTCCCTTCTCCAGTGGATCTTCCCAATGCAGGGATCAAACCCAGGGATGGAACCCAGGTCTCTGGCATTGCAGGCAGATTCTTTACTAGCTGAGCCACAAGGGAAGCCCAAGAATGCTGGAGAGGGTAGCCTATCCCTTCCCAACCCAGGAGTTGAACCCGGGTCTCCTGCATTGCAGGCAGATTCTTTACCAACTGAGCTCTCAGGGAAGCCTATCCCGAGGAGAGGCAGACTAAAAGAAAAGAAAAATGAGGAAGAACCCAGTGAACACTAGTGATTTGAGTTAAGGAAGAGGAAGAGCATCTTCCAGAGACTTTGGGAAGAATTAGCCAGAGTGACGTCACCAAAATGGTGGCCTCCATCCCCTCCCAAAGAACAGCAATTAATCAGATGCGTGCATGCGTGCTGAGTCACTTCAATAGTGTCTGACACTTTGCAATGTCATCTGTAGCCCACTATCTATGGGATTCTCCAGGCAAGAATACTGGAGAGAGTTGCCATGCCCCTCCTACAGGGGATCTTCCCAATCTAGGGACTGAACCCTTGTTTCTTAGGTCTTCTGCATTGACAGGAGAGTTCTTTACCCCTAGTGCCACCTGGGAAGCCCTAGTAGTCAGATACCCATGAGCAAAATCAGCTCTTGGAGGCCTCTAAATGGAGCAAAACACCAAGAATCACACAAAAACAAAAGAAAGATGGCTTAATCTGCATCATCCCACCCCCAGGCCAGCTTTGCTCAGCCCCAGGAGGGAAGCCCCCAGCTGGAAAGAGGCTCCCTTCCTAGGGAAGGAAGAGTGGGTGAGAGACCCACTTTCAGAGAGGGCAGCTGGCCAAAAGAGAATCCAAGTTGAAGGACTTTTAAAAAGCATATCACTTTGAAATAGGAAAGACTTGAAAATATTTTAATAGTTTATATGAAAAAATTCATGGAAATGGAAACTTTATAGAATCAGAAGTTAAAGGGGGAACTGATAAAGTTCCAGAACAGTCTAAACAGGGAAATCCATAGAATAGGCATTTGTATGCAATAAAGCACACTTACTACAAACCGAGATGCACATTGCTGTTGTGTTTGGCCTATACTTTTTTTAAAAGTTTGATTAAAAGAAAAACCTATTTGAAGTGACTAGACTGCTTTGGGGACCATTTCATGAAAATACCATTAAAAAAAAAAAAAACTTCCATTATTTATTTTAAATTTAAAATGCTGATTTTCCTTGATAAGAGAAGTAGATATAATACCAGTCTTTCGAAACATTTCCTGCTCTCACTTTTGCAAATGATCGCATAGTGTTAGAAACAAGATTTCTTTCGGATCATTACGTATTGTGACAATATATATTCAGCAGAAACATTTTTAGAAAGAGCTAAATTATGTGGGAACTGGTACTGCATTCTTAATAAAGAAATCAGAACTGACCTCCGAGTGTTGCAGCTAACTCATGTTATGAACGAGTGTGTCTTACCATCGAAAGAACAACTTGAACTGCTATCAGTAAGCCACACTGGTTGAATCCAAAATGCCAGTTTGATGTATAGGACATGAGTAACCTGAGACTGTCTAGAAATATGAAAGATTTTTCTTCTTAGAAAATACCATGGGTTGAAAAATGTGACTGTATATTTGTGCTCATGACAGGACCACCATGAGTTCCCCACCTAGTGCGAGTGGTCCCTGGGTCAGGAAGACCCCCTGGAGGAGGAGGGCATGGCAACCCATTCCAGAATTCTTGCCTGGAGAATCCCCTGGACAGAGGAGCCTAGGGGTCTACAACCCATAGGGTCGCAAAGAGTAAGATATGACTGAACTGATTTAGCACAGGACCACTACAGGCTAGAACTCTGACAGGCACCATTCACACGGAATACGTTGGGTCCCCACCACATTTTAACCCTGCGTCAAGGACCAAAAGATGTAGTCTTCACCAAAACAGGGAACAGAAACCTAATTCAGGAACCAGAATCTAAGCCTCGAATAAGATCGAGGAGACAGACTGCAGGACTTTGATTTTGGTTCTGCAGGAGCAGCAATAAACATTGGAAACAACTCAAGGGGAGCTCCATTCCTATAGTTGTTGATGTTGTTCAGTTGCTCAGTCATGTCTGAGTCTTTTGCAACCCCATGGACTGCAGCATGGCAGGCTTCCCAGCCCTTCACCATCTCCTGGAGTTTGCTCAAACTCATGTCCATTGAGTCAGTGCTGCCATCCAACCATCTCATCCTTTGTTGTCCCCTACTCCTCCTGCTTTTAATCTTTCCCAGCATCAGGGTCCTTTCCAATGAGTTGGCGTTTTGCATGAGGTGGCCAAAGTATTGGAACATCAGCTTCAGCATCAGTCCTTCCAATGAATATTTAGGACTGATTTCCTTTAGGAAGAACTGGTTGCATCTCCTTGCAGTCTAAGGGACTCTCAAGAGTCTTCTCCAACACCACAGTTCAAAAGCATCAATTCTTCAGCACTTAGCTTTCTTCACAGGCCAACTCTCACATCCACACGTGACTACTGGAAAAACCATAGTTTTGACTATATGGACTTTTGCTGGCAAAGTAATATCTCTGCTTTTCAATATGCTCTCTAGGTTGGTCATAACTTTCCTTCCAAGGAGCAAGTGTCTTTTAATTTCATGGGTGCAGTCACCCTCTGCAGTGATTTTGGAGCCCAAAATCTGGGCTGTCTGTCACTGTTTCCATTGTTTCCCCATCTATTTGCCATGAAGTGATGGGACCAGATGCCATGATCTTAGTTTTCTGAATGCTGAGTTTTAAGCCAGCTTTTTCACTCTCCTCTTTCACCTTCATCAAGAGGCTCTTTAGTTCCTCTTCACTTTCTGCCACAAGAGTGGTGTCATCTGCACATCTGAGGTTACTAATACTTCTCCCGGCAATCTTGATTCCAGCTTGTGCTTCATCCAACCCAGCATTTCTCATGATGTATCCTGCATATAAGTTAAACAATCAATATAAAGACTTGACACCTTTCCCAATTTGGAAACAGTACTCCTTTCCCAATTTGGAACCAGTCCATTGCTCCATGTCCAGTTATAACTGTTGCTTCTTGACCTGAATACAGGTTTGGCAGGAGGCAGATAAGGTACATTCCTTTGAATTGGATTTTTAAACAATGTTCTGGCAGATGAAAGTGCCTTTTTAAAAAAAAAATAATTTATATTACAATGATTTACCTTTTCTTGTTTGCACAAAGGCCTTTCATGTCTCTTTCTGGGTCTTCTGTTTCTCTGTTCAGGTTTCACTAACTAGTCTTAGGAGCTCAAAGGTATCTTGTACTAGTATTAGGAGAACATTCATAGAAGCAATACAGGTACAGAAGCAATACAGTTAGTACAGGTAGAAGGACATAAAGGGATAAGGTAAGACTTTTCTACCCTTCAATTCATTCATTTATTCCATAAAATAACTTTTGAGCACCTGTTATGTGGCCAGAAATGTGCTATATTCTGACCATCAGCCAGGCAGAGAGACTGTGAATAAGCTAGAGGTTCCAGGTCTAAAGTGTATGCTGAGAGAGAAGGCATTGTGTGTAGCAAGAAATGCAGCTCTATCAGTGAATGAAGGATCAATGTTGTTTTCTGAAAGTTGCATTTTTAAAGCCATAATTCTTCCAAATGTGTTGAAAATTGTCCCCAGAAGCTATTTTAACTTTACACAGACGCAGCGCTTTTATAACAGGAAAATGCTCATATTTTCAGCTCAAGTTCTTAAGTGGAGACAACATGGCAGATGCTTTTGGTAAGCTTAAGAGATTTATTTGAACTGAATTTTAATTAAAATTGCCTAAAAGGGCTGGTGAAAAGTTTTGTCATGATTGTCTGAGTCCATCAGAAGTTCTGCCTCCTCCAAAGTGTTGAACTTAAGTCAAAATAGCAAGGGGCGGGGGGAATCTAATCAGTTAGTGATTAATTATGTCATGAGGTTTCATTAAATGTTACAATAAAGTAAATTTTCATTTTCCTTTTGGCAGTTACAGATATACTAATTTGTAAAGATATTCAAGTCAAAAAATTGACATTGATGTACAATCTTATGCTGAGAACAGCATAATACACTGGTATGTGAACATTTCTATAAAAAGTACCTACTGACTAGTTCAGTATCTATTTTTGCATTTTTTATTAGCTAATGCCTGTTAAATACTGGTCTGACAACACAATTGATTAAATTTAAATGCAGACTTTAACATTATTTTTTAACAAATGAATTAGGAAAGCATCAAACAGTTTTCTTCTCACATGCCAAATGGCAACATCATTTCTTCAAGGATAATCATTTTTGACTGTGCAAATGTTGGTTCCTCAAAAAGAGGGCAATAGGGAATACTTCAATATTGAACAAAGTTTAATAAAGACTTAATTAGCAACTATTGTTCAATTCTTTTTATAAACAGTGCTATCTTAGGTACTGAGAGAGATAAAAGATGAATTAGATGGAACAGCAACTCAACCAGAGCTCACAATATACAGGGGGAAACAGCTGTGATAAGTGTTTTAAGAGCTGAATAAACAACATCCGGCCTGATAGTACTGCAGAGAGCCAAGAAATTAATTCCAGTTGGGGAAACCTTTGAAATAATACATACCAAGTGGAGCATTCGTTGCAACAGGGAACAATATTACAGACATGACATGACCCTTTCCTTCAAGGAATGTGCTGTGTTCTTGGGAAGATAAGAATTATACATGAATGGAAGACTTTATAATTAGAGAAAATATTACAGAATTTGCAATTACATAAAAAGTCTCTGATCAGAAAATAAAGGCTCTGAGCATTCAGTAAAGGGAGAAACTGGTATGGACTGGAGAGGGTACATGATACCATGGTGATGGGAGATCATGATAAAGACTGGAAAGTGCTAGAATTATTTGCAGAAGCAGCAGAGGAGAAAACCCAAATGATGAGAACAATGAATGAAGACAGGGTGGATCACAGCCTGTTTTGTGACCTTCTGAGGCCAACCTGGCTGAAGCAGAAGGCTTTCTTTAGGGAGTATTAGAAGAACAGAGTGATAGCGTAAGGAAGGCATGGGGGGGGGGGGGCAATGAATGCCAAGATCAGGAATCAGGCTTATTCTGATAGGAACAGGAAATCTCTGCAGTTTGTCCAGCTGCCGAGTGACACAAGGCAAACAGCTAGAAAGACATCTTAGAAAGATCAGTCTGGCAGTTACTGCTTTCATGCAGAATCATTTTATATAAAGTGCCTCTAAACTGTTTGTTAGATCTATAAAGCGTTAGATGTACAATGTTGTTATTACCTTAGACACAAACAGAGAACTAATGAGTGTTTATAAAACCCTTATACTTGTAAGAAGTGTACTATAACCAAGACTTACAAGAAATCACTTGGTCGGCCTGCTGTACCATAAAGGAGTAGATGAAAGATACAATGGATTAGCCTATGTTAAAATAATGTGAGGGAAATGGAAGTGGAGATGTTAAGTGAAAAGAAAGATTTATATCCAAAAGCACCTATCTCAGATATTTTAGGAATCCTCAGAAGGTGCCCTGTAGTGGGGCAAAAAATAGCTTCCTTTTGTAAAATTTTTTTAAAGGGAGAAATATCTTTTGGAATCACAAACTAGTCATCTCAGCTTTAATGCCTGACAAGAGACACAGTCAACAGGTTGCCAGCAACCAATAGGACATTCACTGTAGGCAGCAATCAACAAGACTTTGTGGAGAAAGAATCTGGGCAGATCAATCAATTTCTACCCCAGACACAGAAATACATCTTAGTGATAAGGAGGTTGTGTGTGCTTAGTCTCTCAGTCATGTTCAGCTCTTTGCGACCCCATGGACTGTAGCCCGCCAGGCTCCTCTGTCCATGGAATTCTCCAGGCAAGAATACTAGAGTGGGTAGCTGTTCCCTTCTCCAGGGGATCTTCCCAACCCAGGGATCGAACCCAGATCTTCCGCATTGCAGCTGGTTTCTTTACCGGCTGAGCCACCCGGAAAGCCCAAGGAGGTTATAACATGGATAAATATTCGTAGGACTTTGGTATCTCCTGTACTTAACATCCTTTTTTAAAATAATCTACACAGATACAGTCTGTGGGTCTTGCTTGTGGGCATAGCTGATGTGTTTATATTAAAATATTAATCATTAATTAAGCAGGTCTCACTATTAATATGGAAACATTTTTCTGTATCTGATAAACTCAGTGGTCAAAGGTTTGTACTAATGGTGTCAAAGCAATGGGATTCCTGTCTATGCAGTCTTACTTTGTCCTGGAATCACATTGCCAGCTGGACTCACTCCTTCCCACCAAATCACAGTGCATGTTGTCACTAGAGGAATGAGACAAGAATAGGAGAACAAAATATAACCATTATCATTACTGGAAGAAAAAATTGCCCTTAAATCCTGCTTGTGCGAAAGTCCCTAAGCACAGATATATCTGGCAGTCAAATAACCATTGGCTCACACTCATACAAAATATTTGACATATCAAGAGAGCTGATGGTTTAACTGACTTAAACTATTATTTTTCTCTATTAGTCAATGCAGGAGTCAACTCTTTGAAAAAGACCCTGATGCTAGGAAAGATTGAGGGCAGGAGGAGAAGGGGGCTGACAGAGGATGAGATGGTTGGATGGCATCACTGAGAAGGGGGCTGACAGAGGATGAGATGGTTGGATGGCATCACCGACTCAATGGACATGAGTTTGAGCAAGCTCCAGGAGACAGCGAAAGATAGGGAAGCCTGGCATGCTGCAGTCCATAGGGTTGCAAAAAGTCAGACATGACTTGGGGACTGAACAAGTCAAAGCAAACAAATTCACCCTTGAGACAAGAATATTGTGTAAGAATATACGATGGTTGGGGAACCAACCATCATCCCAAGTTGGACCTGTGCACGCTGTGTCTACTTTCTCCTGGCCCATTGCTGAAATCTCCACTGCTCTGTGCAATCCAAGAGTGCTCTTTCTTCCTAGCTCACCTCAGCTCCTTCTGAGTCCACTTTTTCCAGGTCCCTGTTGGCTTCTGGTGCATTTTTTATGTCCTGTTGCCTCCTCCCAGCTAATGCCCACATAGACATTCAAAACATTAAATTTGGGCCTACAGATGCCAATGTGGCATTGTGGAGATCATGATGATCTCCATCATGGAGAGGTGTGGCATCTGAAAAGGCATGGCATCCACAAATGAAACGGCCCTCAGGCCTCGGTGCTGTCTTCTGTATAACCCCTGTTCCATGTTCTTAGCCCTTTGTGTCATCAGGGCATGTTGCCCACCTCTGCTTCTTGTGTTTGGGAGGAAGGAGGTCATTCCTGACCTGTATCAGTGCAGCTGTGCTTATTGAGAATTCCACCCACAGCGTGTGTGCTCAGTTCAGTTCAGTTCAGTCGCTCAGTCATGTCCGATCCTTTGCGAACCCATGAATCGCAGCACGCCAGGCCTCCCTGTTCATTACCATCTCTCAGAGTTCACTCAGACTCACATCCATCAAGTCAGTGATGCCATCCAGCCATCTCATCCTCGGTCGTCCCCTTCTCCTCCTGCCCCCAACCCCTCCCAGCATCAGAGTCTTTTCCAATGAGTCAACTCTTCACATGAGGTGGCCAAAGTACTGGAGTTTCAGCTTTAGCATCATTCCTTCCAAAGAAATCCCAGGGCTGATCTCCTTCAGAATGGACTGGTTGGATCTCCTTGCAGTCCAAGGGACTCTCAAGAGTCTTCTCCAACACCACAGTTCAAAAGCATCAATTCTTCGGCGCTCAGCCTTCTTCACAGTCCAACTCTCACACCCATACATGACCACAGGAAAAACCATAGCCTTGACTAGACGGATCTTAGTCGGCAAAGTAATGTCTCTGCTTTTGAAAATGCTATCTAGGTTGGACATAACTTTTCTTCCAAGGAGTAAGCGTCTTTTAATTTCATGGCTGCAGTCACCATCAGCAGTGATTTTGGAGCCCAAAAAAATAAAGTCTGACACTGTTTCCACTGTTTCCCCATCTATTTCCCATGAAGTGATGGGACCAGATGCTATGATCTTCGTTTTCTGAATGTTGAGCTTTAAGCCAACTTTTTCGCTCTCCTCTTTCACTTTCATCAAGAGGCTTTTTAGCTCCTCTTCACTTTCTGCCTGCTGTGTGCTCAACTTGGGGCAAAACATGAAAGATTTTCCTTGCAATTCTTCATCCTTTTTCTTTATTACTAATGATGTTCCAGTGCTGCTAGTATTTCTTCTAACATGAGTTCCTTTTAGGAATTTCTCGGTGTATCTTCTGACTGTATCCTGTTTCTAAAACTGTGGATTCTAATCTTTAAGAATAATCAAGATTCCTACAAGTGTTAATAGCTAGAAAACACTCATTTGGCCATTTCCCTGGTTTTAATAAAGGGCATATCAAATTCTTCTTATACATTCCTTCTCTGCCAGTCATCATCTCTAAATCATCTTACTTTTAATAAAAAAGCAAGTTAAAAGATATAAAAGAGCTCTGGCACATGCAAACTATTACATATAGAATGAATAAACACAAGGTCCTAATGTAGAGCACAGGTAACTTATATTCAATATCCTGTGATAAACCACAATGAAAAAGAATATATATATATATATATATGCATGTATGTATTACTGAATCACTTTGTTGTAATAGCAGAAATTAGTACAACATTGTAAATCAACTCTACTTCAATAAAATAAATTATTTAATGTAAAAAAAGTAAAGGAGATATGTACCGAATGAATTCTACAAAGATGTGTTTAGGTGTTTGGGGAAAGGATTCACATATTCATATGACAGAGTGATTTATTTTGATCCTCTTGTGCCCTAAGGATCTTTAGACATGACATGCAACTTTATAAAGAAAACTAGCCATCAGGTTAGTGATCCATTTATGGAGAAAGACTCATTTCCATGCGCCTCTACTTATACAATATTCAAATTGCATTATATTCTTTAAGACTTTTTATCATTGATCCAGATAACTCTTGTGTGATGCTTTTTCAAAGAACTGCTTATCAGAGATTTTCCAGTAACCTTCTGGCATTTCAAAATTGCATATTCCCTGGATAGCAATTTTATTTGTTGTCGTTATAAGGCTTCAAACCTCCTAAAGATACAGCTAATGCAGAGAGACAGCTGTGTGAAATATTGGCTACCTCAGTTTCATCCAAGCTCTGTACTTTTCCTTTTTCTCATACTTGAACCTGTTTGTCACACTTGGTAAAGTTATATTTTCAAATTGGTTGAGACACTTTATACCTACTGCATTCATAATTCTAATCATTCTAATTCATATTCCAATAATTCTAACTCATAAATCAATCAAGTATTAGATGTGTATATCATGAAGTGATGGGACCAGATGCTATGATCTTCGTTTTCTGAATGTTGAGCTTTAAGCCAACTTTTTCGCTCTCCTCTTTCACTTTCATCAAGAGGCTTTTTAGCTCCTCTTCACTTTCTGCCTGCTGTGTGCTCAACTTGGGGCAAAACATGAAAGATTTTCCTTGCAATTCTTCATCCTTTTTCTTTATTACTAATGATGTTCCAGTGCTGCTAGTATTTCTTCTAACATGAGTTCCTTTTAGGAATTTCTCGGTGTATCTTCTGACTGTATCCTGTTTCTAAAACTGTGGATTCTAATCTTTAAGAATAATCAAGATTCCTACAAGTGTTAATAGCTAGAAAACACTCATTTGGCCATTTCCCTGGTTTTAATAAAGGGCATATCAAATTCTTCTTATACATTCCTTCTCTGCCAGTCATCATCTCTAAATCATCTTACTTTTAATAAAAAAGCAAGTTAAAAGATATAAAAGAGCTCTGGCACATGCAAACTATTACATATAGAATGAATAAACACAAGGTCCTAATGTAGAGCACAGGTAACTTATATTCAATATCCTGTGATAAACCACAATGAAAAAGAATATATATATATATATATATGCATGTATGTATTACTGAATCACTTTGTTGTAATAGCAGAAATTAGTACAACATTGTAAATCAACTCTACTTCAATAAAATAAATTATTTAATGTAAAAAAAGTAAAGGAGATATGTACCGAATGAATTCTACAAAGATGTGTTTAGGTGTTTGGGGAAAGGATTCACATATTCATATGACAGAGTGATTTATTTTGATCCTCTTGTGCCCTAAGGATCTTTAGACATGACATGCAACTTTATAAAGAAAACTAGCCATCAGGTTAGTGATCCATTTATGGAGAAAGACTCATTTCCATGCGCCTCTACTTATACAATATTCAAATTGCATTATATTCTTTAAGACTTTTTATCATTGATCCAGATAACTCTTGTGTGATGCTTTTTCAAAGAACTGCTTATCAGAGATTTTCCAGTAACCTTCTGGCATTTCAAAATTGCATATTCCCTGGATAGCAATTTTATTTGTTGTCGTTATAAGGCTTCAAACCTCCTAAAGATACAGCTAATGCAGAGAGACAGCTGTGTGAAATATTGGCTACCTCAGTTTCATCCAAGCTCTGTACTTTTCCTTTTTCTCATACTTGAACCTGTTTGTCACACTTGGTAAAGTTATATTTTCAAATTGGTTGAGACACTTTATACCTACTGCATTCATAATTCTAATCATTCTAATTCATATTCCAATAATTCTAACTCATAAATCAATCAAGTATTTAAAATGTATAATATTCACAATGTACTGTTTCTTCATGTTAAATAATGTTAATCATTTATCCAGTACTTTTCTTCATAGTAGCATAAATAATTTCATATATGTATTACTTATAAAATGTCTTATTAAATTATGAATGGCATATCATGTAAACTATTCTAACAATAAAGCAGTTATAACCTATGTTTACACAAGCTCTTTTAGTTTCCTAATTAATAAAAAAAGTTCAGACCTCATTATAGCTCATTTCCGTTTCAGCTACAAACACAAAAACCTTACCACGTTATTTAGATTAAGAAACAACCCAGATTTTCCCCAGTACTTGAATAATTTTCTTACCAAATACTTGGCAATACCTACTAAAGAATAGTATCTGTCCATCTGACTTGATGGAGTTGCCATCAGTATATGAACTGAGAGTGTGTAAGTAGGTTTTGGACTTGGAAATTCAGAAATGGTTTTATTTTTCTTCCTCTCTCATATCTTTCTTTTATTGCTGTTGTTCAGATTCCTGATAAGTGTGATACTTTCTGTCCTAACTCAGAGGGTTTCTAATATTGGTCCTAGGAATTCACTCAACGTGCTACTTGTTATTCTGAGCAAGGGTTTCATCAGAAAAATAGTAAATCCAGGTCTTAGTGAAATCATTCTAGGAAAGTCTAAGATGTCCCAGTGTCCTGGGCTTCCAATACAAGTGCTGTTGACAATCTGTAGCCTTCTCAATCTTCCCCACTACCCACCCCTGTTACCTTTGGCCAGTCACAACCCAGCATAGTGTATATGCTCAGTTACTCAGTCACGTCCGACTCCTTGAGACTCCATGGACTGTAGCCCACAAGGCTCCTCTGTCTATGGGATTTTTTAGGCAAGAATACTGGAGCAGGTTGCCATTTCCTCTTCCAGAGGATATTCGTGATCCAGGGATCAAACCTGCATCTCCTTCATTGGCAGGCATATTCTTTACAACTGAACCACTGGGAGGCCCCCAGCCCAGCATAGAAAACCCTCCAAGTCCCTTTCCTCTCCTAGCTTCTATCATCAGGCACAGTACCCTGAGCTACTTCCTAAGTCTTTCCAGTTTGGACTCAATGCTATTCTTCACAACCAGCCCTCCACACTCACTCTCTTCACTAAGTAATTCTCCATCTTCTGGCCTTCTAGGCAGTGGCTGAACTTCTGATTATATGGCTTCCCCAGCCACCCCCTTTGGGGAAGCTGTTTATCCTACTTTGCCCTCTGTGCCACTGGATTCGATATTGTGGTCAGTGTATTTTTCCTCCCTAAAGTGGTTTCCAGATCTTTCTCCACAATTCTTGGATAAAGACCTCACCTCGGGGCTTACGAAGTCCATGTTTACCTCTCTCTGCCTCCATTTGATCACTGTTTTCTATCCACATGTTAAAGAGTTTAGAAGTCCCTACATATTAAGCTTCACAGCCCCTGCAACTACCATCGTCTTAAGTGATTCCACATCTGGGTGGAGGATTCATGAAAACTATAGTCCTCCAGGGCCTTGGTCTGCTTAATGAAGTCATTCTCCTCCACCCTGCTTCAGAAACCCTAGTCCCCAGGGCTTAGTCATACAAAATACATGATAATATGGCTCTATTATCATCATACATTGCAGAATTGTTTGAGGGTTAGTCAGAGAAAAGAAAATGAATTCAGTAGTGACTGAAAGAATTTAAGAAGAGAAGGCAGTAGCTCAGAAATGAGTGAAATGTCCTTTTCATTTGCAGCAGAGAAGTTCCTGGGAGCCTGCAGTGAGGCAGAAACATGGGAGGTGGAGAATAATGCCAGTTCTAGAGACATGAGTGGGATAAGAATTTGGAATTGAGATAAAGCTTTCTAGAATTGAGTAACCTCTTAGATTTCCAGAGAAGTAAGGAGGGGAGGCTGATTCCAGAGTATCTCTCTTGAGAAACTAATTAGATTGTAGCTCTATTCATGGAACTGGAGAGTAGATCAGTTAGATGATCACTTTTAGGGATTTCTATTAATAAATCATTTCAGGCAAAAACAAGGTAGATCTATGTTTCTGGAGTGCCGAAGAGAGGTCAGAGTAGAAGATAAAGGTTTGGGGATCATCAGCACATAAGTGTGATGATTGAAGATATGAAAGTAGATGAAACCACCCTGGAAAAAAGAGTATATGAAATGAATGAAGAACTCCAGCGTTGTAGGAGTGAGGATAGACAGAGCCAATCACATGACCGATAAAGGGAGAAATGTTACAAATTAAAGTGATGAAAACAGTAATAATAGCTGACATGTGTATGTACACGTGTGTGTCAAGTCACTTCAGTTGTGTCTGACTCTTTGTGACCCTACGGACTGGAGCCTTCCAGGCTCCTCTGTCCATGGGATTCTCCAGGGAGGAATACTGGAGTGGGTTCTCATGTCCTCCTCCAGGGGAACTTCCTGACCCAGGAATCAAACCCACATCTCTTATATCTCCTGCATTGGCAGGTGTGTTCTTTACCACTAGTGCCACCTGGGAAGCCCAATGCGGCTGCTGCTAAGTCACTTGAGTCATGTCTGACTCTGTGCAACCCCATGGACAGCAGCCCAGCAGGCTCCTCTGTCCGTGGGATTCTCCAGGCAAGAATACTTGAGTGGGTTTCCATTTCCTTCTCCAATGCACGCATGCATGCTAAGTAGCTTCAGTCATGTGTGACTCTGTGTGACCCCATGGACAGCAGCCTATCAGGCTCCTCTGTCCGCAGAATTCGCCAGGTAAGAATACTGGAGTGAGTTGCCATTTCCTTCTCCTGGGAAGCCCAATAGCTGACGTGTATTGAATGCTTACTGTTATCAGGCAATTTTGCTAACCATACAATGTGCATCATCCCATGGTGGTTTAGAGCACAGGTGGGTTCAAATCACAACTCTATTACTTACTAGCTGAGTCTGCTGGCAGATTTCTTAAGCTCTCTGTGGTTCTGTAGCTTGAGGAAAACAAAGGTACCAACCTTATAGATTAGATTGAAAGCTAAAATGCTTACTGTGCCATATTCAGCAGAGCCTGACTCACAGAAAGCCATAAAGATTCACAGTTATTTTTGTCATTGCAGTTTTATTTAATCTTCACAATAATTCGATGGGGAGGTAGGATTATCCCCATTTTTTCAATTGATGAAACAGATTCAGAAGGCTATGTTATTCCACATAAGTTCTGCATCTGGTATTTGAAAGGAAGAGGGCCTAAGACCCCCACGTATATAACTCAGAAGAAAGGATGTGGCAGAAAACAAAACAAAAAATGGAAACCATTTTAAGAAGCAAAGAGTGACTAATCAGGTTAAATGCAGTGAAATTTTCATGAAAATAACCCATAGACCCAGTTATTTTGATTCTTCTGGTTAAACAATAGCAACAGAGATTTTGATGAGGATAATATGATTTCAAAACTGAATTCATGTTGAGGTTTGACAGAAAACATCAAAGTTCTGTAAAGCAATTAAAAATAAATTAATTAAAATAAATAATAAGAAAAAAAACCTGGACACTAATGGGTGCTTTTTACTACCTGGGAGATGAGCTACTAGATATCAGTTTGTGCTCCTAACTTGAGCCAGGAACCCAAGGTTCCCAGGTACAGGCTTGGTCATCACCCAAGAGTGACGGTACCTGGAAAGGTTCCCAAGCGTGATTTCCTATTACATCAATGCAGCAAGACAGTTAGGTTATCTTCACATTTAGCCAGCTACACTCCTGTTGGGAACTTCACAATTGTGCATTTTATTTTTTTTAAACATCTGATTCATTTTAGTTTGAAATCCATCCACTTTGTCCATTGCATACTTTGTTTTTAATCACAACTAGATGAATCTGTTCACTCTACATTTTACAGAATGGCAGTTTGTTTTCTTTTCCTTTTTCTTTTGCTTGCTCTTTGCATGATCGTAATGAACTTTATTTAATCAACATCATCTTATTTGTCTCATAACATTTTCAATCGACTTTGCTTATGGGGTGGGATGTGGGAGGGGGATTCAGGATTGGGATCTCATATACACCCATGGTGGATTCATGTCAATGTATGGCAAAACCAATACGGTATTGTAAAGGAAAATAAAGTAAAAATTAAAAAAAAATAGAAAAATAAAATTTGTGTAAACTTCATAATAAGAATTTGTACAACTCTTGGCATCAAAAGCAGATAACTTAGCTTTATGCTTTTCCTTTCTGTTTGTGCAGTGGCAACATAAATGGCTTATACATTTAAGGCATTTTGTGTCAGCTTTTCTTTATCATCCCTAAAGCTTCTGTCCCCATTTTTATGATGATTTAAGGGCAGGCTCATTTAGAAAGCCAGCAAAGTGGTTCCTATTGCAACTCCACCCTTTCTAGCATGCTGCTGCTGCTGCTGCTAAGTCGCTTCAGTCGTGTCCGACTCTGTGCGACCCCACAGATGGCAGCCCACTGGGCTCTGCCATCCCTGGGATTCTCCAGGCAAGAACACTGGAGTGGGTTGCCATTTCCTTCTCCACCTTTCTAGCATAATAGCTGCAAACTAAGTTGCTGAGCTTTGTTGTAGGTTTCTACATAACTCTGGGCATGGTGCCTCACTTAACAGTTCCCTAGTGTTATTTTGGAAAAGCCCTATGCAGAAAATGCCAGAACTCAGCTTGAACTCTTGTCCCCTGTCAGGGAGAATCTTTCTATCAGCGGGATTTCTCAGCTGTTTCAAAAATCATTCAATGCTTTACTAGGAAATATTGCTCCTGTGGAATATGCCAGCTTTAGCGTACCCTAATTGTTCAGCCTAAGAGCTTTAGAAGCAGAATATTTAATCAGGGAATTTCAACCCTTGTTACAAACTTTTTTAATGGAGAATCTTAATTTTAATTCATGAAAGATGTTCCTATTATTTTTCAATTCACTGGTTAAAGCATATGAGTGCTTACTTTCATTTTTTTTTTAATTAAATGATTTTTTTTTTCTTTAGGACAGTCCCACCTGCAATTAATCACAATATTCTTCTAAATTAAGAGTCAACATGTCTTTTGTGATATTACATGCCAGGTAATCACTTTTATTCCTTATAGAGCTATTATTATATTTAATTACAGCTGCCAAAACAGAGACAGTAAGAGGATAGGGAATTTCCTTAAGTTAGTCATTAGTAAAATCAATCTTTGAATCCAGGTAGTCTCACCCCAAGGCCTAAACAAGGGAACTCTGTGAGGATTTGATGAATAAGGAAGATCCAGCATTTTGAACCAATGTGCCTTATCTGTGATAAAGCAGGGATAACTATTCTAACATCTGAGTGAAGACAATTCTTTACAAACATGTTGAGTTCCAGGAGTTCACTGTGAGTTAATTACTTGGAATTCAGAATATGGTGCCACAAAGGACTGGTGCACTGACCAGCCTACACAATCCTGTTTAAAGTCTAAGATCTTTGAAATACAATGTATTTTCACTACCAATGTAGAAGCTATGTTGTTGCAATATCAGAAATCAGGGAACGTATAAATCAATAAGAAACTTAAAAGATTAACTTGAATAGTATTCCTTGGATAAATGTTAAATTAACCATAAAATGAAAAGATATATAATGTTCTCTTGTAGAAAGAAAGGGATTGAATGAGGTGGATTACAATGCATAATAATATTTGATGAAGTAAAAAAAGTTGCAGGATTGAGAAACAGAGAAGGAAGAGGAGAGAGGAGAGCTGGAAAGCAGAAAAAAATTGAATTACACACAATATTAACAGGTCATAGTCAAAGGGTTCTATATTGCTAAATAGGTTTTGAAAGAAACACACACACACACACACACACACATATGTCACCTTTCAGCCTCTCTCTCTGAGCACCCATCATTGTATTAATAAAAGTAGGACTAGCCCCAGTGGCACCCACTCCTAAAGGACTGTCCTATGCTGTGCTGTTTCTTGAGTTTTCAACTCAGGGGGAAAAAAGAAATGGGAAACAGAGCCTACATTTCTTAAACACCAATCAGATGTCACCTTTCAGCCTCTCTCTCTGAGCACCCATCATTGTATTAATAAAAGTAGGACTAGCCCCAGTGGCACCCACTCCTAAAGGACTGTCCTATGCTGTGCTGTTTCTTGAGTTTTCAACTCAGGGGGAAAAAAGAAATGGGAAACAGAGCCTACATTTCTTAAACACCAATCAGATGTATGGGCATCATCAAAATTGAGTTTTTAGGGGCTTACATAGGAGTATTATCAGTTCAATTGATTAATGAGATAACATATGCCAAATCCATAATAGTTGTCCAGCATATTGTAGATATGGAAGTTAATATTATTACTGAGAAAAACTGAGGCACTTACCTAACCCCCAACCAAAGGGGAAAAAAAAAGAAAGATAATGGTTATCCATTTAGCATATCTTAAGGCACTTTTTGGATCTGAGGTTTGATTTAGACAATATAACCTCCAGAGATATTTGTCTTTCATTCTTTATGGTTGCATTTTTTACTCATCCTTTCTGTAAAGCATTTACTTCTTTTCCCCAGTTCATTTCTGTACATTAGCTTTTCTTGAAAATTTGAGTGTCAGGGACTCTTTAAACTCTTAAAAATTATTAACTCCAATGTACCTTAGAAATCAAAACTAAGAAATTTTTAAGTTTTTTACTTATGGACACAATCCACAACTACAAACCATTTACATAGTAATAGAAATAATGTTTTGTATTAAAAACAATGTACAGACAAAAATAAGTAAGAAAAGTGGCATAGGTTTTACATTTTTGCAAATCTCATTAATATCTAGCTTAATAAGAGGCAGTGGAATTCTCCTATCTGCTTCTGCATTTAGTCTATGGCAATATGCTGTTTTACTTGAAGAAAATCCAGACTCACACAGATATATGTAGTTGGAAAAGGCAGTAGTTTCATAGCCTTTTCAGATAATTGTAGATATTCTTTGTTATGAGACATAAACTCATAAGGTGATTGTTTCTTAAAGGTAAGTTGCTTCCTCCAGTTCCATTCTTCTTTCTCAAGATTGCTTTGGCTATTCGAGGTTTTTTGTATTTCCATACAAATTGTGAAATTATTTGTTCTGGCTCTGTGAAAAATACCACTGGTAGCTTGATAGGGATTGCATTGAATCTGTAGATTGGTTTGGGTAGTATACTCATTTTCACTATATTGATTTTTCCAGTCCATGAACATGGTATATTTCTCCATCTATTAGTGTCCTCTTTGATTTCTTTCACCAGTGTTTTATAGTTTTCTATATATAGGTCTTTAGTTTCTTTAGGTAGATGTATTCCTAAGTATTTTATTCTTTTCACTGCAATGGTGAATGGAGTTGTTTCCTTAATTTCTTTTTATACTTTCTCATTATTAGTGTATAGGAATGCAAGGGATTTCTGTGTGTTGATTTTATATCCTGCAACTTTACTATATTCATTGATTAGCTCTAGTAATTTTCTGGTGGAGTCTTCTATGTAGAAGATCATGTCATCTGCAAACAGTGAGAGTTTTACTTCTTCTTTTCCAATTTGGATTCCTTTTATTTCTTTTTCTGCTCTGATTGCTGTGGCCAAAACTTTCAGAACTATCTTGAATAGTAGTGGTGAAAGTGGGCACCCTTGTCTTGTTCCTGACTTTACGGGAAATGCTTTCAATTTTTCACCATTGAGGATAATGTTTGCTGTGGGTTTGTCATCAGTTCAGTCGCTCAGGCGTGTCCGACTCTTTGCAACCCCATGAATCACAGCACGCCAGGCCTCCCTGTTCATCACCATCTCTCGGAGTTCACCCAGACTAACGTCCATCGAGCCCGTGATGCCATCCAGCCATCTCATCCTCGGTCGTCCCCTTCTCCTCCTGCCCCCAGTCCCTCCCAGCATCAGAGTCTTTTCCAATGAGTCAACTCTTCGCATGAGGTGGCCAAAGTACTGGAGTTTCAGCTTTAGCATCATTCCTTCCAAAGAAATCCCAGGGCTGATCTCCTTCAGAATTTTATATATGCTATTTCTTTTCTACTTGTCTTATGCTTTTTTTTTTTTTTGGATCCTGTATTCTTCCATTACTGCTATTTTTGTGTTAAAGGTATTTTTTAGTGTACCATTTTAATTCTCTTTTCATTTATTTTACCTTTTTTTTCAGTTAATTCCTTAGGTATTTCCCTGGGAAATATCTTCACTTGTAATGATCTGGTTTGGATTGTGTGTGTTAAGTCACTTCAGCAGTGTCTGACTCTTTGCAACCCCATGGATTATAGCCCACCAGGCTTCTCTGTCCCTGAGATTCTCCAGGCAAGAATGTTGAAATGGGTTGCCATGCCCTCCTCCAGGGGTTTTTCTTGACCCAGGGATCAAACCCACGTCTCTTATTGGTGTTCATTGGCAGGGGGGTTCTTTACCACTAGTGCCACCTGGGGAGATTGGAAAAGACTTTAATGCTGGGAGGGATTGGGGGCAGGAGGAGAAGGGGACAACCGAGAATGAGATGGCTGGATAGCATCACGGACTCGATGAACGTGAGTCTGAGTGAATTCCGAGAGATGGTAATGAACAGGGAGGCCTGGCGTGCTGCGATTCATGGGGTCGCAAAGAGTTGGACACGACTGAGCGACTGAACTGAACTGAATTACAATTGTATCTAACAGCCTTGTTCCTATATAGTTCAGGTACCTCTCCCTCACTTGTGCTGTTATTGTCATAGAAATTTCATCTCTCTACACTGTGTGCTTCTCAACACAGATTTGTAATAATTACATTTTGTGGTTTTCTTTTAATCATATATGGGAAAAAAAGAGGCAAACAAAACATGCACCTACATTTTATATTTATATATGTAATTACCTTTACCAGTGATCTTTTTTTTTTTTTTAATGTAGATTTGGGTTACTTTCTAGTGACTTTTCATTTAAACCTGAAAGTCTCTTTAGTATTTTTTGTAGGACAAGTTTGCAGTTGATTAATCTGCTTAACTTTTTTTAACCAGGAAATGTCCCAATTTCTCCAATTTTGAAGGATAGTTTGGCTGGGTATAGAATTCTTGGTTGACAGTCTTTCTTTGAGCACTGTTAAAATGCCATTTCCACTGGTTTTTGATGGGCTCTGAAGGTCTGTCTAGTCAAGGCTATGGTTTTTCCTGTGGTCATGTATGGATGTGAGAGTTGGACTATGAAGAAGGCTGAGCGCCGAAGAATTGATGCTTTTGAACTGTGGTGTTGGAGAAGACTCTTGAGAGTCCCTTGGACTGCATGGAGATCCAACCAGTCCATTCTGAAGGAGATCAGCCCTGGGATTTCTTTGGAAGGACTGATGCTGAAGCTGAAACTCCAGTACTTTGGCTACCTCATGCAAAGAGTTGACTCATTGGAAAAGACTCTGATGCTGGGAGGGATTGGGGGCAGGAGGAGAAGGGGATGACAGAGAATGAGATGGCTGGATGACATCACCGACTCGATGGGCGTGAGTCTGAGTGAACTCCGGGAGTTGGTGATGGACAGGGAGGCCTGGCATGCTGCGATTCATGGGGTCACAGAGTCAGACATGACTGAGCGACTGAACTGAACTGATGAGAAATTGGCTGTTAATCGTACTGGAATCACTTGTATGTAATAAGTCACCTCTCTCTTGCTTTTTTCAAGTTTCTCTGTTTGTCTTTCTCTTTTAATAATTTGATTATGATTTGTTCCATTCCGGTTCTACCTGTTGTTTCTTGACCTACATACAGATTTCTCAGGAGGCAGGTCAGGTGGTCTAGTATTCCCATCTCTTTAAGAATTTTCCACAGTTTGTTGTGATGCACACAGTTAAAGGCTTAAGCATAGTCAATGAAGCAGAAGTAGATGTTTTTCTGGAATTCTCTTGCTTTTTCTATGATCCAGTGGATATTGGCATTTTATTCTCTGATTTCTCTGCCTTTTCTAAATCCAGCTTGAACATCTGGAATTTCTTGGTTCATAAAGTGTTGAAGCCTAGCTTGGAGAATTTTGAGTGTTACTTGCTAGCATGTAGATTCTTTAAATTATTCGTCTAGCAGTTCCAGTGTTGGTCTTCCATTTTTGTTTAATGATTTTTTGCTGGGTATGGGCCATACTTTCTTTTTTCTTTTTCACATACAGTTATTTTTGTTGAAAACTGAACATTTAAAATGATGTAACATGAAATCTAAAAATCATATTCTCCTCCCCACCTAGGATTGCTGTTTTTTGTTTTTTGTTTTTTTTGGCTTAGTATATTTTCTGAAGTAATTTTATAAAGTCTATGTTCTTTGTTGAGTGTTGTCAATAAAGCCTATATTTGGTTAGTTTAATAATTAATGATTGGACAGAAATTTTCTGAAACACCTGTAAACAATATCCCTGTATCTTGCTGAAGGGTTTTTTGTGTGTGTATTTGTTGCAACAAACCTTCAATACTCAGGCAGTTAACAACTTTGCCTTCTTCCTTGGGCAGGTCTCAAGGTCAGCTTACAGTGAGAACATAGGGCCTTCTCAGATCTTTCCCGAGTGTGTGCACAGCCCTGGACATGTGTATAATGCTACTCATCTTGTGGGCTTCTAGATTCCCAGAAATATGGTGGAGTTTCTTAATGCCCCTGTGGGCATCTCATTCCTCAGCCTTTCTTTTTGAAACTTTTTGTTAGCTTTTTCTTCATTGCAATGGTTATCCACTGCCTCATGCTGCCATGAAATTAATCAGTTGCCTCTAGTTGTTTTTACAGATTCTCCTGGGAAAATAGCTTTTGCACTGAGTGAATTCTGAATCAGGTAAAATACCACAGCCTTGAATATGAGGTTTTCCAAGAAACCATAAGAAGCATAGAATAATGGCATTTGTCTGGGAAAGAGGTTTTGATGGAGCTCCACTACCATTCTTCTCACTCTGGTTTTTATTAGGCTGTTGGTTTACACTGTCATTGTAGGCTGTTGGTTTTCATCATGATTACTTTTGGCTTATTAAAGCTGTCTCAAACCTGCAAAGTGAAGGATTGGAATAGGACAAGTAAAAATGCCACAAAGCTTCCTCTTCTTACCAGAATTCAGCCATTTCCCTTGAATAAATGCTCCTAGCATTGATAAAACTTTTGGGTTTTTTTTCCTCCAGAGTTTGGAAGAATTTGATTCTGACAGTGTTTTCTATTTTTGTCATTGATTTTATGGGGGAGAGAATTTTAAGAGGTCCTAACTCTGATTTTTGGTGATATCATCTCCCTAAAGATCTTATCATGTGATGATATAACATGTTCCAATTGTTATTTATTTGAAAACATATTTGTAATACGTTGTATTCCCTAAGACTTGAATTCTTCCAGCTGATTCTTTGTTAAGGAGTCAAAAAAACTCATTTCTTGGGTGTAATGTGCACAATGACCTATTAGATGCAGAAGACTACTGAGAGAAAATTGAACATTTTTATTTCATTTTCAAAAATAAAGTGAATGGTTGTCTGGAATATTTCTTGCAGTCCTGGTTTCTATATGTTAAGAAATCATAATGGTAGCACAAATATGCATATAAAATTAGAGTTTAGACAAATTTGTCTTATAGACAAATTAAAAGACAGGCTGTAGTCACAAATTATATCTTTGATTAATAAATTTATGGAAGTTGTTTTCTCAAGAACTAATGAAAGTGAAGTTTGTCTTATGGAAATTTTGCTCTTTAAAATTATCACATTAAAATTGTTACATTTTGCTCTCATTTTTTTCAAGGGAAGTTGACACAGCAGTAGAAATTAATTAACATTTAAAAGAAGTTCTTTTTTCACCATTGAGGATAATGTTTGCTGTGGGTTTGTCATATATAGCTTTTATTATATTGAGGTATGTTCCTTCTATTACTGCTTTCTGGAGAGTTTTTATCATAAATGGATGTTGAATTTTGTCAAAGGCCTTCTCTGCATCTATTGAGATAATCATATGGCTTTTATTTTTCAATTTGTTAATGTGGTGAATTACATTGATTGATTTGCAGATATTGAAGAATCCTTGCATCCCTGGGATAAAGCCCACTTGGTCATGGTGTATGATATTTTTAATGTGTTGTTGGATTCTGATTGCTAGAATTTTGTTAAGGATTTTTGCATCTATGTTCATCAGTGATATTGGCCTGTAGTTTTCTTTTTTGGTGACATCTTTGTCAGGTTTTGGTATTAGGGTGATGGTGGCCTCATAGAATGAGTTTGGAAGTTTACCTTCCTCTGCAATTTTCTGGAAGAGTCTCAGTAGGATAGGTGTTAGTTCTTCTCTAAATTTTTGGTAGAATTCAGCTGTGAAGCCGTCTGGACCTGGGCTTTTGTTTGCTGGAAGATTTCTGATTACAGTTTCAATTTCCGTGCTTGTGATGGGTCTGTTAAGGTTTTCTATTTCTTCCTGGTTCAGTTTTGGAAAGTTGTACTTTTCTAAGAATTTGTCCATTTCTTCAATGTTGTCTACTTTATTTGCATGTAATTGCTGATAGTAGTCTCTTATGATCCTTTGTATTTCTGTGTTGTCTGTTGTGATCTCTCCATTTTCATTTCTAATTTTATTGATTTGATTTTTCTCCCTTTGTTTCTTGATGAGTCTGGCTAATGGTTTGTCAATTTTATTTATCCTTTCAAAGAACCAGCTTTTTGCTTTGTTGATTTTTGCTATGGTCTCTTTTGTTTCTTTTGCATTTATTTCTGCCCTAATTTTTAAGATTTCTTTCCTTCTACTAACTCTGGGGTTCTCCATTTCTTCCATTAAAAAGGATTCATTTGAATCAGTTCTAATGAGATGGATGAAACTGGAACCTATTATACAGAGTGAAGTAAGCCAGAAAGAAAAATACCAATTCAGTATACTGACACATATATATGGAATTTAGAAAGATGGCAATGATAACCCTCTATGCGAGACAGCAAAAGAGACACAGATGTATAGAACAGACTTTTGGACTCTGTGGGAGAGAGAGAGGGTGGGATGATTTGGGAGAATGGCATTGAAACATGTATACTATCATGTAAGAAAGAAGCACCAGCCTATGTTTGATACAGGATACAGGATGCTTGGGGCTGGTGCACAGGGATGATCCAGAGAGAGGATATGGGGTGGGAGGTGGGAAGGGGATTCAGGATTGGGAGCTCGTATACACCCATGGTGGATTCATGTCAATGTATGGCAAAACCAATATGGTATTGTAAAGTAAAATAAAGTAAAAATAAAATAAAATAAAAATAAAATAAAAGAAGTTCTTGCCAGACTATAAAATATGGCAAGATTTAGATTTAGCAGGATTTAACCCAGTTTAAACTCTTGTTCCTGATGCTGTAACAGATTTAGAGGTTGCATTTTGATATATTATTCCATTCAGAGGAACCATGATTTGACCCAGGGTATGACCAATGGCTATTCAAAAACATATTTTTCCATTAACAGGCCAGAATTTTTATGGGCTATATATTGAATAAAAATTAGAAATTACTTTATTGCTAACTGAAAGAAGATATCAAATCCTAGGTCCAATACTTTAGCAATGATTCTAAGACCCCTATGAAGATTTGACTTTGACCATGAGTCACGGGAAATTGTATTGTTCTAAGCCTGACTCTAAAAGCTTTAAATTGTTTTTGGTGGTTGGAACTGAATCTTGGCATTTTTATTTAATTTTGGCCAGTGTGTTTGCTGTGTTTTCTATTATTGTATGTGCAGACTATGTATGTAACTGCTGCTGCTGCTAAATCACTTCAGTCGTGTCCGACTCTGTGCGACCCCACAGATGGCAGCCCATTGGGCTCCGCCATCCCTGGGATTCTCCAGGCAAGAACACTGGAGTGGGTTGCCATTGCCTTCTCCAATGCATGAAAGTGAAAAGTGAAAGTGAAGTCACTCAGTCGTGTCTGACTCAGCGACCCCATGGACTGCAGCCTACAAGACTCCCGTCCATGGGAGTTTCCAGGCAAGAGTACTGGAGTGGGGTGCCATTGCCCTCTCCATGTATGTAACTATATTATATATATATACATATACATGTATATATATATGCATTTTGAGAGGGAAAAATTGCAGAGCTTTTTAAGTTTTGACTTTTTTGTCACAAACAATAGGATCTTCAACTTGGGAGTTCTAAAATAAGTCTCAACATGAAGGATGAAAACATCGTAGGGCACATGCACTTAATTATATTATGCTCAGGGCGGTTGAAATTATGCATTAAAAAGTAAAACATAAAGCTGACTACACTGGGCATGGTGCCCCCCACTTGGAGGGCTAGGGCACTATTCCAGGGAAGCATTGATGAGGCTGGGTGGCAGTGAGGACCTGAAGTGGAAGGATGAAAAATGTTAAAGAAGGTGAAACACCAACATTTTTAATTTATTTTTTCCCCACATAATATAATTCACTTCACTTAGACTGTAAAATTTTATGGCTTTAAGCATCAATTCCATTCTAATGAAATGAACTTTCTTTCCTGTCCGTCTTCCTCAGAATAAATGCTGTGCATTCCTCATAGATATTTGCAAATATTTCTAAAATATCTTAGGGAAGAAGTCTTCAGGTGGAGGGCTTTACACTAAAACTAGCATGAAAAGCATTTTCAGACAGTGATTTTAAAAATTAAATTAGTTGTCGACTTTTATATGTAGGGAGTTTCTTCATGTGAAAATAGATTTTTAGCTTTCCTTGAAAATATGGGTGCTTGACCAGATGGATTATTTTGTCATGAAGCAGTTCACTGGGTTGTCCCATCACATCATGGCAAAGAGATGGGAAAACAGTGGAAACAGTGAGAGGCTTTATTTTGAGGGGCTCCAAAATCACTGCTGGAGAAGGCAATGGCACCCTGCTCCAGTACTCTTGCCTGGAAAATCCCATGGACGAAGGAGCCTGGTAGGCTTCACTCCATAGGGTCGCTAAGAGTCAGGCACGACTGAGCGACTTCACTTTCACTTTTCACTTTAATGCACTGGAGAAGGAAATGACAATCCACTCCAGTGTTCTTGCCTAGAGAATCCCAGGGACGATGGAGCCTGGTGGGCTGCCGTCTATGGGGTCGCACAGAGTTAGACATGACTGAAGCGACTTAGCAGCAGCAAAATGACTGCAGATGTTGACTGCAGCCATGAAATTAAAAGATGCTTGCTCCTTGAAAGAAAAGCTATAACCAACCTAGACAGCTTATTAAAAAGCAGAGACATAGCTTTGCCAACAAAGGTCCATCTAGTCGAAGCTTTGGTTTTTCCAGTAGTCATGTATGGATGTGAGAGTTGGACTGTCAAGAAAGCTGAGTGCCAAAGAATTGATGCTTTTGAACTGTGGTGTTGGAGAAGACTCTTGAGAGTCCCTTGGACTGCAAGGAGATCCAACCAGTACATCCTAAAGGAAATCAGTCCTGGTGTCCATTGGAAGGACTGATGTTGAAGCTGAAACTCCAATACTTTGGCCACCTAATGCGAAGAACTGACTCATTTGAAAAGACCCTGATCCTGGGAAAGATGGAAGGCAGGAGGAGAAGGGGATGACAGAGGATAAGATGGTAGGATGGCATCACCGACTCAATGGACATGAGTTTGAGTAAACTCCAGGAGTTTGTGGTGGACAGGGAGGCATGGCTTTCTGCAATCACGGGGTTGCAGAGAATTGGACATGACTGAGTGACTGAACTGAACTGAAGAATGTGGGCTCTGGATGGTTGGTTTGTATTTGATAAACATGCAATTTTTAAATGTTATACTATCTCCAGTAATTGACTAACCTTGAGACGAGCAGTCCAGCCATGATCAGCAAGGCTCTACATATCAGAGCATTGAAATACAAAAAAATAAAAGATTAGGTCAATACAAGGATTGTAAGTAAGTGATGAAGCTTGGATACTGATTTCCTCACTCATGCCCAAGTCCTTAATATTCTGTGGTACGCATGGAAGAGCCTAGGTGAGGGATCTGAGGCCATGACCAGCGGACCTAGAATTGGAAGCCAGTTCACTATAATTTAGTTGAGCTGGTTTGTTGAATGAGACCACAGTTCTGCCTCCCTGTATATACACAAGCCTTCATATACTTGAAGTACAATTAGTTCTCCCCAACAGACTGACAGAGCAGAAGTTTTGCAATGAGATTAGCAGAGGACATAGCAGAGATTCATAGAAGGAAGATGGCCATGATGATTACAACCGGGCTTGGTAGAGACAATGCCCCCTGTCTCTCACAAGGAATTTCAAAGTCATGACTCGGAGGACTGTTTTGGACCCACTTTTTCAACAGTCCTTAAAGTGAAGGGAAGTTTCTGGTCCTAATCGCTTCCTTTGAGATCACCTCAGGCCTGGGGTGGGTCGACTTAGTCTGAGAAGAAGATGATCAGGCCACAGGGAAGGTGGCGCCGTGTTGACTGTGCCATGCCGCAGCACCGTCGTTCCCCATAGCCCCCTCAATCTTTCCTTTGTCACAGCAGCTGCACAGTCCAAGTTCATTGTCAGAGTTTCTGCCTCTTGGCCAGATGTTGGAAGCTTCACAGGATGCAAGAATTAAGGAGTGGGACCCCACCCTCAACAAAATTGCTTGTGCTTTTCTGAATTCAGGAGAGATCACCCCAGAGTTAGTTTAGAGAGAAAAATAATTGTTGCAGAACCTGCTTTTCATTTACTCTATAAATTAATTACTTCTTTACACATGTAGCTCTGGATTGTTTACCAATATATGACATTCCTGAAATTTCACAAGCTCTCTTTAAATAGTACACTTTATTTTCAGGCACAATTGAAGAACTCAGTGAAAATCAATTTTTGCTTATAAAAGTACATTCTATATTACTTATTTGCTATAACTCAATTATTTGTTATATGTGACAATAATTTAAATATGTATAGTTGAAGAAGACTTTATTATCAATATGAACCCTGGTAAACAGGGACTTTCTTAGTTTTATTTCATGGAATAGTAAGGTAATACCTTTTATATTAATGTGGAAATAAGTATAAGTCATTTTTCAAAATACAAACAACATGATTTCTGGGGCTGGTGCACTGGGATGACTGGAGGGATGGTACGGGGAGGGAAGAGGGAGGGGGATTCAGGATGGGGAACATGTGTATGCTCGTGGCAGATTCATGTTGATGTGTGGCAGAACCGATACAATATTGTAAAGTAATTAGCCTCCAATTAAAATAAATAAATTTAAATTTTAAAAATGTATAATAAAAAAAGATATCTTTCACTAGAAAATTTGAACTCAAGGATGAAAGCTACAGGAAAATGAATATAATTCCTTGTAATGTGGTGAAAGATGGCCTTTAGAATGGAAATAGCAGATTTCCTCTGAATGAATGCTGGCCAGAAGATGGAGAAAATTTGCTAAAATGACAGTGATTAACTACAAATATCAGAGTCAATACAACACACTCTTAAAACGGAATGAAGTTCTCAGGGCAGCACGAACATTTAAATGATGAAGCCAAAGACTGGCAACCATTGATTGTAGTGTGGGTTACTTTTTTTGCTAGTTTGTCTAGGCTTAACTATCTAATTTGGGTCAAATCTCTGTTGTTTAGAACAAAATCTATTTTGTTAAGACTACTCCCTTAGAATTTAATCGAAGAAGGATTGAAAGGAGATTTGCTTTTGTGGAATCTTCTGACGCAGGAGTCACTTTAAAAGTGACCCAGTGAGCATCCTATCTTATAGACCAGGGCTTCCCTGTGGTTCAGATGGTAAAGAATCTGCCTGCAATGCAGGAGACCAGGGTTTGATCTTTGGGTCAAGAAGATCCCCTGGAGAAGGAAATGGCCACCAACTGTAGTATTCTTGCCTGGGAGAATTCAATGGACGGGAGAGCCCGGTAGGCTACAGTCCATGGGGTCACAAAGAGTCAGATATGACTGAGCTTTGACTTGTCACTTCACTTCCATCTTATAGACCATTCATTTGGTGGATGATGGGATTTGTAAACTGAAAAAAAAAAAAAAAGAATTCTATTGCTGGACCAAAAAGTGACTCCTCCCCTATAATGCATATTTGCATGATAGTTCCCTGCAAAAATGTGCTTGATGTATAACTGAATTTTGGGTTGAAAAACTTCTGTTAGAAAATTACCCTCTTTGGGGACTTCCTTGGCAGTGCAGGCATTTAAGACTGTGCACTTCCATTGCAGGGAGCATGGATTTAGTTAGTCCCTGGTTGGGGAATTAAGATCCCGCATGTCATGTGGCAAAAAAAAAGAAAAAAGAAAACTTAAAAATTTTAAAAAGAAAGTTACCCTCTTTGGAAAGACTACAGTGAACAGCCAGTCCTGCATCCACAGAAGTGCTTTAAACATTTGCTTCCATTTTAACCCCAACTTGAGTCTCTCCTAAGATTTGGGTGGTTGAGTTGAGTTTGGGGGTAATGGCTTCCTCACGTGTATGTTTTTGCTGACGGCTTACTATCTTCAGACCATGGATGGATTTCCATCTGGAAAGAGAACATCAGTCTTGAGTTAGAGGATCAGGCAGACTGAGGGAGGCAGGAAAAAAAGAGAGTGATTCAGACAGACAGACGCTGGTGCAAAGGGGAGCTTGCTTCTCATTACTCAATGTCTGAATCCAGGATTAAGCTATTCTATTGTTTTCTGTTTTAGACCACGATGGTCTTCATAAATTTAAGACATATGTAGCCATTCTTTTGTAGTCTCTCGGAAATATACAGCTAAAAGGTTTTAACCACCCCCAGAAGTTTTAGAAAAGTTCCTGTGTAGTTTTCACATCAGTTAACGGGGCATCTCAAATTGGGGAGCATTTCAGTGGATGGTGAGGTGCCCCAAAACCGATCCAAATGTTTTATCATTCGGCTGACTTTGATTCAGTAGAGACAATCCGTATCTATGCTCTGAGCAAGAAAGTCATGTCTTAGGAGTCCTCCCAGATGCATTTGTACTGCAGAGTCCTTGTTCACTGCAGCCGCACATCTGTGATGTACCCATTTAGCTTTGTAACTTAGAGAGCGGCTGAGATGCCACTCAGGAGTGGCGATGACCACCTACCAAGAGAAACAATGCAGATGCTCCTGGGGAGACTGGGTGGAGACAAGCAGCTCTACCTTCCTGGGGGTCCTGGGAGCAAGAGAATAACTTGGGGTGTATTTCAAATTAAGAACTTTACCCATGGAAAACTCACCTATTCTTCCTGGTTGGATGCACTGATGTGACCTTGACCCTCTGCCCTATCCCTTCTTTTCACTATTTTCCTCTTGGTCATTCTCTCCAAACTTTCTCACCTATGAAATAAAGTCCTACCATCTTGACACCCATTAATTCTCTGGTGCTTTTTGACACCCATGAGGGACATTAATGTCTGATGTCATCCTCACTGGTGAGATTCTCTTTTGTCCCTTTGAATCTCACCTTTTGTAGATTAAGTGTTTTCTATTTGTACAATGGGCTTCCCAGTTGGCACAGTGGTAAAGAATCCATCTGCCAATGCAGGAGATGCAGGAGATGCTGGTTGGATCCCTGAGTTGTGAAGATCTCCTAGAGTAGCAAATGGCAAGTAACTCCAGTATTCTTGCTTAGGAAAATTCCATGGACAGAGGAATCTGTTGGGCTGCAGTCTGCAAGGTTGCAAAGAGTTGGACGCCACCGAGCATGCATGCAGTAGCATCTGTGTGATGTAATAAACACAGAATTTGCTAATGCCGCTATCCTTAGATCTCTTGTCACTCAGAAGAGTGTAAAACAATAGGATTTTACAACTTGGGAGGCTATAAATCCAAACTGCATTTCTTTGTGCTTCATTTGGATAAACATAAGTGAATATGTGCGGCTTGTCTGTGCCGTGGTTTGTGGTGAATATTGTCCTTACTATAAACATATGCTTTCTCTTTGAGTGTATGAGAAGGCATAAATAATTTCTCAACAGATAGAATGCTGTTTCAGCTTTTACTATACCTTTTTTGAATAACTAACCTATTATTTTAAGACAAAGAAGACTAGTGGGTCTGTTTGGAAAGACATTTTCACAAACATTGCTCTTGGGAGTATAAATTGGTACAAAATTTATGGAGGGCTGTTCAACAATATATTTTAAAAGCCTTAGAAAAGCTCATACTCTTTGAACTCAATAATTTCACTGTTTTGAATTTACCCTAAAGAGAAAAAAGTCACAAATATGCAGAAAGATTTATATTCCAGGTTTTTTTTGTGTCAGAGTTAAACATTATATAAACATAACAACAGTAAAACATTATATACCCTTCCTATTCCCAACAATTTAGAATGATTAAATTATGGTACACATATATATAATTAAATACACTAATGCATTTAAAGTCCTATTTATATATAAAAGGCTCAAAAGAACAACCAACTCATAATAATTATTTCTTGGTAGTATTTCAGAATATTTTATTTCTTTTGTTAAATTTTTATTTTATAACTTTTTCTGCCTTGAGCATTTATTAATTTTTAAATGAGGAATATAGTATATGCTGTGCTGTGCTTAGTTGCTTAGTCATGTCCAACTCTTTGAGACCCCATGGGCTGTAGCCCACCAGGCTCCTCTGTCCACGGGGATTCTCCAGGCAAAAATACTGGAGTGAGTTGCCATGCCCTCCTCCAGGGGATCTTCTGAACCCAGGGATCCAACCCAGGTCTCCCACATTGCAGGCGGATTTTTTTACTATCTGAGCCACCAGTGAAGCCCAAGAATACTGGAATGGGTAGCCTATCCCTTCTCCAAGGGAACTTCCCTACCCAGGAACCAAATCAGGGTCTCCTGCATTTCAGGCAGATTCTTTACCAGCTGAGCTACCAGGGAAGCCCATAGTATATATGCTGCTGCTAAGTCACTTCAGTCATGTCCAACTCTGTGTGACCCCATAGATGGCAGCCCACCAGGCTCCCCCGTCCCCGGGATATATATAGTATATATACTATATAAGTCACTTCAGTCGTGTCCAACTCTGTGCGACCCCATAGACGGCAGCCCACCAGGCTCCCCCGTCCCCGGGATATATATAGTATATATATATATACTATATATATATATTGTCACCCTGCTTGTTTAACTTATATGCAGAGTACATCATGAGAGTACATCATGAGAAACGCTGGACTGGAAGAAACACAAGCTGGAATCAAGATTGCCGGGAGAAATATCAATAACCTCAGATATGCAGATGACACCACCCTTATAGCAGAAAGTGAAGAGGAACTAAAAAGCCTCTTGATGTTAGTGAAAGAGGAGAGTGAAAAAGTTGGCTTAAAGCTCAACATTCAGAAAATGAAGATCATGGCATCCGGTCCCATCACTTCATGGGAAATAGATGGGGAAACAGTGGAAACAGTGTCAGACTTTATTTTTTGGGGCTCTAAAATCACTGCAGTTGGTGACTGCATCCATGAAATTAAAAGACGCTTACTCCTTGGAAGAAAAGTTATTGACAGGGAGGCCTGGCGTGCTGCGATTCATGGGGTCTCAAAGAGTCGGACACAACTGAGTGACTGAACTGAACTGATATATATATTGTAGAAGGCAATGGCACCCCACTCCAGTACTCTTGCCTGGAAAATCCCATGGACGGAGGAGCCTGGGAGGCTGCAGTCTATGGGGTCGCTAAGAGTCGGACACTACTGAGCGGCTTCACTTTCACTTTTCACTTTCCTGCATTGGAGAAGGAAATGGCAACCCACTCCAGTGTTCTTGCCTGGAGAATCCCAGGGATGGGGGAGCCTGGTGGGCTGCCGTCTCTGGGGTCACACAGAGTCGGATACGACTGAAGTGACTTAGCAGTGGCATATATAGTATAGTATAGTATGGTATATATACTATGGGCTTCCCCGATAGCTCATTATTACATGGGCTTTCCTGGTAGTTCAGACAGTAAAGCGTCTGCCTACAATGCAGGAGACCCGGGTTTGATCCCTGGGTCAGGAAGATCCCCTGGAGAAGGAAATGGCAACCCACTCCAGTATTCATACCTGGAAAATCCCATGGACCAGAGGAGTCTGGTGGGCTACAATCCATGGGGTCGCAAAGAGTCGGACATGACTGAGCGACTTCACTTCCTATTATTACATTGAACAATTAACTGTATTTCTAACTCGAATTTCTTAGGAACTGATTGTTATCTTTTCGATTATCTAAAAACTTTGGTTCTTTTCTTTTTTCATCCCTGAAGCTCTGCTCCTGTTGATTTCCCTACCTACTAGCCCAGTGATTGGAAGTGAATGAGGGGAGAAGAGGAAGCAGACTGATAAGACCTTCTTATAAGCTGGATTTGAATACAGCTTTTATTAATGGTAGGTAAGAGAGTCTTTTCTTTAAGTAACAGGTTTTTTTTTTTTTTAAACAAATTGTTTTTGTAGAAGTCGTTTAAACGTTGAGATTATTTGAGAACCAGCAGCAGAGTTTCTGAAGGGCTTCTTCTTCTTCTTCTTCTCTTCTAAAAAGAGAAGTGAAAGAAGTGAAAGGGCAGGAAATCAAAGTGGTGTCCTCCTGGGTCAGGGTCGCCCCAGAGAGGGGCCCTGAGGAGAGGAGCCAGTGACCTGACGCGAAGCACTCAGTTTTGTTTGCATTTTCCTTAGTCTCTTTTTCCTGCAGCCTACTCTCTTCTGAAAGTTTCTCAGTCACATTCTGGGTATGGTGAATATTTAAAATGTTTCAACTAGAGCATACTGAGTGCGAATTCCTTCAGCAATTGCTTCATATAACGATGATGACCGTGAGCCTGATAATTAAATCCATGTGTTTGGTGAAAAGGGTCATGTCCATATTGTGTATGTTCTACTTGTGGGGCACATAGATATTTCTGTTCCTATCATCTTAAATAGACCATAGCATGGACCTTTTCGTGCTCGGTTATTGGGTGTGAACAACGGAAAATGCAGTGTAAGAGATTACGCAAGGGCTCATGCTTCCTGGACTGGGCTTTTTGTCTTTTAAAATGTTTCCTGGTTAAAAACTTTTTTATTTTGCTGACCTTTATGAAGGCTGAAATAAGCTGTTTTGTGTCCAGTTGTTTAGCCCACGGGAAGTCATGGTTAATTGCTGCAGAGCTCAAAGCCCAAATTGTTTTATTAAAGTTGGAGAGTTTGAAATTAGTCTTACAACTGCTGTCTCCTTTCCCACCACTCTATTCAGTCATGATTGCATCCAATCTGTGCTGGAAGAAGAACTTGTAGACATTTATAGGAATATGAAATTATCCTAGGAAAGGCACTCTGATCCACCAAGACCCACTCAGGTAACATCTTTAAAAATGCATTGGCTGCTATGTCAGATTGTCCTGTGCGTACACTCAGGTATTTTAATGTCTTATTTTCTTTTTCTAATTATAGAAGTAAGTATTAGAAAACACATACAGGTTTTAAAATAGAAAATTAGAAATTCATGCTATTCCTAAGCATAAGGTAAATTTTGTTAGCATTCTGTTGTATTTTTGCTAGTCCTTTTTCCTCTGCATGTATGTGTATTTAGTATAGTTAAAATCCTTAAGTATTGCATTTTGATTTTTTCATAAAACAATAGTTTGTGATCATCTCCCTTAGCATTAAAACCCTTCAGAAATATATTCTTTATTTATAATATTTGATCAAGAATCTCAAGTATATCCTCTCCTTTTTGGACATTTTGGGTGTCTGTAGCTGTTAGTTGTTATAAATAACGATGTATTGAACATCTTGTGCATACATTTTTGCTCATACATTTAGCTAATATTTTAGGACAGATTTTTAGAAGTGGAATTACTGAATCAAGTGATGCATTTAAAAAGTTTAAAATTCATATTCTCTCAGATACTTCTAAAATCAGATTTATAGAAAATCAGTTTTACTTGCTAAGAAATGATAAGGCTGAAAGTGGAAAGATTATAGTTGTTAAAACAGAAAAATGTAGACTTTGTTCTAAGTTCCTGATGAGATGTAGGGTCCAGATGCTTGGCAATGTCACTTCAGGTCTCTGTGCCTTGATTTCCTCATCTTGAGGAATTGTTAAATAATACCACTCTTTTTCTTATTGCCCTTTTAGAAAACTTTAAAGTAGACTGATTGACAAGAGTTTTTAAAATATTTTGAACATTTAGAAAGGAACATGGAGGAACCGGCGATGACAATCTGGTTGTTTACTTCGTGTTTGTGAACCAGAATCAGATGTTTGGACCTCCGTGTCTTAGAGGTTTGGCCCGGAAAGCGGGAGACAATGAGACTGGCCAAAGCAGCATTTACTGTTTGATATAATTTCAAAGGTATGCTAAGAGAAAGAGAGCTCAGCCAAGAATTTATGACTCGGTCAGAGGCAAAGTTGAGAGCTATCACCTGCTTCAAGGAGGAGAGCTTTGGATGAGTTCATATATATGCATGGCACACTGCTGCAGTCTAACTTTATGACTTTTAATGACTCCGACCACCTAATCACTTGTGAAAGGATGTGCTGGAGTTTGCCTTCACTCAGCTTGACAAGGTGATGGGAGGCATATATCTTCCTTACATGAAAACACTTGTCAGTTGCATCATATTTGGTAAGACAAGCACCAATGTCACCTTGGGGGGAAGAAAAGTAACTCAGCTGACATCCAATGCATATGAGTTTCCAATATGCTGCAACATAGCCTAATTTCAAGTGAAATATGCAAATACACCCTATTTTGTCTGTAGTTTTTATTTTCCTGATGCTTTCTCTAAGTGCCACATCTTCTGCTGATGGAAACATTGTGTAACTTCTTCTGAGCTGATGCATATTTAAATAGGCAAGGCGAAGAATTTTCAGCCTTTGAGTGGAAGCAACATGGCAAACCAAATGCAAATCTCTCAGTCACCTGTTCCTATTTGGTTTGTTTTCTATTTTATTTTGGTGCTTGGGATGCACTTATATAACCAGTTCATGTTAGTCCAAACTGCTGAATTTCAGACTTTTTATGGGTAGTAGGTCACTCAAGTGAAGTTGGCTTATTAGCTATGTGGGCAGCAGAGAGAAAACAGAACGTGTTTGATAAAGTGGAACAGATAAAGAAGTTGAGTCACAAAACACATGTCTCTTTCCTGATTCCTTCATAAACTTTAAAGAATGTTAAAGTGTTTAAAGAATATTAAAATGTTTTGTAATCCTCATGGTTTTGATTTCTAAATGACTTCTTCATTGGGACAGCATAACCAAAGTAGTCTAGGTATAAATGCCTCCAAGGGGCAAATATTATGGGTCAGGTGAATGTCCTGAATCATAATAGTGGGTCTGATGGCTTTCCTAAAGAAAGGAAAAGGTTAAATTGAAAACAGGACTGCTGTTGAAAATGCTTCAGTGCAAGCTTTGTCCATAACAAAAGAGAGCTATTAAGGTATTTTAGTGTGACTGCCCTGTTGATTGCTAGAACGGTGTCCCATAGAAAACTAAACAGCTCTTTGCACACTTTGCAGACTTTCCCTAATAAAACGCCCCTGTTTTATAAGAGGATAGGTGGTCTGTTTTGGAGGACAGATCTGCAACAGAGTTTAATTTGTGTTTTCCAGGTTATTGGTAAATAAGTCCAAGATCCCATAGTGTGCTTTTTTTCTGACCATGTATACATTTATTATAGTTAGCATTTTCTAATAATAGGTAGTCAACTGTTGCAAGTACTATGGTCGAGGGTTCCATTTTATTTCATATATAGATTTCCTTCAGTAGCTGTTAGCTGCATTTATTCAATCATTCCTAGGGGGCTAGAGTGGATTCTTTTTCCAACTGATTTGTGCAGTAAGATTTTGCCTATTGTGGTAGCAAAAATTGTGAATGGTTTGCTCATAAGTGTGGAGCAAACCAAGGAGTTGCTTTCAATTTGGTATTACTTTATTTAGATTTTACGGTTTCACACCATGGAGGAATGGAGACCAGGGGATGTGATGAGCCAAATTATCTTTCCACCCAAGAAACAAAGACAGTCTCATCATCTGAATCTGATTCTTCGTCTGAGTCTATCCACTGCAAATCAAAGCAGTTGATGGTTACTTTATATAGTTTTTGGAAGGTCGTAGAATAGTCAATTGCCTGTAGCTGTCTCCATAGCAGCCTAAGAGAAACATGCAGGCAGTGGTGTGGTGTAGTTACATTTACAATGCGATACATTCAGAGAGAGAGAGAGTTCTTGTACACTCAAGGAAAAAAAAAAAAGTCCATGTCTAGAATCGGATAGCCCATGGTGACACACTGTCCTTGCAAATAAGTAAGTACAAATTCCATTCGATTTTCCACTATAACTCAACAAGGGACAAAATACTGACTTTGTGGCCATCCACAAAAATACATTTTTCTTAAAACCACTTATCAAAATATGTGAAAGAAAGCCACATAGTTTACCATGTTAATGAAAACAAACTCTTTTGGACAGGTAAGCTGTGTCAAAAAATTTAATTTTAAGTTTCAAACCTGTGTTCTTTCCTCAACTCAACATTCATGACTATGTGACACTATTTTTTCTTTTTTCCCATTTTTTTTTCAAAAGTTGGTGAAAGTTGTGTTCCAGCAATCGTCCAATTACGAGTTTGATTTTTTAAAAATTAGAAGTCATTTGAACAAAATAAGCAAGCATGAGTATAAATCTGAAATGAAATCGATGTTAGGAAAAGCACTTTCTCCTATCACACAATTGTCTCTTACAAGATGGCTAGGGAAAATGATCTCCTTTTAGCATTTATTATTGTATAGCTCCTTCTACAATTGGTCCATCGGTTATAGGTTTCCTGCTCTTGCTATTGTTCGGTGGTGAAGAAGCAAACAAAGGAAACACACTGAATTGTCACATGACTATTTGGGATAGTCATGAGCAACATTTTCTTCTTGTATGAAACAATAACATTTAAATTTTGTGGTTATGTATCATGAGTGTCTGACAGCAGAAACCATTGTGATTGGCAGGCAGTAGATTAAATTTATGGGTTTTAGGCTTTTTTTTTTCTTAATAAGGATACCTTGAGAGAGTCCAAGGGAAATGAAAGTCAGTTTTGTCATCTTGCACAGATTTCAAAGGCAGGGGGCTACACCAGGGCTTGAAAGGTCTATATTACACTGCGGCTGTCTAGCCATACTTGACAATGAGACATACTGTATTTGCTCACGGTGCTGGAGTTTATCATGCAAGGAGAGTAATTATATTTGAATTGTGTCAGCCAGCCACCCTAAAATGAAGGAACGTCAACGAATGTTGCTCCAAGGAGAAGGAGATGATTAGTTATAATTATACTCAGTGTCCAAGAAAAATGCTTCATTCCCTCATTCTGTTGCAAAGAGGAGAGGGTAAAAAAAGAAAAAACCCAACAATTTTTTTTTTAGTACTTCTCAGTATTAAAAAAAAAAAACATTTTAAGGTGGCCATTTATTGTAGAAATTTCAGATAAGCACTCTGGTGTGACCATTTAACTATCTGAGGACTTGCTTGGTCTGTGCACAATTTTCTAGCTTTTAAAAACATAGTGTGTAATACATCTCCTAGATTTTCCTTCCTTATCATATGTAGACAATCTCCTAATGGGGGAAATGTTACACAATAGAAGTCAAATTTCTTAATTCACCTAACTGTGGTTTCATCTACATAGCGCCAAGACATAAAATGTGGCTTTATAGCCATTTATAAGTTTGATGATTTGATTTATAATTCTTGTCAAATGAATGGTTTGTTTGAGATGATAGGATGAATACTCTGGAGTGCTGATGCCTTTTTGGGTGTTTTTGTCAGTGAATGGTTACCTAAACTTAGCTTTCATGTCCTAAGAATGCACATTTTGAAGTTTGCGCTTGGAGACGTTCAGGCTTTTCAGGTGATGCATTTTGTTGCATATTCTCTTTTATTGTGTTGTGTTTCATATCTAGGTTAGAATGATGGTTTGGTGGGTATCAGTTTGTTGGTCACCTCTAGAGTGGTTGATTTTTGTGACTTCCTATGTGTAACTTTTTTGGGGTAAAATTCTCACTTTAGTAATTTTTTTCATAATGTTAAGATGATGATACGGTTGATGGGCTTGGATTATCTCTCAAATGATTTATTATTATACTTAGGAGAATGGGCTTCATTTACAATTATTGACGTTTTGTGTGGTTTCAGTAACTTCCCAAGACATTCTCATGAAACCAATGTTAGAATTAATGGTAAGATGAGTAGAGATAATGGATTTAAAAAGGGGCGATATTTCCAAAATGTATTTCCTGAGAAGTCAAATTAGTACCAGCTATTTTTACATATTATTTAATTTAGCCTCCTTAGCAATGAAGATATAGGTGGTCAAAACATTTTAAATATTACTTCTGTTATCTAAATAATACAGTTTGGTTAACTGTTATGGATCACTCAGAATGGATTTGAGTAGTTTAACACAATATTTCACTTTTCATAGAATTAGCAGACTCTTATCAGACAATATGTAACATAACTATGTCTGATTCATGTAAAGTGATTTGGGACCTGACACAGTGTTCATACAGAGCAAACTCCACTATTTCACCTTAATGAAACAGCTAGATCACTGACACAGAATTTCATATATATTTATACACATATAAATTGCTCCTATTTGCAGCTGCTCAACTCATACCCACAACACGTAGCACAGTCATGAAACTGTTGTCTGGTGTGACTGTTCCCAGTGGTGGAGGCCGTCTCCATGATAACCCTGATTCCTTAAGTCACGTCCCAGTGTGCCCTGTGAGCATGGTTGCTTCAGTGAACTCTTTAGATGGATTTTCCTTACTGTTATTTTCTTTTTTTTCATGTGTTTCTGTGTAATCAGACCCATAAATAGATTTGCCAAATAAAGAATTTTCAGTATAAGAATGTTAGAATTTTCAAATCGTACTTGATGTATATATTATGGCTTAAGAATGCCACCAATCTATAATCGTTTTTACAAATCATTTTCTTTCCCTTTATATGAATTTGTGTTAGATGTGGCTGGTTGTTTAGATATGTTGGTTTATCCCTCTGCTCAGTGTCAATAACTATGGCTCCAAAATCCTTTGTGCTTTTTTTGTCAAGAACACAAAACTGAGTCAATCATGGCCCTCATTCATAGCCTAGTATGTTGTAGATTGGCTGGCACAAGCCTCTCTTTAAAAAAAAAAAAAAAATCATTCACTTGACTGTTCTGGGTCTTAGTTGCAGCACGCAAGATCTTTAGTTGCAACCTGCAAACTCTTAGTTGCGTCATGTGGGATCTAGTTCCCTGACTAAGGATTGAACCCAGGCCTGCTGCATTGGGAGCATAGAGTCCTAATTACTGAACCACCAGGGAAGTCCCACAAGCCTCTCTTTTGTTTCATTCTGTTTTCCAATATGTTCCCCAATCTCCAGTGCTGTTCTCTTTCCTGATAGAGTCTGCTTCAATGTACTTAATGTTACATTTGGCAATTCTTGTCATGTATATGTATCTTGAATTGTTTTGTGTCTTGTGTATCTTGTATTGTTTTGAGTATGTTTTAAGTATATAAATGGTATTATGCTGTACGTGTCACTCAATTTCTTGCTGGAAAAATGAAGCATTATGCTTTTGAGCTACTTCTGTGTTGCTAAATGTAAGTCTGACTCATGAATCCTGCCTTTGACTTCATACTCACGGTGTGCACAGTTGATAGTTTGCCATTCCTGGGGATGGATATTGTGTTTCCTCCTTTATTTGCAGTAATCAACATGTTTCTGTGAATATCCTTAGGCATATTCCTTTGTGGACTTGTGAAGGTATATGTTCAGGATTGCTGGGTTGACAAAACCTTTCCATCTAAATTTTGCCCAGTGAATGAGCAAATGCTGGTTTGCTTCTGGGATCACCCAGAACTTCCCACACCCTCACTTGCTTACACTTTAAAATCAAGTTAACATATTTTTTTGGAAGGAAAAATTTGACCCTATTTTTTTCTTTCATATTGGCTAATCAGAAGCTGTATAAAAAATGCCTCCAAGTACTGTCACTTTTTTAAACTTAGAAACAAAAATGATGGGTCTTTGTATTAAATTGTGTAAAATGTTTATTCTAGCATTGTAATCAGTAAGTCTGATTTTACAAGTAGAATGCTTATTTAATTTTTTTTTGATGGTTCTACATTTACTTAGATGACTGCTAGAACAGCTTTAATTATATATTAACCATTTGAATACATTTCTTTACCATCTTGCCACCTCATATAGTAAACAGGGAGCAAAAGAATGTCCAGAGTGCATAGCTGTGCTGTGTGTGTGCCTGAGATTTTCATTCTCTGGCTAGCTTGTCTTTATCAGAATTTATTCTTTACTTTATGCCCAAATTCTGTCACCCAAATTAAAACTGCTGTCCCAAATGAGAACTCCAGAAAGGAAGTGAAATTCATGTTAGATGAATATTATTTGCTGACTACTTTTGTCAAGCCCTGCTGCCCAAAGAACCCTTATTTCAGTGAGTCCTAGGCTGCATTGCAGAGCATCTTTTGTTTCCTGGTAACAGAGACCTTGTACAAGTTATCTTTCCATCCAAGTGGAAGGGTCTGTTTATATGGGAGAAGCAGTGACTAACTGGAAAGCTAACTGAAACTTTGTTGTCAGTGTCTTATGGGAAAATGTATACATTTATGAAATGCCTTTGTGTGCATGCTCAGTTGCTAAGTCCTGTTTGACCCTTTGTGACCCCATGGACTATAGCCCACCAGGCTCCCCTGTCCATGGGATTTCCCATGCAAAAATACTGTAGTGGTTTTCCATTTCCTTCTCCAGTGAAATGACTTTACATGCTGTTTATTTCATGCTTCATTTTCCTGTTTTTCCTAGTTTATCTGTGTCCCAAATATCAAGAATTACAATAAACATGTAATTTTTTTTTTGTAATTTTTTCTTTTGTATAATTTTTCCTTTCTAATTAAAGGAAAATGTGCTATTTAACTTGGTCATAAGAGCTCTCATCTAGTTATTTAGATAAAACCTAAGTGACCACTTCTTAATTTAGGCAATTTGGTTATAATTTCAAACAATGTAATTTTTTTCCCTTAGGCATTCTGGTATATTGTTAGCCCTACACCCTAACTTTATGTATTGTATAGAGACAGTAATTTCTTTTTATATTTCCATCGTAACTTTTCTTAGTGTGTTTTGAAAAATTAGCTGACATGACCTGACATGACTCACTGATGTAAGATTTATTGAAACCCTCTTTTAAAAACTTAAATATTTTAGAGGCTTCCACAACAATAACCATAAGAAAACTCTGATTTTTAAACTTTCAGTGCACATCTTTTAGTGATTCCTCATATTCTTATTTGAAATCGAACACACGTTGAGGCTGGGCATGGTTATTGATTCATTAGGGAATGGTGGATAGACTCTTCGGCTCTTCTCCCTTCCTTTGGTCCTGGGAGCCAAGGAGGGAGAGGAGGAGGGATGGGGGTGGAGGAGGAGGGAAGACAGTGAAGGGAAGAGGGAGACAGGGAGACAGAGGCTGAGAGGGAGACGATGACATTCGAGGTGACACATAGCTGTCCTGGCTTCCTCAGTCTGAGGGGAGAGTAATGAAGGGTTTTCCTGCCTTCTACAGCCTGAGGACAACCCTATGGCCACAGCACCTTTTCTAATCCCATTTTCTGTGTGCAACATGTCATAATCTGTAAGGCACTGGTTCCAAGTGAGAACACCGAATCCAAACAGTGACTGCATCTTGTATTTATTTGCACTTTAAAACTACAGTGTGTGGGAAAACTTACTCCTTAGGAAAAAAAAAAAAAAAGAGGGCTGCAGCCAAACAGCTCTGGGAATATGCTGCCATTAAAGCGGAGTCACTGGACCCAGCAAGCCTTCAGATCTCAGTTCTGTGATTTACAGCAGCATTTCACCAGGGAGAGAAAAGTGTGTGTCTCTTTAAAACTTTTTGTTGGAATCTCCCCTCTTTGGATTATCTTTATTTTTTGCAGTTGAGGGTCCCATGTAACAATAAGCAGTTGTCCTGGAGACTGGCTGACCCAAAGTACCCCACTGTCTATAGCAACATGGAAGGCTAGAGCAAAAAGATGCTGAGTGGAAAAAAGGCAGCCTAGTTTTCCTAGATGCAGGGAGCTGGGAGGAAACAGGTCTAAAGCAGCAGGGTTATATCCTGTGTGTTGTTTTGGACATGAAGATCCATGGTAATAACCAGGAAGAAGAACCTGTACACAGAGCACATTGAAATAGCCACTTGTGACTTTCTCTGCCAACCTGGTGAGTAGAACAGTCACTAGATGAAGCGACTCTCATTCTGTAAGATATGAATGTATGCCATGTATTTATGGTATAAGTGTGTGGAAAGGCTGTGTGTGCTTTTTTAAAGGTATGAATAGCATTTGTAAGCTTCCTGGGAGTGAGAGGCAAAGAGGACCAGATAGGAACCAGAGTGAGGAGATGATTCATTAGCCTGAAAATAGGGAGGGCGGGCAAAGAGCATGGAAATGGAAACAGGCAGGTTTCCAGGGCTAGCATGCATGTCGGCCTGTCTGTTGTGAGTGTTCTAGCCAGAACTTAAGAAAGAAGCTATTTTGAAAAGCCTAACTGGGCTTGTTTACAAATATTGATTAATCATTATAGTACCAAATATCTTGCTGATATAGAAAGCATGTGATTATGGTTGAAAAAAATCATTATTTAGAACTGTAGTCATTCTAATTCTATGGGCAATACACACACTGTTTTACTCCTTCAAAACTTGGCTATTTGAAATGTGTTAAAAACATATAAAAACATTTTATTATGAAATTGCACTTATTTTTTACAAATATAAAACAAAAATAACAATCCATTGGGAGCTAGTTAAGCCTGCTATAAATAGGTTGTGACTATTGATCAATAATATAAGCTATATTTTAATCAAATAGTTAAAATACTAAAAAAAAAAGCTGCTGGAGGAGTGGTGTTTAAATGGTTATTAATTTAGTTTTTAAAATTCTCTTTCTTCTGTTGACGTTCTTTCATTTGCTTGTGGCCAACTCAGGTCATTTCTTTGTTCACTTTCTAGGATTACAAATTTATTCTATGTAATTATGTAAAAATTTGAAAAGAAAATATTTAGTTTACTTTTGGTTTTGATAGGACTACTTGGCTGAACATTAGAGATTAACTTTAAAATCCACAAATGCATACTAAACATTACAGTAATTATGCCTATTGGAGCAGTAATAGGAGGCCCTCACTTTAAAAAAATATGAATTAAGGATATGGAGGAAAAAAAAAATTGCCGATCCAACCAGGGACATTACTAATTTGGTAAAAAATGCTGTTTGTTAGAATTCTCTAAATGTACCATTTGGTTTTGGGGACTTCGTTATTATTAGAGCTGGCATATCAACTCAGAGGAAGAATGACGAGGTCATCCTTATCCTTAAGAAAACCATTTTTAATCAGCATCTTTTTTACTCAAATTATAATTCAGCTTTCATATCTAATAGAATTTACATTTACTAGTTCCTACTTGAATATCATTATTTTTGCCCTTTTCTATCTGGTAGCTATTTATAAGGAAAACACAACAGCATTACAAAGAGATCATTTCAGGTCATTTATTATTGTTTGCTTTTAATGGAATTTTGGTTCATTTAGTATACCCTCATTTCAGAAGAATTAATGATACCCTAATGCGTAAATAAGCAAGATCATTTGTATGCTTTACTAAGCTCATTTCCTATTTTTAAAATGATAATATTCTGGTGAGGTCTCTAGTCACCTCATCTCAGAATAATGTGAATACTGTAATAGGCATAATTTTATAATTTCTGGTAAATTATGGATGCAGACTTTGGTTTCATTCCAACACTGTCCTACTAGCCGTACGATTTTGTACAATTTGCTTAATGTTAGACTTCAGATTTCTTACGTCTAAAGTGTGGTCAGAGGAAGAGGAACTACAAAATCCTTTTTCAATTCCAAAATTTTATGATATAGAAAGAATCCCCATGAACTTAACTGAGTACTGTATAGAATGTGATAGTTAACCATGATAGCATGATTGAATCAAATTGAACTTTTTTGTTTTTTAGGCTTTCAGAAATATTGTTGAAAAGAAAATTAAGTTATCCTTAATGATTCTGGCCATTTCATTTGGTGTTGCTTCATATGATCTGATACTTGGTTAAAAGTAAAAAGATATACTGCACAGTAGATTGGAGTGATTTAAAAAATAATATCACACTTTTATTAATGAGGAATCTATTGGTTGCAAGTGAGAGAACTCCAATTCAGATTTACTTAAGCAACATACAGTGAATATTCTGGAATCTGTAGTCATCCATCCAAGAATGGATCTACTTATGTATATAAGATATAGGCGAAGTCGCTCAGTCGTGTCCGACTCTTTGCGACCCCGTGGACTGTAGCCTACCAGGCTCCTCCGTCCATGGGATTCTCCAGGCAAGAGTACTGGAATGGGTTGCCATTTCCTTCTCCAGGGGATCTTCCTGACCCAGGGATTGAACCCAGGTCTCCTGCATTGGAGGCAGATGCTTTAACCTCTGAGCCACCAGGGAAGCCCCCAAGATTATATAAGATAAGGATTTCCCTGATGGCTCAGAGGTTAAAGCGTCTGCCTCCAATGCGGGAGACCTGGGTTCGATCCCTGGGTCGGGAAGATCCCCTGGAGAAGGAAATGGCAATCCACTCCAGTATTGGCAATCCACTCCAGTATTCCTGCCTGGAGAATCCCATGGACGGAGAAGCCTGGTAGGTTACAGTCCACGGGGTCGCAAAGAGTCGGACACGACTGAGCGACTTCACCTCACCTCACCTCACTTATGTATATAAGATAGATTCAGGATTTCAAGTAGCCTCCTTAGAGCTCTGTTTCTCTACCCCTTTGCCCTATTTTCCTATTGATTTATTGCTTGGACAGGCAGGGCCTCAGCCTAAGAGCAAAGGCAGTCCCAAGAATATATTCTTTTGAATTTTGATTAAAAGGAATAAAGACTGTCTCAATCCAAGCAACCACTCTGACCAGCTTTCATCAGGTCAGGTACTCATCCAATCACTGTGGTTGGGTTAGGGATGGAGTATTTTGATTGGCCAGCTGTGAGTCATAGGATCATCCCTTAACCATAGGCAAGTCACTCCACCCAAATCACAAGAAATTGGCTTTCCCATGGAGAGTAGGGTTTTATTTTTAGAATCGTGGTGGAAGTGCAGAAAAAACTCTACGAAGTCCCAAATCTAACACAAGTCTTAGAATGGATGCTTTTTTGGCAGCTGAAAAGTTTTAACCAAAAAGATAAATTGTCAACACACTTGGAAAATAATAACAATAACAACCAGTAGCTGAATGGCTTCTGTTCTTTCTTTAAACCATTCAGTCAGACAGATGTCAAGACCCTTCTTGATCAATTTAAAGTTAATCTATCCAAAGATTCAGAACTTTGCTTTATTCATGCATTTATTTCATTCTTTTAATAATTTATAGTGGTGACGCTTTGCATTTCTCCAGGGTACTCAAGATGGGCACCTTGATTTTCTTGCATGTTAACATTTACATATTTCTAATATGGCTGCTCCATTCCTATTTATATGATAGAGTTGAATTTGAAATGGTTTTTAGGATTTTTTTTTTTTTCAAAGAACAAGATGTCTTCTTTTCTTATGTGACAAAATGCGATTTAAACTTTCCATTTGGCACCCATTCTGATTGAACTTTATTCTGAATCACAGGAATATATTGAGTCACATGTTGTATAGAAGTCCATGCAGCATTTACTTTTGTCATTTAGCAGAAAAACATAGAGAGTGGGGGACAGATGTCACTTAATTTATTATCAATTTTTAATATTAGAACTATATATCTTTTAATTGGTAAAAAGCTTTAACAATCCATATAATTAGACTAAAAAAAACTTGCTGGTGCTGTGTCACTAGGAATTATCAAGCCAACCAGTGGAGAAGAAAGAACATGTACTTTGGCAACAGAAAGAGCTGTTTCTAAACCCAGCTCTTCCAATTACTGGTTCTCTGGTTCTCGGCAAGTGACTTAATATCCGGTGCCTCATCCTTATTTACAAAATGGGGAGTCATAATCCTTCTTCACAAGATTCTATCAATATAAAAATGAGTCTAGGTGTCAATGCCTAGCATAATGCTAAAAATTTAATAAATACTATTTAGTTTTTCCTGTCTTACTGTTACTTCCTTCATTTATTTCCCCTCTTTTTCTCCTTCTTTCCTTTAAAAAGAAATCTAGCTTAACCATTGTAGATTCACACTTTGTCACTTATTTTAATTAAAGAATCAGTTCAGTTCAGTTCAGTCGCTCAGTCGTGTCCAACTCTTTGCGACCCCATGAACCGCAGCACACCAAGCTTCCCTGTCCATCACCAACTCCTGGAGTTTACCCAAACTCATGTCCATTGAGTCAGTGATGCCATCTAACTATCTCATCCTCTGTTGTACCATTCTTCTCCTGCCTTCAATCTTTCCCAACATCAGGGTCTTTTCAAATGAGTCAGCTCTTCGCATCAGGTGGCCAAAATATCGGAGTTTCAGCTTCAACATCAGTCCTTCCAATGAACACACAGGACTAGTTTCCTTTAGGATGGACTGGTTGGATCTCCTTCCAGTCCAAGGGACTCTCAAGAGTCTTCTCCAACAGCACAGTTCAAAAGCATCAATACTTCGGCACTCAGCTTTCTTCATAGTCCAACTCTCACATCCATACAGGACCACTGGAAAAACCATAGCCTTGACTAGATGGACCTTTGTTGACAAAGTAATGTCTCTGGTTTTTAATATGCTGTCTAGGTGGGTCATAACTTTCCTTATAAGGAGTAAGCATCTTTTAATTTCATGGCTGCAATCACCATCTTTAATTGAAATAATGATTGATTAAATGCCAATTTACTTAAAAGGGAAATAACCCATAACTGATAACAAATATCGGAGAAGGCAATGGCACCCCACTCCAGTACTCTTGCCTGGAATGCAGATGTTTCTTTATGATAAATTAGGAATGATTTATTTTAAATCATATGCTCTTAAGTGACTTCTTATTTTTCCCTGGACAGGAAAGTAGTCAAATAATTATTTTATTGATAAATCTTTACAAACTAATGACTAAGTATATGTTCATAGTCTAATCTAAGTGAAGGAAGAGTAAAAAAGAGTCTGGTAATCTAGTAAAATGCTGGAAGTCTTAAATAATACATTTTAACCTTGCTGTCTTTGAATTCTTTCTATACAATTTGATGCTTGAAAAAGCTACAAGGAATGACAGAAGAGAATAAGTCTGTATATCTTGGCACTAGAAATGGAAATAATCCTTACAAAGATAATGTTCTACTAATGGAATCAACCCTGACGTATGGTGAATGCAAGAGTATATTTAGTCCCCACTACACAGTAGTGAGTTGCTTTGTTTTAAATCCTTTTTGTCAATAATGGATAATGTCTTTTTTTTTTTTAATTGTTAAAGAAGGTAATGATTTGTCCTGAATCTTTTCTTTGATATAGGAAGAAAAAGCAGCTCTTTTTTTTTTTTTTCCCCTTCCTGAAAGACTTTTTTAAAATGAGATTTCAAATAATGTATTTTTACAGATTACAAAAAGTTACTGACTTTTAAACAATTAAGCAGAACAAAGTCAAGTTCAAATGAGTTGTCTTCCATGGAAAAATGACATTAGCTTGCTAGACTATGGCATCAAAGTCAGGCTTCTATTAAGGAAATTGAAATGCAACAATTGTCCCCTGCTAGGCAGTGGGTAGGAACTGGACATTGGGGTTTTAATTGCTGTTTTGTTCTAGGTCATGCCTTGCTCTTCCAATTAAATCTGGTGTAAAGAATCCCTGTTCTTCTTCTTGCTTTTGATCACCTAATAGAAAGAAGCCCATGTTCCTCAGGGAAATAACTGGGCAGTGTGAATCAATCTTTCTCTCTCTCTCTCCCTTCAGTAAAATCTAATTTTAGTGTAATGATAGCAAATCAAATGTAAAAAAGGAATAGAATTGGTGTTCATTTCTCTGGGCCTCATTATTGCATTCAATGCACAGTTTTTAACCAGCAAGGGGAAAAGAGTTGATTTAATCTTAACAGTTTGAAATGTACATATAGGGAGAAAAAATCAGGTGGAAATGAATGTTAAGTGCAGAAAGCACCTGGATTATTTAGCCCCAGCCTCTGCAGTTGAGTAAGAATAATAATTTGGAAAAAGTCTTAAGTTTTCAAATTTGTAACCTACTTCTTCTAATCCTAGAATTTTACTTATGTGGACTCTCAGTGGGCAGAAATACCAGCATCAAGACAGTTGCAGACTAGCACAGCAGGTGAAAAGTGTTCATAAATAACCCGACTCATAAATTATTATAAAAAGAGTTATAGAGACAAGCTTTCAGAGCTCAGAGAAAGGAGAGATGATTTCTATTGGAATATGAAGCAGGAGACAGTGAGGATTAGAAAGAACAAAAGAAGGATATTCAAGAAACTGAAGATCTTTAAGCAAAACTGTGGGCTTCCCTGGTGGCTTAGACGGCAAAGAATCTGACTGCCAGTGAGGGAGACCCAGTTTCAATCCTTGGGTTGGAAAGAGCCCCCGAAGAAGGGAATGGCAACCCACTCCAATATTCTTGTCTAGAGAATTCCATGGACATAGGAACCTGGCGGGCTACAGTCCATGGGGTCACAAAGAGTCAGACACGATTGAGTGACTAGCACTTTCACAAGCAAAGCTTTGAAGATTAGTAAGATTTAAAAGAAAACAGAATTCCAGATACAATGTAATACGTTAGAGATACTGGGCTGTGAGAAAAATTATGGGTGTAATTGAATTAATTTAAATGATTTCTGACCATTTTTGTAGATGCTGTGCAAGTTTTTACAGAGTAAAGTTAAAACTTTCTATGTGTGTGCATTTGTGTCAGTGGGTAGGGGTTTTAGAAGCCAGTATATGGATCTGATTATCAGAGTCTATTCTAGTTTTTATCTTCATGAGGAATTTTAATCTCTGCTTGTTCCAATCCTTTGCCAACTAAAACTCCAGCCATGATGGCTCCCACTCTGAGATTAAGCAAGCTGATGTTATAAAATTGGTGTGCCTAGGAAGGTGTACACTTAGAGGTATTTTTACCACGTGGCCTATAAATGACTAATTTATTTAAGCTGATATCATTTAAATACTATTTGTAAGCGATTTCATATCCAGAAAAAAATGACATCAATTATCATAAACACTTAGCACATAATTCTTCTTTCTCCATTTCAACCCTAAGACATCACAGTTTGCCCAAACAAATATTTAGTGAGTCCTAAGAACAGACACAATTGAGCGACTGAACTGAACTGAACTGAAGAGGTTGGAGTTTGGTTTAAAGCTTATTACTTAATGGAAGTCAGTCCTGAGTGTTCACTGGAAGGACTGATGCTGAAGCTGAAGCTCCAGTACTTTGGCCACCTGATGCGAAGAACTTTTTCACTGGAAAAGACCCTGATGCTGGGAAAAATTGAAGGCAGATGATGAGATGGTTGGATGGCATCACTGACTCAATAGACATGAGTCTGAGTAAGCTCCGGGAGTTGGTGATGGACAGGGAAGCCGGGCATGCTGTATAGTCTATGGGGTCGCAAAGTATTGAACACGACTGAGTGACTGAACTGAACTGAAGAGGTTGGAGTTTGCTTTAAAACTCATTACTTACAGGTTTTACAAAAATCTCAAGTAAACTAAGCAAATAAATTAATAATATCTTAATGGATTCCCACCCCTCTCCCCACCCAAAAGAATACATCATAGTCCTAGAATAATATTAAGGGTAACTTAATTAGCTTGCTGCTTTTGAAAGAACAAGTAAGGTTCAGATTTGTGGTTCAGAACAAAAAATGGTGTAGTTGAGTTTAATTAGCTAGAGTTTAATTCATTATTTGTGTAATTGAAATTTTATTTGAATAGTGTGATAAAGAACAGATAATTCTACAAAGGCATGCTGAGTAAAAATGTATTGGTTTACAGGTAGTGTAGCATAGGTGACTTTAAGGTAATTAAGTTCAGAGAGATACAGGTTTCAGTCATGCCCACATTTCCCAATGAGGCTACAGATGTGGACAAATTACTCTTTTGGATCCTCACTTTCCTTAGAGGTTGAATGGGAAGAATAATAGTAATTTTTGGAGGTTGTTAAGAATAAATGAAAGAGAGGATGTTAAGTGCCAAGCATATAGTTGATACGCTATAGTTCATAATTTTATTAATAGGGCTGTATATAATTTTCAGAAGGAATTTTGAGACTATCTTGGATCCTTGAGAATATTTGTTGATGTTCAGTGAAAGAAGGAAAAATTCAGAGAAGTCCCTGTCACCAAGAGTGTTGTGAAACCAATTCTCACCCATTTCTGATGACAGAGCAGATTGGAGCATCTCTTGGAAAATGCCTTGGCCATTTGGTATCTATTGTGATGCTACCGTGGTACAAGAATGCACTATTTAAAAAGTGTGGGCTAGGAGAACTGAGTGCGCAGAAAGGGCTTGTGATGACTCAGTGGGAAAGAGGGAGTCCAGTGGAATCAGGAAACATCTTTCCGGTAAACACTGGAAAAAGGCTAGACACAAGAGAAAATATTGCCAACTTCCACTGAATTAAAATCTTTCTCCCACTTTCAGCTCATGTTGACAGCATGACCTAACTCTTTGCAGAAGGCAGCGACCATAGCAGATGATGCGGTGACCACCTGGCATATTTGCCGTCAGAAACTGGGGAGAGTCTAATTCTGTGGTCAAGATTTTTCAGCTTACATTTGGGAGTCTGGGTCCTGTGGGCCAAGCCAGGGGATCAAAACACATTCTGATGAAAAGCCTTCCAGAGTCAGCACATTCAAGGAGTTCCACTGAGGCCAGGACCAGTAAATAACACCAACCCCAAGGAGTCACATGAGGCGTGTGATTGCGTCTTCCGGGGGGAAGCCGTCCTGCCTTCCAGCTTGTGCACAATTCAGACATCTGTATGTGACATATGACAATTATAGCTTCTTGTGTTATTTCTGTTTCCTGTCATCGCTTCTTGAGATAAGAGCTTGTCCTGTGTTTTAAACAAAGCGAGCATGAGGTGCATATTATCTACCAGCATTTCACAAAGCTGACTGACAGAGACGTGATAGAGACTTATCTAGAGAGAGGCATCACAGTAACAGATCCAGAAGACGGTGACACATTTTTGTTGCCATACTCCGGGAGGATCCCACTACCAGATTTGGAAAGTATGCAGAAAACATAGGGTGGGCCAAAAAGTTTGTTCAAATGAAAGAACTAACCCAATACATAACAAAGTTCAAAGGTCAACATTTTGAGGTAATATGTATACCTCAAATAAGAAAAGGCTTAAGTAAATTAGTAGAATATTATGCTTCTAATGCTCAAAATTCTCCAAGCCGGGCTTCAGCAATACGTGAATCGTGAACTCCCTGATGTTCAAGCTGGTTTTAGAAAAGGCAGAGGAACCAGAGATCAAATTGCCAACATCCGCTGGACCATGGAAAAAGCAAGAGAGTTACAGAAAAAAACATCTATTTCCGCTTTATTGACTATGCCAAAGCCTTTGACTGTGTGGATCACAATAAACTGTGGAAAATTCTGAGAGAGATGGGAATACCAGACCACCTGACCTGCCTCTTGAGAAATCTGTATGCAGGTCAGGAAGCAACACTTAGAACTGGACATGGAACAACAGACTGGTTCCAAAGAGGAAAAGGAGTACGTCAAGGCTGTATATTGTCACCCTGCTTATTTAACTTATATGCAGAGTACATCATGAGAAACGCTGGACTGGAAGAAACACAAGCTGGAATCAAGATTGCCAGGAGAAATATCAAAGAAATTAAAAGACGCTTACTCCTTGGAAGAAAAGTTATGTCCAACCTAGATAGTATATTCAAAAGCAGAGACATTACTTTGCCGACTAAGGTCCATCTAGTCAAGGCTATGGTTTTTCCAGTAGTCATGTATGGATGTGAGAGTTGGACTGTGAAGAAGGCTGAGTGCCCAAGAATTGATGCTTTTGAACTGTGGTGTTGGAGAATACTCTTGAGAGTCCCTTGGACTGCAAGGAGATCCAACCAGTCTGTTCTGAAGGAGATCAGCTCTGGGATTTCTTTGGAAGAAATGATGCTAAAGCTGAAACTCCAGTACTTTGGCCACCTCATGCGAAGAGAGGACTCATTGGAAAAGACTCTGATGCTGGGAGGGATTGGGGGCAGGAAGAAGAGGGGATGACCGAGGATGAGATGGCTGGATGGCATCACGGACTCGATGGACGTGAGTCTGAGTGAACTCTGGGAGTTGGTGATGGACAGGGAGGCCTGGTGTGCTGCGATTCATGGGGTCACAAAGAGTCGGACACGACTGAGCGACTGAACTGAATTGAATAATATTACACATGTGAAAAATACCAGTGTCTTTCCCATGTGACAAAGGTAAGGTACAATATTTGATATACATGGCAATTACAACAATATGCTAATCAGTCACAAAAACAATGAAGAGAATATGCAAACAGCATAACATTTCTATTGGGTAGTATGCTTATGGGATTTTGTTTTATGTTAATTTAGAAATAAAGCAAGGAGACTTTCCTGGTGGTCTAGCAGTTAAGAATCTGCCTTTCAGTGCAAGGGACTCAGGCTCCATCCCTGAGTCAGGGAAGTAAGATCCCACATGCCATGAAGCAACTAAGGTCCTGAGCTGCAGCCACTGAGCCCCGGTGCTCTGGAGCTGTGTGCCACAAAAAGAATCCGTGTGCCCACATGGATTCTGCGTACCACAGCTAAGATTGACACAGCCAATAAATAAAGAAATAAAGAAATTTCTTTAAATAAAGAAATAAAAGATAAAGAGTTATTTATGCAGGATTTTTTCTTTTAAGACCAACTCTTTATTATGTCTGTGTCTTCTGAAGAACTGTAAAAAGGGAGAGGAGAATTCAGTACTTTACTGTGAATGAAATACTCTTCACCTCAAGTTCCCAAGAGTAGGATTTATCTGAAAGTCAGTTATAATTATATAAAGAACTAGACATATTCCATGACTTTTAAGATTAAAAATAGACAGAAAAAACTTTAAGGCATCAGAAAGTTAAAGATCTCAATCACACCAACTAGAATGTTTTATTTATGGCACAGTGTAAACCCAAATTGTATATACTGGAAATGTGTGATCTCTGTCATCTAATATTTCTTGGCGAATTTTGCCTCTTCACCCTCATCTGTGTTTCCAAACTAGAAAGTCATCCTGATTCCTGGCATTACTTTACTATGCTGATACTGTTCCCCTAATTTATTAAAACAAAATGATAGAGAAAATATCAAAAGATTGTGTTTCCTAAGGAATATCCACCAGCTCTTAAGGAAAGTATGCCAAGTCAAAAGTCACAACTAATTAAATACAAAATCTCTTGGTTGATACTTGATGCCCTCAAATATCATAGATATGCAAGGGAACATTTTATCCTTCTGTGCAGATTTATCATACTCATTTTTCATTTAGAATATACACACATGAAAAGTGCTCCTTCTCTGATACTTTTCCAATTAAATAACTTTGAAGACATTTTCTTCTTTTTCCTCTTGCTTTTAAAGAGAGTTGAACTAGGGAAATTTCCCTCTAATCCCTTTGAAGGCACATTTCCAAGAAGCCTAAATTTATTATTATTCAGTTGCTAAATTGTGTCTGATTCTTTTTGACTCCATGGACTGCAGCAGGCCAGGCTCCCCTGTCCTTCACTATCTCCTGTAATTTGCTCAGATTCATGTCCATTGAAGCCTAAATATTTAGGCACAAAACTTGAGAATCTAACTAAATGAAAACTTGCAAAGAATCATAGGATCCCTCTACTTTGTTTCCCCTACTTTTCTGGATACTGGATTAATTCCTAACAGGTTATAAACTCTGGCATAGTTTATAAGGAACTTAATGTTAGAAATTTCCTTTGTTTGGAAGCAACAATCTGAAACCAAAAGACTTGAAATTAGAGATAAAATTAGAATCTACTGTATAGCATAGAGCTTATAGTTAATGATACTGTACCATATACTTAAATATTTGCTAAGAGGGTATATTTTCTGTTGTGTTCTTATCACACAAAATAATAATAAATAAAGAGGGTGAGAAGAAACTTTTGGGGGTGATGTTTATGGCATAGACTGTGGTGATGATTCATGTGTGTATACTTAATTCCAAACTCATCACGTATATATTAAACATATACAGGAAGGAAATAATAAAGATTAGAGGTGATTCAGATGCTAAAGAATCTGCCTGAAATGTTGGAGACGCAGGTTCGATCACTGAGTCAGGAAGATCCCCTGGAGAAGGAAATGGCAACCCACTCTAGTATTCTTGCCTGGAGAATTCAATGGACCCTCAGAGGACCCTGGTGGGCTACAGTCCATGGGGTTGCAAAGAGTTGGACATGACTGAGTGACTAACATTTTCACTTTCAGAGTGAAAATAAATCAGCTCAGTTCAGTCGCTCAGTCGTGTCCAACTCTTTGTGACCCCATGGACTACACCATGCCAGGCCTCCCTGTCCATCACCAACTCCCAGAGTTTACTCAAACTCATGTCCATGGAGTCAGTGATGCCATCCAACCATCTCATCCTCTGTCGTCCCCTTCTCATCTCACCTTCAATCTTTCCCCGCATCATGGTCTTTTCAAATCAGCCAGTTCTTCACATCAGGTGGCCAAAGTATTGGAGTTTCAGCTTCAGCATCAGTCCTTCCAATGAACACCCAGGACTGATTTCCTTTAGGATTGACTGGTTGGATCTCCTTGTAGTCCAAGGGACTCTCAAGAGTCTTTTCCAACACTACAGTTCAAAAGCATCAGTTCTTCAGCACTCAGATTTCTTTATAGTCCAAATCTCACATCCATACATGACCACTGGAAAAACCATAGCTTTGACTAGAAGGACCTTTGTTGACAAACTAATGTCTCTGCTTTTCAATATGCTCTCTAGGTTGGTCATAGTTTTGCTTCCAAGGAGCAAGTGTCTTTTAATTTCATGGCTGCAGTCACCATCTGCAGTGATTTTGGAGCCCCCCAAAATAAAGTCTGTCACTGTTTCCATTGTTTCCCCATCTATTTGCCATGAAGTGATGGGACACTTCAGAAGCTGTCTCTTATACACATCTAGATGTGTATAAGAGACAGGAACCTGGCGGGCTACAGTCCATGGGGTCTTTGGAGCCCCCCAAAATAAAGTCTGTCACTGTTTCCATTGTTTCCCCATCTATTTGCCATGAAGTGATGGGACACTTCAGAAGACAATAGGAAAGATCAGTAAAGCTAAGAACTGGTTCTTTGGAAAGATAAATTTAACAAGACTCTCCAGGAAAAAAGAGAGAGCTCAAATAAAATCAGAAATGAAAGAGGAGATGTTACAACTGATGCCACAGAAACACAAAGGAACATAAAAGACTACTGTGAACAATTATACACCAACAAATTGGACAACCTAGAATGGGTGGATTTCTAGAAACATACAACTTATCAAGATTGAGTCATGAGGAATAGAAAATCCAAACAGACTGATTACTAGTTAGGAGATTGAATAAGTAATCATGTCAATGTATGGCAAAACCAATACAGTATTGTAAAGTAAAAAATAGACTCTTGAGTAAAGTAAAAAAAAAGACTCTTGAGAGTCCCTTTTACTGCAAGGAGATCCAACCAGTCCATTCTGAAGGAGATCAACCCTGGGATTTCTTTGGAAGGAATGATGCTAAAGCTGAAACTCCAGTACTTTGGCCACCTCATGCGAAGAGTTGACTCATTGGAAAAGACTCTCAAGCTTGGAGGCATTGGGGGCAGGAGGAGAAGGGGACGACCGAGGATGAGATGGCTGGATGGCATCACGGACTCGATGGACGTGAGTCTGAGTGAACTCCGGGAGATGGTGATGAACAGGGAGGCCTGGCGTGCTGCGATTCATGGGGTCGCAAAGAGTCGGACACGACTGAGCGACTGAACTGAATTGAGCTGAAGTTCAGTAGTACATTGAAAGGGTCATGTACATTATCAAGTGGAATCTAGAATCACAAGAGAGGTTCAGCATCTTCTGATCAGTCAATATGATATGCCACATTAGTGAAATGAAGATAAAATTTATAAGATTCTCTCAATAGATGCAGAAAAAACATTTAACAAAATTCAACATCCATTTATGATAAAGACTGTCAACATTGCAGGTAGAGAGGGAACATACCTCAACATAATAAAGGCCATATATAAGCCTAAGTACACAGCTAGCATTAGATTCAGTGAAAAGCTGAATCTCTTCCTCTATGGTCAGGAACAAGACAAGGATATCCCCCCTGCCACTTTTATTCAACTTAGTACTGGAAGTCCTAACCAGAGCAATTAGGCAACAGAAATAAATAAAAGGCATCCAACTTAGAAAAGAAGTAAAACTATCACTATTTGCAGATGACGTGACATTATATGCAGAAAACCCTAAAGACATCATAAAAAAATGTTAGAACTAATAAATTCAGTGAAGTTGCAGAATACAAAATCAATACACAAAAAACTATTATGTGAGTACATTTATAAGAAACTGTCACAGAGAGAAGTTATGATATCCCATTTATAGTCCCATCAGAAAACTGTAATATCTAGAAATAAACTTAATCGAGGAGGGGAAAGACCTGTATATTGAAAACTATAGGACAGTAATGAAATAAATTGAAGAAGACATAAATAATGGAAAGATACTCCATTTATGCTCATGGACTGGGAGAATCAATATTGTCAAAATCTCTATAATGCCGAAAGCAATCTAGAGATTCAGTGCAATCCCTATCAAAATGCACATGCCATTTTTCAAAGAAAACAGATAGTTACAAATTTATACAAAACCATGGAAGACTTTGAATAGTCAAAGCAATCTTTAGAAAGAAGAACAAATATGGGGGCAATATGTTCCCTGATTGAAAACTATCTTACAAAGATATAGTAATTAGAACAGTATGGCATTGGCATCAAAACAGACAGAAATATCAGTGAAACAGAATAGAGAACCCAGAAATAAACCCATATATGTTCACATATGGTCATTTAAATTATGACAAAGGAGCCAAGAATATACAAGGGTAAAAGCACAGTCTCTTCAATAAATGGTGTTGGGAGAACTTGGCAGCAACATACAGAAGAATGAAGCTCAACCACCATCATGTTCCATGAACACAAATTAAGTCCAAATGAATTAAAGACCCAAATGAAAGACCTGAAACCCTAAAGCTCCTGAAAAAGAAGTATGTGGTAGGCTCCTTGACAGAGGCCTTGGTGATGATTTTTTGAATCTGGCACCAAAGCCAAACAAAAACAAAAATAAGTAGGACTACATCAAACTAAGAAGCTTTTGCACAGCAAATGAAATCCCTAAAACAAGGTGAAAGGGCAGCCTACTAAATGGCAGAAGTTATTTGCAAATCATACATCTCATAAGGGGCTAATGTCTAAAATACATAAAAAACTCATACAAGTCAATAACAAAAATATCCAGTCAAAAAGTGTATGGAGAATCTGAAGAGACGTTTTCCCAAAGAAGACATACAGATAGCCAACAGATACATAAAAAGATGCTCAACATCATTAATCATCAGGAAAACACAAATCAAAACCAAACTGAAGTATGAGTGTGTGTGTGTGTTAGTAGCTCAGTCATTTCCAACTCCTTGTGACCCCAGGGACTTTAACCCACCAGGCTCCTCTCACACTATTAGAATGACATTTAGCAAAAAGACAAGAAATAACAAGTGTTGGTAAAGATGTGGAGAAAAGAGAATACTGTATCCTGTTGATGGGATTGCAAGTTGGCTCAGACACTATGGAAAACAGTATGAAGTTTACTCAAAAAATAAAAAAATAGAACTACCCTATGATCCAGAAATTCCTCCTGTGCATATTTATCCAAAAAAATCCCCAAGCCACTAGCTAGAAAAGATATATGCACCCCAGTATTCATTGAGGCATTATTTACAATAACCAAAAATAAATGTCCATCAGTGGATGAACAGATAAAGAAATTGTGGTATATACAGGCATACCTCAGGGATGTTGCAGGTTCAGTTCCAGACCACTGCAATAAAGCAAATATCACAATAAAGCAAGACACATGAATACTTTGGCCTTACAGTGCATATGAAAGTTCTATTGGCATTATATTGTAGTCCATTGGGTGTGCAATAGCATTATGTTTAAAAGAGTATGTGTCTTAATTAAAAATGATGTATTGCAAAAAAATGCACAATTGTAATAGTACCATCAAAGATTACTGATCTCAGTTCAGTTCAGTTCAGTCGCTCAGTCGTGTCCGACTCTTTGCGACCCCATGAATCGCAGCACGCCAGGCCTCCCTGTTCATCACCATCTCCCGGAGTTCACTCAGACTCACGTCCATCGAGTCCGTGATGCCATCCAGCCATCTCATCCTCGGTCGTCCCCTTCTCCTCCTGCCCCCAATCCCTCCCAGCTTGAGAGTCTTTTCCAATGAGTCAACTCTTCGCATGAGGTGGCCAAAGTACTGGAGTTTCAGCTTTAGCATCATTCCTTCCAAAGAA